>CM022950.1:39045270-39081985 GCA_012931725.1 Litsea cubeba
TTCAGAAATGACTGCCCTAGGGCCGTCGGTAAATGTCAAAAAACAACGGCTCAAAGCGTCGATTAAGATCCTTATCGTTTCTTATTATTTTGAATTTTAAAAAAAATATTGAAAATCCTGGTCAAAAACAACAACGGCTCTAAGGCCGTCGATTAAGATCGTTATCGCTTCTCATTTTTTTGAATTTAAAAAACAAAATTGAAAATCCTTGGGGGGGGGGGGGGGGGGGGGGGGGGGGGGGGGGGGATATCAAAGTACTTTCAAATTTGGGGTTTTCTGGGAAAGAAGTGCAAAATAAAGTAAATAATTCTTCTCTGCAATGAAAGCCCTCACCTGCGATTATTTGCACGGGTAGAAAACTAGAAAGCAACCTAGTACAGCCAACATGTCTCCTCCACAACCCTGCCAAAATCATGACACCAGAGGAGCGAATCGAAAATAGAGTTCTTGCAGAACTAGGAAAGCTGGTTGAGAAGCTGTAGTGGTGTCCCAGACTTTCACAAACAATTACTTTAGCTTGTTTCTCTCATCAACAGTACTTCCTGCATTCACTCTAAAGAGGCATGCGGTTGCGCTAATAAGTACATAGACGCATAGACCACATAATGTCGTATGTGCTATTGCTTATGACAGCTGCCTAATCTACCTAATGATCTTCACCTCATCAAAATGTCATTGTCATCACTACACCAAAAATGAGAATAAGGCCGTCGTTGTTCCATAAAAACGACGGCCAACACGATCAAACGGCGTCCTTGATTTTGCAGTAGCTTTTCAGAAATGACTGCCCTAGGGCCGTCGGTAAATGTCAAAAACAACAACGGCTCAAAGGCCGTCGATTAAGATCCTTATCGTTTCTTATTTTTTGAATTTAAAAAAATATTGAAAATCTGGTCAAAAAAACAACAACGCTCTAAGGCCGTCGATTAAGATCGTTATCGTTTCTTATTTTTTTGAATTTAAAAAACAAAATTGAAAATCCTTTGGGGGGGGGGGGGGGGGGGTGGGGGGGGGGGCATATCAAAGTACTTTCAAATTTGGGGTTTTCTGGGAAAGAAGTGCAAAATAAAGTATAATTCTTCTCTGCAATGAAAGCCCTCACCTGCGATTATTGCAGGGTAGAGTAGATGAAAAGCAACCTAGTACAGCCAACATGTCTCCCTCCACAACCCTGCCAAAATCATGACACCAGAGGAGCGAATCGAAAATAGAGTTCTGCAGAACTAGGAAAGCTGGTTGAGAAGCTGTAGTGGTGTCCCCAGACTTTCACAAACAATTACTTTAGCTTGCTTTTCTCTCATCAACAGTACTTCCTGCATTCACTATAAAGAGTGCATGCGTTTGCTAATAAGTACATAGACGCATAGACCACACATAATGTCGTATGTGCTATTTGCTTATGACAGCTGCCTAATTACCTAATGATCTTCACCTCATCAAAATGTCATTTGTCATCACTACACCAAAAACCGAGAATAAGGCCGTCGTTGTTCCATAAAAACGACGGCCAACACGATCAACGGCGTCCTTGATTTTGCAGTAGCTTTTCAGAAATGACTGCCCTAGGGCCGTCGGTAAATGTCAAAAACAACAACGGCTCAAAGGCCGTCGATTAAGATCCTTATCGTTTCTTATTTTTTGAATTTAAAAAAAAAATATTGAAAATCCAAAAAAAATATTGAAAAACCAGGGCATGCCCAGGATTTTCAATTTTGTTTTTTAAATTCAAAAAAATAAGAAACGATAACGATCTTAATCGACGGCCTTAGAGCCGTTGTTGTTTTTTACCAGGATTTTCAATATTTTTTTCCAAAATTTTACTCATACAGGAAAGCTTTAATAGAGTAGTTACACGAGAGAAATTGCATAGCATAAGGAAATGATATTTTAAAATAACATGGCACAAAACCCTCGATAACCTCCAAAAATGAGAAATTGCATAGCAGAAGGAAATGATGTTTCACTTGCAGGGTAAGAAGAGCCAATATGAGCTTGCGGACTGTGACTAAATCAGCAAAACTTCCTGCCCAAACCACTTATCCGGAAACCAAAGACTACGTCTACAGCTAGAAGGGTTGGCATGGCTAGCAACCATTTGCAACCCTATTGGCAACAACTTGCTTTTCTCTGTAGCTGGTTTAGCAGCACCATTTGGGGCCTCTAGAGCTACAGCAACCAAACCATTCTCCTCCGTTGTTTCTGCTCTCCAACTTCCTTATTCAGAACATCAGCCATCTCCAATGGTTTCTGCAATCTTTTTCATGTTTGACACATCCTTGTCTTTCTCATCAGCAATGATTCCAGTTGGCTTTCCATCCCAGACCTGAAGAGGAATCACAAGTTAGCTAAGGTTTTTAAGCCAAAATAAAAGCAAGAGTCCAATTATCTCCAACAACAGTTGGCCTCTTTTTTCTGCAAAGATGGGCTACAGGTCAGGAGTAATGCTTTGAGTTGAAGACTCAGGGATCGATTCCTGGGAATGTGTGATACCAAGGTGCACAGAAGAAATCTTTCCTTGGGTCCCCACAATGAAACAACAAAACCAAACCCAACAACCAGCAGTAGTAGATGCATTTTAAGCCATGGATACAACCTGGTAGATATCATTAGATTAGCAGTCGAACTATCAAAGCATGGGTGATCTCATTTGCACCTTCTCAAGGCCCAAATGTACTATGGGAGGTTGCAGTTCATATAATATGACCTGCAGACCAAAAGAGTACATTCCAGCCAAGTTTACGCTTATCTAAGCGACTATATGAAAATATCAGTCATGAAAATAACATATCTTGCCTGTTTGTGAGACTGCTGTTGCTTAGCCTTCTTCTCCTGCTTGTTTCCTGGCGACTCATAGAACCCAAAATAATCCAAGATGCACGCCTTGCTGGCATGAACCTTAAATATCTTAAGCATTTCTGCTAAAACTTCACCTGTGATAGCCAACATTATCAATACTGGTAAATCCTAGAGTTAAATGCAATTACATTTTGAAGTGAACAGCAATCATCACTAGAAAATGCTTACCTCCTGAGTGTCTTTACTGTTTGTCACAGGTTTGTTGTCATGTTCCAAGAGTTATGTGCTTCAACAAACTATTAGGCACATCCTTACAATATGCCACTTCACTGAGAAGCAACCGTTCCATTTATCTTGCTGCCAGTATTCAACATTCTTATTAAAATCAACGGGCCCACCATCTCTGCAAGGCCAACAAATGTCCTCGTGTTCAGTGTTCACCTAAAAAAAAAAAAAAAAAAAAAAAAACTCTGATAAGCAATAGCAACAAATGGAACATGAAATGGAAGTGTTCCAACATAGAAGTAAGCTATTAACTCCGGTCTATCAAACACACTGAAAAAAGGAGAAAAATAGTTCATGAACAAATAATGAATAAATAAATAAATTATAATCCCAACTGCACTTGATATCACAAAAGAAAAACTTATCTAGAGAGTTCTACTTACATGTCCAATAATGTCTGATACATGAGAAACTGTAGTCCCTGAAGCAGCTCCAAGATAAAGAACTTTGGATCTAGCAGTCTTCAATTTGGGAAAAAGGAGAAAAGTAAACAGTTCAATAGGTAAAAAGAAAGCAATGGAAAAAAAGTAAGATACAACAAAAACAACTGATTTCACTAATCACATAATCAGAAATATGGATTTGCCCTTAAAATCAAAAGTAAAAACATAAAGAAAATAAAATACTCTTAGAACCAGATGAGCACCCACAAAAGAAAACGGCAAAGATCCATATCCATATTCCACATCAAGTCGGAGGAATTGCACTTTCTTCTGTGTGAATTGCAGCCCTTGGACAGAGTGAATTTCTAGGATTTTTATGTAATGCTTTTGTATCAATGGAATAAAAGTCAATTTCTTAAAGTGAAGAACCATAAAAAAAAACACTAAGAAAATATCTCCTCCGATCAGAAATGAGGATTAGCATCGGTCACCTTAGTAAACTCATTGATACCGCTCTTCTTCTTTCCTGTCAAAATTTCTTCAACTTCTTGTGACACCAGTGTAACCATCACAATCCAAGTGACTACTTTCAAACAATAATTCCAACTTGGCCATACTGAGGAAAGACTACAAAACCAGTTTGTAAGCACACAAGTCGACTATGGGGGAGAAACAGTTCTAATTCTGGAGTCATAATTGAGTAAAACAAGCATATATTAATCCACTGAGCCACATGAAATAATTCATTTTTTGTGGAGGGGCACCCACCACAGTAGTCTGCTAGCCATGCATGCACAGATCTGGGGCGCCCCTACAAAGATTTTAAAAAATACATTAATCCATGCCTTACTAAAAAATACATTAATCCATCTAAAGTTCACTCCTATTTCTAATATTAATCCATCTAGAAGTCCAATGATATCTTCCTCTTTCTAGTGTGTTTAATACTAACGATCTCATAAGAGTCTTGCAAGTGGAGACATGTAACATGACGTGCATTGGAACAAACAAATAACGAGAGGTTTTTTCTAATATCAATAAAGACACTAGAACAGTAGCATGTACATCAACACTTACATATGAGGAGCTTCATTCCAGGAATATTGGTCCGTTTCGCCGAAACCTGTACATCAATACTTACATTACTAATTTGAATGATCGGTCATGATCACTAGATCTTTGGAGCAAGATTGGGGAAAAGAGTTCAGTGCACAAAATCAACTCACTTTCAACTGGAGCACATGAAGAAAAAGAGATTTCTTTTCTTCATCTGACCATTTCTAGTAGAGATTTCAGGAATGCCAGACACAAGGAAATTAAAACAGAGAAAGAGAGAAGTATCAAAATTCGACAACTAGGTGTTGTGACTGATGTCAGAGATGAGAGGAGATTTGAGGGAAAAAAAAACAGAGTAAAGGATGTATTCAATCAAACAACAAGCTTCTGATTTTCCAAAAGAGAACTTTTTTTTTTTTTTTCATATAACCATCTCTAGGGCAGATTTCAGGAATGCTAGACACAAGGAGAGAAAAGAGAGAGAAAGAGAGAAGCATTGAGATTCCACAACTGGGTCTTGTGAGTTGTGACTGATGAGATGAGATGAGAGGAGAGGAGATAATTGTGTTTTTTTTCTTTATATAAGAAGCTGCATATTGAAGGACAGGGGAGAAGGAGAGAAGAAGAGGAACAGTCATTTTCTATGACAGTTAGATGCTGAAGAATATAGAAGTGAAATGGTTCCGCTCTGTTGAAAAAATCTCCTCTGTTTTTTTTTTTTTTTTTTTTTTTTTTTTTTTTTTTTTTTTTTTTTTTTTTTTTTTTTTTTTTTTTTTTTTTTGTCATAGTAAGTGTTTGTGAGATGGGTGGAAAAAGAGTGTCCCAAATATTGCATCGTTCAGTCTCCGCAGATTAGGAACCCGAACATCGCTTATGAAAAAAAAAAAAACTGATTTTTCTTAAAAAAGAGAGAGAGAGATGGCTTACGAAAAGTCAGGTCCTTCATGGGCAATTTGATCTTCTGAAGTTGGTCCATGTATTTTAGAAACACTTACATTGTTGTCATCGCCGGTAACAAGATCAGGCATATGAACTTCAATTTTGATGGTCTCGCCATTATACTGCCTTAACAGAGATATGGTTTGCTCCCCTGGATTATCTTGGATTTGAAAAGGAAACTCATCTGGGATCTCTTCAACACATTTTGATCATCATGTTCTTCTCCACTGAAGTTAATCTCTGAAGTTTGTTCCCTGTTCACATTTTAAATCATTGTCCTTTTAGGCTCCATATGAATTTCATCAGAAATGAAAGCACTAAATGACCACTGTGAGCATTTTGAATGCTTCCCACATGGTCACATATACTCTCTAGCAGAGAAGGTACGCACTTGTATATAAAAAACTATCAGTCATATCAATGATGTCGCCGCATTTAAAAGAAGTATAAATGGACTTTCTTTCAAAATGCTTGTAGGTGGCTTTCGGATATGTATAACCCGCGGGTAGAATAGGTCCTCTATGTGGAATTTGAGAATAGTTATGTAACCCTGTTGCATCTCTCTAATTCAATCAAACACAAGAATAGAGTACATAGAGTACATAAATAATTTTATGTCCTGAGTTGGCCCATACCACTGTCAACCAAAATCGATTCAGGGAGAAACCTATCAAAGATAATGTTGTATCAGCATATAAATTTTTTGATAGAAAGAGTGACTTTAACAACCACCCCCTTGGAGTGACAAAGGACACACCATCCAAGTGTGCTACCCGACTCTTGTTGGTAATGTGTATCAATAATCAGGTGGCACTAACTCAACTCATGTTAAATTTTTAATGATAACAACACACAACTAATAATGTTGGAGAAACATTTCTTAGCTGACAAAATATCACCATTTAATAAAACATTGCATACCATGATATAAGTGCAACAATATTTTCAAGGAAACCATAGTACATTTCCTTTTTCATCGAGGGAGTTTATGATGTGAAAGGTTCTAAATTTTAGTGAGAGCATGTTAAAAAGACATGTAAGAGGGCTCACAAGATGCATGCCACCATGTATTTATAGTTGATTTGAGGATGATCCAAATCCTAAAGTAGATGCATGGGGCAATAGCAGATTAAAATCTGTCAATTAAGGACCCATACCTATCTGATAGAGCAAGTTGTTTTCACAATATCCAATTAGGCAAAACGTGCCCTTAATGCATACTAAGGAGCAAGCCCATGGATTCTAGTGGAATTTTAAAATTAAAACAAACCATAAACCTCTTTTATGTTAACCTCATAACAGCAACAGTAAAAAAAAAAAGGTCATTACCTAGTGCGGGTCCCGCCGAAGTAGGGTTCTGAGAGCGTCCAGACTCTAGATTCGAGACAGACCTAACCTTTGGCAATTTTACACAAAGTGGCTGCTCGCACGTCTTGAACCTGTGTCATCATGCATGGCACCCAAGACTTTTACCATTGACCAAAGCAATGACCCTCTCATAACAGTAACAGTAAATTTAGCAAATTCCAACCATAGTCTGCAGCAGCCATATGTATGAAAGCCTGGACATCCATCAGCAATGGGCTCTAGTTACAATTCAACAGGATTGTTTCATCATTGATTCAAAAGAGGCCTTGTAGTGGGGTTGAGAGAAATAACATGTCAACTCCAAAAAGACTATTATCACATACTGTCAATTTGGTTGATCAAGATGAGAAAACAACAGTTGCAGGGTATTTTCTTATCAATATGGAATTTGTTTGTAATGTGAATACTGTCAATTTGGTTGATTTTGAAGAGTTGATTTCTTGTCCTTCTCTCGATCAGCTCTACCCATTATTCTGTTTTATGCATGTGCATTTCTACTAACAATTGCCCTGACTAGACAAAGCACCAAGATCCAACTTAATGATGGCCAAATATTGTGCAAACTGGATCAAATCCCTAGTAAGATTATGAAACTACAGATCCGACCAAAAGCAACAGAGCTGTAACCAATATCAACATCTAACGATTCAAACCAAAAAAAATCATCTAATGCGGCCAGTATCAACATCTAACAATTCGAAAAATAAAAATAAAAAAACTAATCAAACACCCGATCAAAACCACAAGATCTAGAGCCAGTATCAACATCTAACAACCGAAGAGACCATCAAAGATTATCATCGTACTCACACAATTGCAATTTACAGAGTGAGTGAATCCAGGCACAACCCAAAAAAAAGCAAAAAAGAACACATCAAAGAAGACGAAAAGTGGAAAAAAGCTTCATTTTTTAGTAAAAAAAGAAAGAAATCTTTTTGAGAGGCGAAAAGAGCAGAGCATCAATGGAAGAAAGAGCTTACAAGAGATGGTATCCTTCTTGAAGAGGTAGAGTGTGGAGTTCTTGAAAATCAAACCATGATCAGTCAATTGATGATGGCTTCAAACAACATCAACAGATCCAAACCTCAACAAAAATGATGACGGTTGTTTAGATGCGTCGATCGATGAACCACAAAACCCTAGAACTCCATCTACTACAAATGCGTAGATCTTGTGTTTGGATTTCTTCGACTTCAAAGAGAGAGAGGGAAGCGATCAAAACTCCATAACCGACGAGAGTGGGATCGGATTTGGAGAAGCGATCAAACCTCAAAACCAAAAAAACGAAAGAAGGGTCTGGAAAGAGAACTGATCTTTTCAATGCTCTATGACCGAGCGAAGGAGATTTGGAGAGACAGGGTATTTCGCTGGCGATTTGGAGAGACGGGGAGAGAGAGAGAGAGGCAGAGCGATGGAGATTAGGGTTTTCTTGGGGGTGGACGTCGTTTATGGATGAAATAAACTAGGGCTGTGAAAATTGACCGAAATAACCGAACCGCCCGGCCGAACCGACTATTTGGGCGGTTTTATATATTTTTTTAAAGAAAACCGACCAATCGGTTATTTGTTTCACCTAAAAAATTACACGACGGTCGGTTTTTTTATAAACTAAAAAGCCGTTCGGTTAAAACCGAACCGATCGAATTGTTAAGCAGCTGGAGACTGCACTAACTTAGTGACTTGAACTGTTGAACATCTGCATTTTTTAAGTACTACTAGCTAGCTGCTGGGCCTGTACTTATTGTTAATTGCTGTTGGGCCTGTTTTATTTGTGTGTAAGTTACTAAATTAGATTGGACACTTAACTTATTTAATGAATTAAAGGCCCAATGGCCAATTAGACCAATACAAAATGAGGCTTGACCCATTCAAATTAGGACCCAGCCCAAAACAAAAAACCGACCGGAAACCGACCAAACCGAATGTTCGGTTTTCCCACTTGCACTAAATATTGTGGTCGGTTTTCGGTTATCTATATAAAAAAAACCGAACATTTGGCCCGGGTGCAGAGGTGACTGAAAACCGACCAAGACCGACCACCGACAGCCCTAAAATAAACGACGTGTATAGAATGAAATCAGCTACACCATCATGGATGGGACCCATTTGTGGATTCCAGTCGTTTATGGCCCGTTTTGACATAGTGCATGTGGGACTAGAGTGTTTGTATTTGGGGAACAAAATTGGAATTTATATGGTCACATTTGGCATTACAAGGGAAGTTGCGAAGGACATGATATCTGGAATGCGGTTGTCCTTGAACTACAGTTAGTTGAATGTAGGTGAATCTGGGTGTTCTTTAAGTACAATTATTTTAATGTGGAAGGAAAGCAAACCTGCTGGATTTGGGTCTGCATAGTCTATTCGTCATTACGTTCAGGTGGAAACAACTCAATAATATAAATTATTTGGACTGTTTCTTCCGATACAAGGCAAGGAAAGCTGTTGGAGTCACTACAAAATGACAGCCTCCATTAATAATTGTCTCGGCAAAAGGCCTGGTGTGGGCGTTAAGCCTGCAGCACATACAGGTAGCAATTTCAGTTGCAACCTTGAGATCATAATCTATCTGAACTTCATCATTCTTGGACTGGTAATTTATACCACTCTCAAGCTGGTCTGCTTTCATCAAAGAGATGCCCATCCACAGACTTCATGGCCTCCATTTCTAGAAATCCCAAGTTAGAAGACACAGGTGCTGATGTGCTGGAATCAAACCAACCAAGCTTATCCATAAGGTTCTTGAGCAGCTCACCTGCTACATAGGAGAGACCTGATGCCATCAGCCCGATGCCGACGTAATATAGTACAGTTTTCACATATCTTTTTGATGCCTCTCGAACATGAGCTTTTCCCAAGTACAGTGATGCAAAGAAGAGAGGCAGCAGCAACAGCTATGAGCTTGTATTCTTTATTGTCGCTCTTCCAAAACGAGAATCTATATAATATGGGAGAGCAGTATTTGAATCATGAGACATTTTGAGCCCTTGGATTTATGTACATAAATCCAAGGGCTGAAATTAAGAGATATATCCCCTCTCCACTATCGTCTCTCTCCACTACCCTTTTTTGGAACTGCTATCACTAACTTATTTTGGAACTGCTCTCTCTCAAATTTCCTAATCCAAATACACAGAATAAGAAAAAAAATCAGAGGAGGAGAAGGAAAGAGAGATATAGAATGGGGAAGAGAAGATAAGGATATCCCACCATTTCCAATCAACCGATGTCATGTTAGTTTCTCTCTCACAAATTCATTTTTGTTTCATTCCTCTCTATTCTAATCTACATCAAGGAGATCCCACCATTTATTCATTGTTGGTGCAAGCTTCATTGTTGGTGCAAGGTTCATGGCTGTGGTTGAATTAATGGCTTATGTCACAGATTTTGTGACGCCATTCAAGACTTCTGGTGGATGAATTAATGGTTGTATATGCACAAATCCAAAACCAGAAACATAGCATAAATGGAGACTTACGTTTGGAAATAGTTGGACCACCTGGCCCAATTGATCAAGGATCTGGTCCATGGACCCCTGAAGGGGACCCATGGGCGACCATAATGGTGCTGGTCCCATATAGATCCGTGTGAGGTGGACCCCGTTTGGTCCACCATCCAAATACCCAAAGTGGGGCATGTAGGGATGGAGAAAGAAAAATAAAGTTTCTGTTTTTTGGAGACTTTGGGACCCACGTGGGCCACCGATGAGAGATCGGGTCCCTAAATCTGGTAGTGGACCTAGGGGCAACCTTGATGGTGTTGGTCCCATGGGGATTAGGTCCCATCTGTCCCCTCATCTAAGGGTTTACAAATTATTGATCGTCCTTCCTCGAAAGGGTTTTTTTTTTAAATATCAGATTGTGGGACCCAATGAACGACTTGATCGTTGATCAGGTCCGACCCTATAGCCGTACATGGTTGGGCGACCTTGATAATGGTTCTTGATCTTAACTTTTGATCAGTAGGGGGCCACATCAGATTGTTGATTGTTTGTAGGCGTGGAGTTCTGTAACAGAAATTTGTTCTGTGAAATGGCTGACATAAGTTGTGACATGTGGGGATTACAAAGGAGAGAGGATGATGTGGCAGTGAATGATGGTGTATGGATTTCAACCGTCCAAAGTGAAATGGCGATGGCCCCACTAGAGAGAGATATAACAATGGGTCATTGATATGTACCAGGTAGATTGATGGTTAAATCCTGGCCCACCTTGATGGTTAAAACCAAATTGACTATGGATTAATGCCGTCCACAGTGCAAGAGTGATGGGCCCAAAAAAAAAAAATTTCTGGTCCACTATCCAAATACCCAAAGGGGGCATGGCAGCATGGAAAAAAAAAGTTTTTTGAGACAGTAGGACAAAGGTGAGCCACCGATGAGAGATCGGATACCTACATCTGGTAGTGGACCCAAGGGCGACCATGATGGTGGTGGACCCATGTGGATTGGGTCCAATCTGTCTCCTCATCTAAAGGTTTACAAATTATTTAGCGTCTTTCCTCAAAAGGATTTTTTTATTTTTAACATCGGGTTGTGGGACCCATTAGACGACTTGATCATGGATTAGGTCAAGCCCTATGGCCGTACATGGTTTGGCGACTTGGATAATGAGGGCTGATCTTGACTCTTGATCATTGGGGGCCATTATCATACTGTTGATTGGTTGCAGGCGTTGTGTTCTGTAACAGAACTTGGTTCTGTTATAGATTTTGAGATAGGTTGGGACATGTGGGTATTAAAAAGGAGAGATGATGATGTGGGAGAGAGTGATGGTGTGTGGGGATAAGGGGATAAGTCTGGATCTTTGCTTAAAAAAAAAAAAAAATTAGGCGCAGGTGGAAGAATGGTTGAGGAGTCCGGTGATATGTGGTGTATGGGAAACTGTGGTCTTGAGGAAAACTATGTAGATTGAATGATATCAAGCCTTGAATAAGTTACAGAAACATCAAAATTTAGATTTTCAATACCTTATCACATGTGGGCTTCGTACATGCATATCTATCTTTGATGTGGTTGGATTGCACAACTAATTGTTTATTAGCATGTAATATTGAAAAGAACAAAAAAAATAATTAGAAAATATGATCCTGCGCAGAACATTGTAGTAAAACAAAAAAAGGGAAAATCAAAACAAAAAACATTGCAATAATAAATTGGATGTGTCTTTGGCCATCTCATCATATGTTGTAGCATATCTGAGTTATATTACATATTTCTTCAACAAGTTTCGGTTGCTAGATTTTTATATTTTTTTTTATTTTCTTTCTTGAATGACTGACAGGATGCAACGCTGAACTTGATAAAGAAAAAGTAAATTGAAGAAGCTCAAGGGATTCAGTTTATTATTTACCATTAACATAATGAATTATTAATTATTAACATAGTTTATATATGCCTATAGGTCCACTGCTTGCTATGATGGAGTTACAAGTATTCGGCATTAATATTTTGATTGATATTGTCTGTGTCCTAATTTATAAATATTTGGATTACTAAAGGTTAACGTAAATGTTTAAAAATTTTAATTCATTCTCTTTTCATTTGTATAAATCGTACGAAAGTGTATACTTTGAACCCCGTATATACAGTGGGGAGAAAAAGCATACAACTTTGTGTACAGATCTTGACACTAACTAAAAGTCAAGTGAAGTGGGGAGAGTTTGTGGAGACTTCATCCCTGAAAGATATGTAATGATAAAAATTGCAGAGACATTGCCACCGGTTTGGGATGCTGTAAAAAAAAGGATATTTGAAATCTTGCAACCATGGCATGCAGTGGAGTTCGTTGACCAATTACAATCATTTGAAAAATATATTCAGCCCTCATGGATACAGTTCAGGAAAGGGAAAATGGTTAAAGGAACATGCGTTAGGGAACATTTGCTGAACAAGGAAAAGTTGTTCTACAATCTCAGGAGAAGAGGATTCGAACCAAATATTGCAGATATGGTACGTTCCGTAGTAAGCAGTCTACCACATCCTTGGCCAATACAAGACATCCACGCCAGGCTCAAGACTAATTTCGTAGACATGAGGGAATTAGAAAAAATGTTGGAAGATATCGAGATAGAACTTACAACGATGAAGGCTGTAGAAGATTTAGAGGATGGACTGAACAGCAACAACAACGTATAAAGTATATCTCGATAGTCCAGGTAAAAATATTTCTATTATGATGACATCTTAGTTTCAGTTGATTTTTTACCATTAACATCATGAAATATTTTTTATTAACATAGTTTCTATATGCCTACAGGTCCACCGCTTGCTATGATGGAGTTACACATACTCGGCATTAATATTTAGATTGATATTGTATGTGTCCTAATTTGTAAATATTTAGGATTACTTAAGGTTAACATAAAAGTTTCAAAATTTTCATTCATTGCCTTTTCATTTGTATAAATCGTACGAATGTGTATACTATTAACTATATCTTATTAAAATTACATGTAATTGCTTTATTCTGTTGTTCTGTTGCAATATATCGTTAGTTTAATATTTTTTTACAAATGCCCGAGCTTCATCAAGCTCAATTTACACATCACGTAAGGTATAAAAAATATGAAAAATAATTTGTATAAGTATGTGCATTTTCTTTTCCGTGGTCTGTGCATAGTACGATGTTTTCTCACTCATTCTTTTTATTTTTTTTTCTTCTTTTTTCTTCCCTGTCACTACTTCACCTCCCTGCCTGCACATTGACACCACCATCTCTGCACACCCCACACCCGTGGACCCACCTGAAGGCCAGCACCTCCCTCATCTATCTAGCAAAATGTAATTTTAAAATATAAATGTAAATATTATTTTTCTGTATATACGTGGTGCGCCGTGCCTTTAGGCACGGGCAATGTACTAGTCCATAAATAACAGGCGGCAATAACCCAAATGGAATATATGATAACACTGCAACAGTTGCATGTAACCGGAAGCTCTCCCTTCGCCCCAATGTTGCCTGGTATCGATCAAGTTTTCCACCTTGATCCATGGAACTGTGTGGATCATTTTTCAGCTCTCTGAGCTGTAAGTACAGGTAAATTAGTTACAAGATTTTGCAAAAGAATCTTCAATTTCCATTAGAGAAACATTGAGATTTCATAGAACAAGGAAATAAAATAATATATCAAGCATTCTAACAAGTAAATCCATGAGGCCTGCACCAATACGAATACCAGCATATGAGGCATCCTGGCACTTGCTCAGCTGGTTAAGGATATCATGTAGTGTGTCGGTGTGTGAGTTCAAGTCTCTTGTAAAGAAAAAAAAAAGGTAAAGAGAATCCTCTTTTCCCTTTATTTCTCATAGAGTTTCTGTTGGGACAAGGAGAACTTGGCAGAGGTTTTTTTTCTTTTTCCTGTTGCTGGGGGAAAACGCCACCAAATAATGCAAGAAGCACAATTTCCCAACTTCCAAACCTCCACCTTTTTCTCATCAAACACCAACCAAGAGTAAACTGAACCATTCATTCTATGGAAGTCACAAGCAGGCCATATCCTAAAGCCCACTGCTCAACAAATCTAACCTTCATCTCGAGCTTTTTTAGATAAGCAAGAAGGATGGCAACAAAGCTTTGGCTGATTTTTTTTTAACGTCAATTACATCCCTCAAAAATTCTCTAAAAAACAGTGCGGATTGCCCTATCATGTCACGGTTTAGGTGGAAAATATATGGTAGGACCTCCCAAGTACTAGCTGATTTATCTGGAGTCTGGACCCCATACATGCTTACCGCGTGTACAAAACTCTGTCACCAGTAACCAACTAGGGAAGCTTTATTTGACACTAATCTAGGTCAAGATACTACCAAATGAATGAGATAGGTATAAAGTTCTGTTTAGTGAGAACATCGGACAGTTTTTACTGGGGCAATCATTGTGGGGCTGATGCATGCCATTTGTGAAAGAAGAGGGTACAGAAAGGTCTAGGAATGTGCTATGGTTGTGAATATATTCCCTATCAGATCATTGTAAAGATTGATAAGGGCCTCAAAGTTAAAAATGTAGGACCTCACATATAGTGCCTAAGAGGTATCAAGGGCCTCAAAGTTACAGATAGAGGCCTCCCTCCCTCCTCGAGCGCGTGCATGTAGCATAGTCATATACTACACGACATTATAAAACAAATAAGAAGGATGGGGAAAGTTGCTCACATTATGAACAATCACAAATAATCCACTAATGAGATTCGCCACTCCCAAACCCACAATTTTCACTGCAAAGCCATAGAAAGAAAATCAAGAAAATTTTCAATTAAGCTAGAATAAGATACAACAAAACTCAATCATTTAAACTAATGTGAGAACATCAAATGACTCCATCATCCAAACAAAGTAATAGTAGTACATGACTAGAATTTCTAAATGTGAATAAATATCATTGCATACTACATACAGGAAAATAATCAGATGATTATGAATTCTATATATCTAGTACAGTCAATGGGGAAGAGATCAATAGAGGCAGTTCCCCATCTACACTCAAGGGATAAAGGCATGGTGTAACATCATTCAGGTATTTTTGGGCATGGCTTGCATGCACTTTTGGAGCATCATTGCCCACTAAAACTTTAATAGGCTCTCTGGTTTTCATGTTATACTTCTGTATAGCAGCCCTTTGGAATCTTCTTTTGGGCATGCCATTTATTTCGTATGATAATGCAAGATACCATAGATTGCCAAACACTAAAGGCAATTATTCCCCTTATTTTGTGTTAGTAAGTCCAGAGAAAAGCTGTTTCCCCATATCTTGCAACATAGGAGACAGCATGTCAGGCAATATACTGCCACTTCCTCCAGAATCCCAGTTACACAAAACAGCCTCAAAATGTCACAGCATTAATTGTTAAAGAAAGACTCATCTCATTATTAGAGAGTGGCCACGTACATATCAAATGCGCCATTCTCCCAAATTATGGTCTCACATTAAGAATACTATTTCTCATATATCTGTAACCACAGCTGCATCAGGATTGTGCACAAAAAGCACTTCACATACCAACTCTGGGAATAACTTGTATATGTCTATTCTAATTTGAAAAGTTCAAGGTATTTCCAAGTGATGATCTGAATTTATATAGTATTACCTTCTCACTGGAGTCATAGTAATCTGTATCCCTGTTTTATCGATTTCTAATGTGGTAAAAAACCATATCCTTTCACCCTTGGTTACCAGTAACTTGAACCTTAATAGAAAAAACCTGTACAAAAACTAACTTTCAGAACACAGAAATACTAACATCATACGATCATCCTTTGTAGAAGTCCCCAGAAGCATTAAATTAATCTGAGAGTGAGTAAGAAACATATGTATTGCTGGGGTGAAACACATTTTATAGTAATTATGAGGTAAACAAAATCTTTTCAATACAATTCCATAAACATATTTAATGGGAAATGGGCTTTACTCCTTCTGCTTTATTCTATTATTAGAGGAAACAAAGGTAATGATAAAACCTATAGAAAGACATACATGTGGTAGCATCAGCACTAGCTGCAGAGGAAACCAAACCAAGGGTTAAAATTGATTCGATCAATCCCCCGTATACAATGCTTTTCAAAATATCCCACTCACGAGCTATAGCTCCATCTACTCTTTGTTTACCAATATCAATGTGAGTCTCCAGTAAAAGTCCTGGTGTTGCCATAGCAGGGACATTTTCCTTGTTTCTGGTTTAACTGTGCCTTTAACAGGTTGTATAATGTCAGCCACTGAACCATAAAATCAATAAAGAACATGCTGGTGATTCAGAATATTTCAGGGCAATTATAAGCTAGAGAAATAGGAGGCAGCATCAATGATAAATATGACATAAGCTCTATACTTGAACAGAATGTTCAAACAAAGGAAAAGATAAAAAAAAAAAGGCAAAATGGTTGAATGCATTGCTCAACAAAGTGTAAAATAGTGATTGCAGTGGGCGTACTGGCCGGCAGCCAAGAATATATGTAGCGGCCACAGCGATATGTATCAGTATAGTGGTGTGAATAGAAAATGAGATAAAAATATCCAGAAAAAAACATCCAAAACATCCATAATATTGAAAAATATTAGATTTAATTTATTTTTTTCATTTTAGTAACTAAAATAGGGGGAGGGGGTGGGGGGGGCGGGGGGGGGGGCGTAGCGGATCCCTCATTACATGGAGGTCCCATATTGCTGTATGATTACAAAATAACGATACTATTCAATTTGTCCACATATATTCATGTTGGTCAGTTATTAAGTTAGAAACTAACAAAATGCTAATAATCAAAATTTCATAACTACCATCCATTTCTAAATTCTAAATTCAAATAAGCAATTTAGCATTAGCTGCGCAGAATACAAGATATATAAAGTTTGAAATTTATAAATCAAATGAGAAAACATTTTTCACCAATGGAACAATGTATTATTGTTGAGACTTGGAAAACACAGATCTACAAGCTAGAATGCATTTGGGTATGATTTGGTTATCCACTTTTGAGAAAAAAATTTTAATTTTTTGAAAAATCCCCCAAAAAAGAAAAAAGTATAAAAAATAAAACCATTTGGGATTGATCAATGGGAAACATAGATCTATAAGTTAGAATGCATTAAGAAGTGATTTGGTTGGCCCATTTTGAGGGAAAAATTTTTAAAATCCTCAAAAATGCGAAAATAAACAACACAAAAAAAACCTCAAACCATTTGGGATTTGATCAATGGAAAACATAGATCTACACGTCAGAAGCCATTTTTCAAATGTTTCAAGGAGAAACAACTTTTTTTTATGAGAATCCAATACGTAGCGGCAGCTATGGACTGCTACAGTAGTGAATGGCGCCAAATTTTGAACAACACATTGGAATGCCCGATAATGCGGCCGATACACTGCGTGTGCTGCTATTTTGAACCATGTTTCTCACTTAGAAGTCATTCAATCTTCTGTTTTTTTTTTTTGGCAGAGGATGATCATTTAAGAGGAACCAAGAAATATGCATAAGTAATGCAGATATGTTTATTTAGCACCCAATAATCTACAAAATGTAAATAAAACATACTACATATAATGCCAGACACAGGTAATGGCAGCAGAGAATATACAATTTCGCATTTTTCTAAATCCAGACACTGAAACAAATGCAGGTATCTGATCCACAATATGCTATCCATATGTGATACTATGAATCTTATTTATAAAGTGTCATGGCATCCTAATAACTTTATTATTATTATTATTATATCATCATCATCATAAACTTTTTGTCTTTAGAACATTTCGAAATTCAACGAGTATTACTATTTAGATACCTCTTGCACACAGAAGAATCTATAAGCTCCTTCAGATAGAGGCAGCCAGCTTGAATTCTTTTTAAACATGCATTATATGATTTGTATCATTAACACCAAAAGAGAAATATAAAATGGAATCCATAATAAGGAAATTACATTTCATACTGTTAGAAATAAAACCCACGACAATTTTTTGAAAAGAGAAAAAGGAAACTGCAGGTAATGGAAAAGAAACCAACTCCTTTGACAATTCAAAAACAAGGATGTTGTTACTGTCCAAATTCGCATGTTTAAGTGTCGTGTGTATTGTATGTATCCATATCTGTATCAGGTTGTCCTAGGGTGGGGACCATAAATTAATTTGAAACTCAAATATGGTTTCTCTCATGCCGGATGCAATCTTAGGCCAGAGTGGAATTTGTGGAACCTCCGATTGATCTCCACCAAACTACGACCAGGGATCTTTTTCAATTTCCGTTCCTTCATTAGCTCCCTAAATCTTGCCGCATCATCCCATCTACCAGCTTCGGCATATATGTTCGACATTAGAACGTAGTATGTAACAGTTTGAGGATCCAACTGAAACAGACGTGCTGCCACAAGCTCAGCCATCTCAATATTCCCATGAATTCCGCAAGCACCAAGCAAAGCTCCCCAAATACCGACATCAGGCTCAATGGGCATCCTTTCAATGAATTCGTATGCATCCGTTAATAGGCCGGCATGGCCAAGGAGGTCCACCATACATGCACATTGCTCAACACTAGGCACAATCGAATAGTCCTTCCTCATGCTGTTGAACTGCCTCATCCCTTCTTCAACGAGGCCGGAATGCCTACAAGCTGTCAATAAAGAGGTGAAGGTGAAACTATATGGTTTAACCCCGTCTCGTTGCATCTTAGAGAAGAGCCTGAGGGCATCTTCACCGTGCCCATGAGCCGCATATGCCCCTATCATTGCACTCCAAGAGACTACACCTTTTTGAGGCAACTTGTCGAAAACATTTCTTGCCAAATCTATGCTCCCACATTTTGCATACATGTCTAAAGTGCATCTGTTACTGCTACATTGCTTTCAAGCCCTTTGCTGTTGGCAAGCTCATGCACCCATTTCCCAGTGTTCAGAGCACCCAAACTAGCACAAGCTGAGATAATGCTAACCATTGTAATATGATCAAGTTCTACCTTCTCATTTTGTATTTTTTGGAAGAGCTTTATTGCCTTGGAATCCATGTCATTCTGTTCAGTAAGTGCCAATCATCGCGTTCCACGAGACTATGTTCCTGACCCCCATACTATCAAACAAAGATCTCGCGATCTCGACATTCCCACACTTCCCATACAAAGCAATCATAGAATTCACCAGTGGAATATCTGAATCCAGACCCAATTTAATCCCATACCCATGAATCAGCTGCTTCAAATATTCCAATCCAGCACATGCAGGAAGGATACTCACGAGTGTAACTGCATTTGGCTGAGTCCCCGAAATAACCATCCTCCTAAAAACATCCAACGACTTCAAATAAAACCCATTTTGCACATACCCCGCAATCATTGCCGTCCACGAAACAATGTTCTTCACACCCATTTCATCGAAGACCAACTCCGAACTCGAAGCCTCGCCATTCTGTGCATACATTGACACCAACGAGCTCTGAACAAAGACATCCGAATTGAACACATTCTTTATCACATTGCAATGCATCTCCCTCCCTTCTCTCAGTGCCGAGAGGACCGGACAGGACCGGACAACAAACGGGAAAGTGAAGTGGTCGGGCGATAATCCCGAGAGATGCATTTGTTTGTAGAGGAGTAGAGCTTGTTCGCAAGGACCCAAGTCAGCATAGCCTCGAATCAGGGTATTCCAAGCGAAGGCGTCTGGTTGAGGGATTTCATCGAACAGCTTGTGGGCATAGTCCATGGCGGGTGCAAAGCTGCAGGCGAGGGCGATTGGTTTGGTGGCTAAGAGGAGGTTTTGGGAGAGGCCTTGTGTTAGGATCTTGGCATGGACGCATTTGAGGTCTTGAAAAGAAGAGCAAGGATTTAAAAGGTTGTTGTAAGAGAGAGAAGGCGGGCAAGAAAGAAACAGGTCGGTCCTTCTTAATAGAAGCTTTTGTAAACACATCGGTCCTACTTGCATGTTATTAAATATTACTATTGCATATAGTAAATCTCACCTGGGGAAAAGTAGGGAATGATGCGCAATCAACGATTCCTTCTCCGCTGCTTTCCTCATGAAACTATGGATTCTCTCATTTCCTTCTTTTTTTTTTTTTGTGTTCTTTTCCCTAGTTTTCATGCATCGACAATCTCATATTATTTTCCCTCATTCTCTTCTTCTCTCTCTAAACCGATTTGATTCTAGATCGAAATTCATGGCTCTTTCTCATCTGGAATCCCTAATCTTCCTTTTTCTTCATGTCATTTCGTTTTTGCTTCCGAGCAGGATTGTGGATTCCATAGGTCTCTCTTTCTAGGTTTTTATATTGAAATATGTTTTCAATATGAAAGCAGCATTTTGTTCATTGTCCATTGGAAAAATAAATTCTCTAATGCCCATGTTTGGATGTGGAGAAAACTGTCTACTGTTACATATTTGAGCTGTGAAGAGTTTTCTTTAACTCCATTTTCTCCATCTATTTGGAGGCGGCGAAGTGGCAGTAAATACTGTCCCGCAGTGCAAATTATAGTTGAGGACAATTATCCTCCCTCACTAAAATATCTGTGAGGAGCAAAATGGATCCATGAGTTAGTATGGTTTGTGTGTTGAGGTTGTCTTATGAATGCTTATTTTGTAGCAGAATCTTTGTTTTTTTTTTTTTTATGCATTTGGATGTGCGACTGAGAAATGCAATTTAAGAGCAGAATCATGTGGTGTTGATTTGTGATACTTCGGCTACTGTCTCAAGTACCAGCAGTTTGATTTGGGTTGGCGCCTGCTTATTCAAGCTCACATTGAGTGCTCTTTGAGTGAGTCCTAGATGATTTAAGGCCATCAAATTGGTGTAAATTGATACCAAGGCATAGTCAGGATATATTTTAGATGAGCGAGGTCATGTACTCTGTTTCCACTTTGTTTGGCTATGAAGTTTGTTTGTTTTTTTCTAGGGTTTGAAGAGGATTTTGAACAGTTGGCTACTAAGTTGCAGCTTTGATCTTAACAGCTACTTATTAAGAGAATAGTAAGATAGACTAAAGAGAGATTTAAAACAAAAGGTTGCTGTTAATTCTATAAATAAGAGTTCTTACTTTATCGTGTGAAATATTGGTTCACTACATGTTAAGACATTGAAGCTGGGATTACTTGTCTACAAATTGGGTGGTGATGTCATGTTGAAATTGAAGCTGGGATTTCAGCATATGAAGCTGAACTACTTCCATATCTATTGTATTCTTAATGTTTGATAATTCTTGTAATGCTTTTTATGTGAAGTGAATTTTTAAGTGAATTGGGTGCTTTTTACTTCTCATGTTGATTTAAGTGAATTTTTAAACTAATTTCGATTATGGAATTGTCACGTCCCCCGAACCCGATTAGAGAATAAACCGGATTCAGGGAGTGAAATTTAGGACTAATTAAATTTTTTGTCCTTTAGGCCCAAGCATCGTAAGTCCGCTGTGAGGATATTATATTTCGAGCCTCATGTAATACAATAATTGCGGAATTCATACAACTCCAGGCATATGGAATATCAAACAATAAACAGTACACTTCATTTAATTAAAGTTGCAAAAAGGAATAAAGAAACTATACAAGGATGTTAATTTATTACAATGACCCTCCCAATATCCAAGGCCATTTAAAGAACAATAATGTCAATAAAATGAAAGGTTCAACGAGCGATAACAAATGAATACATAAATCTAAATGAAATCCATGTGAGTCTCTCATGTGCCGGATATAATGACGCTACTCTACGTCATCGGCAAGCCACTCTTGTTCCTCCTCAGCTGGCTGGAGATCCTCTTGGATCTCCTCACCTGCCAGCTCCTCATAGTAGTACTCACCTGAGGTGTCTGCACACCAAGGAATAGAGTCAACGACATGTTGAGCAATAGATAAGCAAGTATAAATGAACATGGCACGCATCAAGTATGAGAATAGTGACAAGTGTAATGATCAAGTGAATACAAGGAACAATACTAGCCATGAAAGCATGAATAATCATAATTAGAAGCAATAACCGAAATCCTAACATCATCTAGCAATAACCACTATCCATGCAATACAATACAAGTATCAAGAGGGAGACTTCGAGGATGTCCTAGCCACCTCTCGAGGTATCAGTAACAATCCATTTCAGACTACTGATACAAAAGTTCGGCTCCGGTGAGATCCTAGCTCCCGGTCCTGGGAATAGCAGCACGGTCCTAGCCCACTCCCAGCTATTCAACGTCATGGACACCGTCCTACACCGACTGCCCATCCCGATGTCCGAGTAGCCAGCCCATCAAATAAAAACCCCAAACTGCAGTTGGCCATGATATGCAATAATAATGAAGTGGTGTTGACACAAGGGAAACCAAGACAAGCAAATCTGGCTAGCTCAATGCACAAGACATGATCATAGGGATTATCTTATTCAAGACAATACAAGACAAGTCAACCACATGATAATCCCCTTACATGCTAGCCAATCATGTTTATCAAATATATGACACACGGTTCCTAAGATACAGTCTAAGTCAGGTCCATGTCCTAATTCTACAAAGATTTGTTAAATAGGAAAGTACAGATGTAGGAGCAGGCATAACTGAAGAAGCAACATAGGCATGTGGAGTCTGAGTCTGTGGAGTCTGATACTACGGAGATGGACGTTGTGGGCGGCGGCGACATTCAGAGATGAGATGTCCTGACTTTTTACAGTACCGACAGACCTTCTGGTTGCATTGAGAGGCAAGATGTCCAAATTTCTGGCAGCTGTAGCATTGGGTTTTGCTCAAGTCACGAGGTGGAGGCTGAGAAGCTTTAAGTGCTGAAAGCGCGACTGAATAGGTCTCAGGTTTTGTTTGAGCAATATGAGCCGAGGTCGTAAGACGCTGTTCTTCGCGTAAGAGTTCATTCAAGCAGACATCCAATGAAGGTAAGGGCATCCGATTCATCAGGGCAGATCGGACACTGTCATATTCATTCCGCAGTTTCATCAAAAACTGATCTCTGTGACTAGAGGCCTGAAGATCTTGGATCACTGTTAAAACATTGTCAGCCACACCCGCATACTTAATACTATCATATTCCGACCACAGTGTACGGAATCCTGAATAGTAGTCTTGCACGGACAAGGTCCCTTGTGCATATTCAGCAATTGCACATTCAAGGTGAAATTGACGGGCAGAGTTGTCTTGATGGTATACTTGCTTCAAATACTCCCACATGGCTTTAGAGGTTGAGTAAGGCTTGAGATTCATTATCAAATGTGGCTCGACGGATCCCAGAATCCAAGATTTGATTTTGGCATCTTTAGTATGCCAAGATGATATTTTCTTTTCATCCTCAGTGGGTTTAGTGTCAGATCCAGAAATATAACCCCACAATTCCTTAGCCTCAAGGTATACTTGGAACTGAAATGACCAAGCAGGGTAATTCTTCCCAGTGAAACGAATCAAGGTAACTTCAGATTTTTCCATCTCAAGTTGAGAGTGACCAATTAGTAAATAAAAAAGAAAACAGCAGCAAAGAGAACAGCAGCAATCAGAAAACAGCAGGGAACTTGTCCTCACTAGCAACAGACAAGAACAGTATGTAGGAAAACACAATCCAACCAAAACACTGTAATAGTGCACAAAAAGAGTCCCAGACGACCCTGTTTAGTGGCTGAAGATCCACTACGTGGGGCCCACTTATGGTCTGGGCAAAGATCAGAGAACTGATATGAGTAAGCCTTATATTCTGTCTTCTACTGAAACAAGATTGATCTGAATCTACTAAAGATCCAAGATTCTGAACGGTCTTGATGAAAACAAATTGAATTTCTGAAGAAACTTAAGAAGGAGTAAAACACCAACCTGGAGTCTCTAAAAAATTGTGGAAAAATCACCAAAAGTCTTAGAAATACCAGGCGACCAGAGTGGGATGGATTTCTGAAGTTGATCTGATGATCAGGGGTGGGCCACCAAGAGGATGCTTTTGACGCAGAATGAAGATATCGCTGGAATGGAGATGTCGCTGGAAATTTCTTGAAATAATAGAATGCTTGAGATTGTATATCTCTCTTTGGAGAACATGCCTCAATATATAGAGTATTACATGCCTTAATCAAGGCTCAAGTTAGGAAACAAATCTAATTACATCAATTTCTATCTAAGTTAGGAAACCAATCTAATTAACAAAATATGTACAGCTGTGTTAATCTTGACCAAATCAAACCCACGTGGAGATAACCTGCTGGACTGGATCCTATGATGGGCCTTGGGCCTATTTAACAAGATTATGTTTCATAATTAGTTAAGTGTTTTATGCCAAGAGAGTGTACAAGGAAACATTATCAATGGATACAATTCACAAGTCGAGGAATTACAATTCAAACCTAGGCAAGTTGTGTCATCCATGTACCCCACATTTCTAACGGGGTACGTGTGGAAATTGGATCAATGATGCTTCTAGAGAAATCCCTTGGTGTGCACTCACGTTAAGCATCTATCAAGACAATTCCATACGCATTCGGTTATAGCACGCGTAATACACGAATACCTAGACAAGCCATCGAAGCACACCAAGCCACGTGCTTCGATTTCAATTTCCATTAATGGTAAGTGAGAGTAGTTCATGGTTTCCAACATCGAGGGTCCAAACCTAGGTTAGCAGTCTCATTTGAAATCAACATGAGCTGGATCATTAATCTGAGTATAGCATCATTTCCCTATCTCTAATCGTAATGAAACCAGAACTATTGATTTATGCATCTCAAGGGCTTTCCGTCCATATATTACAGGTAGAAATCCAACGGACGGATTAAAAGTTACAGAGATCCAAAGTTGTCATGTCCAGTGAACCTACACCCTCCGATCAATCGGACAGAAGGTCCGATCGATCGGCACTGAACATCATCCAGTTAATGCACCTGTCCAATCGATCGGCACTGGGCACCTCCCAGTTAGCTACGGTTTTCCCTCCGTCCCATAGATCGTGCAGAGTGCCCGATCGATCGGATAGAGTTCGACCTCAGTTAACTGGGGCAGTTCCTCTATCCAATCTATCGTACAGTGCGACCGATCGATCGGACAGCGGAACTGTAACCCGAAAATGAGTTTTCTGCCCCCTTCCTCCTCAAGCCATTCCATGGCTAAACCTGCAAAAAGCGAGCCTCCATGCTCCCCATTCATCACAAACAACACAAATCATGAATTTAAACCATTTAACACATCTATGACTACCAATTACAATTAATTCAACCCATTCCACAAACCTAACCTAGCATGATAAAAACCCAAATTAGAATAAAAAACTTGGCATTTGGGTATTCTAGCATTTGATCAATATCAATCAATAAAACAATACATTCGTATTACAATCATAAGTTGCATATCTACTTGCCTCAACCAATAAGAAGATGGAAATGGGGGAAAACTAAAGGAGAAGCTTTCTACCAGAAAACCCACAAATCCAACACACTCAAACACAACCTAGAACGCAAAGGAGAAGGAAGGGAAGAAAAAGATCAATAACAACATAAATCTAACCAAAGGAGAAGATGATTGAAAGATGAGGGTGAGAGAAGGCTTACCAAACTGGTATCAATGGAAAGAGGAGATCGAGAAGATGAAGATGAGCGGTTCGGATATTTGCGGTTGGTCCCTCCGGGTAGAGTTCTAGAGCTTGAGAAGAGAAGAGGAAGAAGAAGGGATGCTGTAGCTTTCGTTCGTTGCAGAGAATGAATGAAAAATTAGGGTTAATCCCTGCTTAAGAAGAGAGGAAGGAAAAAAAAAAGACTGATTTGCCCTTAAGTGGGTCCGATGAAGGAATGGACCACTTGAAGGGTTTTCAATCGTCGGATCGCGACGAGCCAATAGACAAAAATGATCAGCGCGACGGGACCTTTCCAACAAACCCAAAAATTACAACGATAAGAAAAATTTTTGGAAAAACACTCAATTTTCCATAAATCGCAAACTACCCCCCCTGATAGGATCAAACGAACTCGGAATCGCACGAAACTTCGCGGACGCTATTCTAATGCTAAAAGAAACTCGCTCATGATCTAAACCCACTTAAATGTCCCGACATATTAAGAATGAGCAGTGGTTGTTTCTTGCTTTTGGCTAATGAGCTAAAATGTAGGGGCCTTTTACGAGACTCTCGTACAGTGACGGTGGAGGAGCAGTTGGGGATATTTTTATTCACTGTTGGCCACAGCCAGAGAAACAGTGTAATGCAAAACTTATTCCAACATTCAGGAGAGACAATCAGCCGGTACTTTAACAAGACATTGGATGCTATCATTAAACTCGCGCCATATAATGTGAAACAATCCGACGAGGAGTGTCCACCCGAGATTGCAAATAATCCTTTGTCCTACCCATTTTTCAAGGTAACATTTTAATGAGGCAACAAATATAAAACTATAAATGCTATATTTTAATGCATGTTGTATTTGTTTATAGGATTGTGTTGGAGCGATAGGCGGTACACATATCCCCACATGTGAGCAAGTCTGTTATCGCAATAGAAAGAGTGGACTATCACAGAACGTCATGGCTGTTGTATCGTTTGATATGAGTTTCCAGTATGTATGCGCTAGATGGGAAGGATCAGCCTCAGACTCAAAGATTCTTCAACATGCAGTATGGAGACGGGCCCAAAATAGGTTACGTGTTGCAGTAGGTAGTAAACTCTAGGCCCTTTGTTATTAAATGTATAAAGATTGTCCTATTTAAGCCATAACAAGAATGTCCCATTATAGTTTTGTAGGAAAATCTTACCTAGTAGATGCTGGTTATGCAAACACGTGTGGGTTTTTAGCCCCATTTCGCGGAGTCCAATATCATTTAAAAGAATGGTCCACAACGCAGGCGCCTAGGATTGAACATGAACTATTCAACTTGCGTCATGCAAAGTTACGCAATATAGTGGAGAGAACATTTTCGGTGTTGAAGCAACGTTTGCCCTTCTGCAAACTGCTCCACGATATCCTATAAAAACGCAAGTCAAGATCGTTGTGGCATGTTGTGTTTTACACAACTTTATACGTCGGTGGAATCTTGAGGACGATTGTTTAGGATAACATTTAATGAGATGATGGAAGAGGATGATGAAGAAGATCAGGATATCGAAACGGACAATCTTGGTGGTCCTAGTGATGCGAACAAGCAATTTATGACAGGTTTTAGAGAACAACTATCTAAAGATATGTTGGAAGCTAGGGGACCAAGGAGAGTTTGATTTCACATTAGCTTGATCAATGTTTTTTTGTGGGTACATAAGTTGCTTGTATGAGTTTCTCTTCTTTTGGGTTGCTTTTGTGTACATCTTTTGGGTTTTATGGCTGGCCCAGCCCGTGGGCATCATTTTTGGGAAGTACAGCTCCACCTTGGTTGTGTCTCTATGATATGAGTGCAAGTGGGTTGGAGCTGCTCCTCATTATTTTGTAAATTCAACCCTTAACTTTGGAAATATATACTTATTTTTCGTCCAAAGGTCAGCTCTCAACTTTATGTTAATGGATTGGTTGCATTTTAATTTTTCCATACACTCCAACCATGAATGACCTGGTAGTTGCAAAAGTTGAAGTTGATTGATATTCCAAAGCATATTAGTGCACCTCATTCCTCATGCGTGGGTTTAGGCTATAGCAAAATGCCGCCTTGGGAAAACTCATAAATGGACTAAGTTGTCCTTATAATTCTCTGAGACTCTGCATTTTACAGGTTTTTTTTTTTTTTTTTCTGTGTACGGCCATTGCAAAGTGCCATTTCTCATTATCCTGTAGTGAATGAACTATGATATGGTATGAGTTTTGTATGATCTTTTATCCTTTCTGGTGGTGATTTTGGCTTATGAATTCATCTTCTTTTATCTAAATATGGATCTTATTAAATGCATCCTCATTAAGCTCATGTGGGAGTAAGAGTTTCCAATCTCAAAAATTGTATTCCATCCTAAGAACTTCTTTTAGATTGGAAATCTGCTTTGCAGTACTTGGTTATGGCAAAGAATAAGAGCAACTGTTACTTAAGATTCTATTAACATCTATTTGTATTGATATATTTGGACCAGACATGATTGTGCTGAGTTGTTGTGATTGGGTAAAGGTTTTGAGAAATTGATCACCTCCATAGTGTGGTAGCTCTATTAGGCTGGATTTTCTCATTCTCTCACTCTGGTTGGGCTTTTGCAAGCTTCTTTCTTATTTGGATGTGGGTAATTTCAAACTACACAATGCAGGTTTGTGTTTTGTTTGACCCTTCTAATCGATGAACAGCTTCCAGTGTATCCATGCAGGTTAGGAAATCCAATTCCACTTCTGGTAAGATTTTGAATTCTGATTTGTGGGCTGTTGATTCTATATCTAGATGGAGACTATATTATTGGAGATTGTAGGTTGCCTTTGAATCACATAGTGATAGCTTGAATAGCTCTGAACAGCATGAGGCAGGAAACTTAATATATGCACAACTAGTTCCAATTTAGCCAGTTTACCCTGTTTTCAATTCTTTATTATTAATAAAAACGAATCACTTCATAATATTAGCTGCAGAGGAGTGTCAAATTGTAGTGTTGATACACTTTGAGGTTTTTGTGCTAAATTTACTCTGAGAAAATGGTGGCTTCTGCTTTCTTATTTGCTTCACTCAACTTTTTAATATCACCAGGCCCACATTCAGGTCTGAGTAGAGATGTCAAGTGGGCCGTGCCGGCCCGGCCCGGCACGGCCCGGCCCGCTAGTCAACGGGCCGTGGCACGGCACGGCCCGGTCAACGGCACGGCCCATGACGCGGGCCGTGCTGGGCCGAGCTGCGCAGGCCCGCTGGCCCGTTAGGCACGGCCCGCCAGGCCCGCCAGCCTAGTGGGCCAGCCCCTGTGGCCCGCCTGGCCCGCCAAAAAAATTATTTTTTTTTATTTTTTTTTAATTTATAAAAATCTAATTCCCAGCCAACTAACAACCCTGGGCATTTTCTAATAAAAAAAACACTTACATAACTTGGTAAGGTAGGACTTTAGTGTAAATTAGTCACACTAATAATGAGGGGCAATGTGTTTTTGGGGAGAAGTAATAAGGGGAATGTTTTGGTGTGACACACTTACCTTCACTAAATTTGCCCCCTTGGCTTCAATAATTTAATTATAATTATTAAGCACTAACAAGCCAAAGCCAATGTCTTCATTGCCTCATCGCATTTGAGAATAAAGAGTTATCCAGTTGGGTTAGGTATTTTTCATTTCTCATCTAATTGTTCAGGATTGGATGCTATATTTCTCCTATAGAATTATGTTTCTTTTACCCATATGACTTGAGGTCTCTCAAGGGTCTAAATACTCATTGGCTGGTTACAACATGACATGACTGAATATTTGAAGTTATCTAATATACGACCAAAAATCTTTTTAGTTATAATTGAGTTATTAGACTATTAAGTTTTGAGACTTTTCATAAAGCCCATTTTCAGCTGCATGCATGACATTAGGCAGTGGACTATGCAAGATTCTTACTTCTTTCCATCCTCTAAATAGTTAATGTAAGTAGAACGCAATCAACCACAATAGCGAGACAAACGATTTTTTATGTAAAAATTGTATTGGAAAAAATCACGGGTCTTTTTGTCTAAACCGCGGACAACCAAGCACTATATAAAATAAATGTTATAAGGACTCACAGAACCTTTTAAAATAAAGGTTATAAGGACTCACATCCTCATCTAACTAGTTTTAATATTGTTTGAATAAATATTAGCATATAAAAGTAAGGTAGCCTAGTGGTTGTGTTTATCTTTCACAACCATTAGGTTGTGAGATCGAGTTCACCCAAACACATTTATTTTTAAAAAACTATACAAATTACGCAGGTCGGGCCAACCCAACCCGCCTATAACTCAAAAAAAAAAAAAAAAAAAAAAAAAAAAAAAAAAAAGAGGCACGCCTGGCCCGCGGGCCGGCCCAGCCCGGCCCGCTCCAGCCCGCCCCACTGTGGGCCGTGCCAGTGGGCCGTGCCGTGCCAGGGGTTTTCCCCTGGCGGGCCGTGCCGTGCCGGCCCGTTAGCTGGGGCGGGCCGTGCCGGCCCGGCCCACGGCACGGGCGGGCCAAGATTTTAGCCGGCACGGCCCGTTTGACATGCCTAGGTCTGAGTCATACTTACTCCAAGATAAGTTCTTAAAATCAACATGTAATGAAAATGCGCTCAATCCACAAGAATGTATCCCTCCCATTGAGCACAACTCAGCATTATATAAAACAGGGGATAGTTTTTCAGAAATTCCTGTCACCTCTATATAATACTTTCCACACACCATAGATAAATTGTATCATTTGAAGATCAAACATATAATACTTTTCACACACCTTCCATCATGTAAAATTCCACTCATGATTTATACATTAATGACTAGAGCTCTTCATGGGCTGTACCATCCTGGGATGTCCCATATCAGGATGGATTGGGCTGTACTCATGATTCAGAGTATATATTAGAAATCTTCATTATTTCAAAATCTATTAGTATTTAAGACATGAAACTAAGCTTTTTTGGGGTTTAGTACATGAATAAAAAATTTGACTGTGCTTTTATTTTTTAGTTTTTCCCATTTAACTAATTTTGTAATGAGGATGTTTGCTCCCTTCTTTTTTAGAGGCAAGAAATCATGGAGTTGAGATCACTCGGACACAAACGTGGCTTGCTACGCATACTCCAAAGAATGGTTCTGCTAGATGCGAATACCGGGTGAGAAGTAGATTTTTCTTCTGAAATGCAAAACCTTATGATGAGTTATTAATTTTCTTCGTTCACTGTGGTTGTAGTCTTTTTATTACTACATTTTTTAATTCAATGATAGATGGATGGGATCTGTCTATGCTGAAATTTTAATGTGTGTGCGTGTTATCAGGACAGCTTGAATACACTAGACAAATGAGAATAAAGGGCCCATTGCAAAAAACTGGGACATAAATTTGATCATTTAAAAAAAAAAAAAAAAAAAAAAAAAAAAAAAAAAAAACTTGAAGGTCTTAAAACTGAAAATTTGTTGGTGTGTTTTTACATTCCCAAATCAGGGCTACACAAATCTTGAATGTGTCAGTTTTTGGTGAAAGAAAACTCGTTGAGTGTGAAGGGTTACTATTGATCACGGGGGCCAAGGTGGACCCATAGGACTGACCAATCTTTTCTGTAGAACCTTTGTGACTACTGATCAGTTTACCCCACCAAAAAGATTCCTATTCCCTTGGCTTGAATATCATCATGGCATGTGTGCCCATCTTCTTATGCGGTTCCTGTAGACGCTTCTCTTTATCAGACATTGGGGTTTTTGGTTGGTGGCTTACTCTGGGCCCTTATGATCTTCTGAACTCTATAATCTGATGGAGGGTTGTTGGCAATGTTGTAAAAATCGCTAGGCGGACGCTAGGCGGTGGGCATGGATTAGGGATTAATTCCCGATTAATCCCCGCCTAGCCCGATTAATCCCCTCCTAGTCCGATTAATCCCCGCCTAGCGCCTAGGCGGTGACCGCCGACTAGCGCCTAGGCGGGGATTAATCGGCCGCCTAGGCCGATTTTTGCAACAGTGGTTGTTGGCCATATACTTGTGCTTTCTATTGTAAGGGAAGGGCTGCCTACACAGTTGAGTTGGTTCAACTTCATGGGTTCCCTGGTTGAGTTAGTCCTCTTCTGAACTCTATAATCTAATTAGCTGCTGATCTTTGTTATTAACCTGTATGTTTCTACAAAAAAAAAAATGTAAATATATGTGTTTTAGTACTACTTGCAAATGGAGAAAGGTGGCTTCATTTGTTTCAATCTTCTCTTTGTTGCTCTAATGACCTTTTGTTTCAATCTTCTCTTTGTTGCTCTATGCCACATGTCAAATGACATTAATGGATTTCACTGGAGCAACATTCCCTTGCTTTTATTCATGTTCATACTGTTATATTGTTCTGGAATTTCTATCTATCGACTCATTCAAATCAAGGAACTGATTGTTTGAGGATTTCTGTCAGGTAGTAGATATATAAATTGTCCAAATGGTGTTCCCTAGCAAGATTCATAGAGCTTCAACTAAAAAGCTTGCTGAGATTTGTTTAAAGGCCAAAACCGACAATTCTCAGAAGTCTAAATATTTAGAGCTTCACTGATAAAATATGGAACTTCAAATGTTGGGGCATTGTGTTTGTTTATTGTGTTGCCTATGTCCTCATAGGCATGTATGTTAAGAAGCACCCAACTAGAGTGCTCTAAAGATCTGAGTGTTACATAAGGATTCCATGTTTAAAATAAATAAAAAAAGGAAAAAAGAAAAAAAAAAACAGAGTTATAGACATCCACTACAAAGTACAAACTGATATCATCATTAGGGCTTTGTGTTTGGTTTCCAAATCAGCAATATTAATGAATCAATTCAACTAAGACAACACTACCACTTTCTGTTTAAACAAAAACCAACAAGATACCGTGGGACAAAAATAATGAGACAATATCAACCATTACTTCCATATACTAAGTACTCATCTATCAAACACAATTGCATGTGGGTTAGGAGAAATGCAAACAATCAATAGCTTTGAAGTAACCATTTCAATATGTAAATAAAAATCAATAGATGATAAGATTTCTTATTCTTGGAAGTAAAAAGAAGAAAAGGTAACATTTCTATTAGACAATTTCTTTTTATAAAGCATACTTCAACCAAATGCTTGTTTTTAGGAAGAAAAGTACCTTTTATAGCATGATGTTCCCAATAGAATGCTAATCCTTCTCAAAGTATTAACCTGATGTATAAGAAGTATGAAGAGAGGGAACTGACCTCACGACTTGTATTACATCACTTGTAAGGGGGAATACATTCAATATATTTTTTATATTGCTCATCCTTCAAGAGTAAGTCAACTACAATAGACTTGGTGTCTACATCTAGCAAAACATCTCTCTTGGCCATTATATGGAGAATTCCCACTACCTTTGCATCTCATTATTTTACAAAAACCAAGAAGAATTGCTTTGAATGTGAAAGGATCGGGTAAGCAACCATTTTCTTCCATTTGAAAAAATAGCTCATTGGCCTCCTCCATCAAACCTTCTTTGCAGAGGGCAATTGATCATTATGTTATATGTAATCACATCCGGCACCAAACCATTGTCAGAGATGCCATCAAATAGCTTTTTTTGAATGACGACGTCAAATAACTCATGTGCTTTTTCCAATCATCCCTTTTTTGCAAAAAGCATTTAGCAATATGTTGATTGTCACGACATTAGGAAATATGTGCCTATCTATCATTTCGTTGTATAATCTCATGCCTTCTTTCCACCGGTTCAAATTGCAACATCCCTGAATTAAAGAATTATAAGTGACTACATCTGGTGAAACACTGTTGTTACCAACCATTTCTGAAAAGAGGCCTAGGGCCTCATCCAAAAACCCTTGTTTGGAAAGGCCATCAATGATAGTGTTGTAGGTACAAGTATCAGGCCTACATATTTCCCTCTCCATCTTTCTAAACAAATGGAGAGCAGAACACACGTTTCTAGTCTTGCAAAGCCCATTGAAGAGAGCATTGTATGTAACTATGTTAGGCCCATACCCCTTCTCCACCATTTCCGAAAAGAGGTCCATGGCCTCTTTGACCAACTCCTCTTTGCAAAGCCCATGTATGATGGTGGTATATACAATAGTGTTGGGTCTACATCTTCCCCTCTCCATCGCCCTCAGCATCTCAAGAGCAGCATCCACGTGCCCACTCTTGCAGACCCCATCTATGATGGTACCGTAAGTAACCACATCAGCGGGGCATCCCATCTCCTCCATCTTCATCAACAATTCAATGGCCTCATCAATTTCACCCACCTTACAAAGGCCCCCAATTAAAGTAGTCCAAGTTACTGCATTGGGTTCGAAACCTCGTTTAAGGATGTCCCCAAAAATGGCGAACCCCAGATCGACCCTCTTCAATCTGCAGTAACAGTTGAGCAGAATGCCCAGAGTAATTATGTCGGGTGCAATCCCAGTCGAAATCATCCTCGGATAGAGAGAAACAACAGTGGAATAATGTTTGATTCTTGCCACAACCGCTAATAGATGACTGAAAACAACAACCGGGGGCAAGGGTTTTATGAGGAGCACACGATCGAACCAACCCAATGCATCATCAAGCTTCAAATTCTCTGAATTACATCGATCTTTCACAAAATTCAAGAACTGGGTTCGGCTCGAAGCATCATCAGGATTCAATTCCTCTGCAGTATTAGAATAACAATAACAACTGATAATACTAGTAGAAGTAGTACCCTTTTTTAGTGCAGCCATGGCCGTTCTTGAGCGAGAAAGGGAAGGAATCGAAGAGGCCACCGACGCCATTTTTGGGGGAGATGACACGAGGGAAAAAAAACCTTCTGCTGCTTTTTGATCTGCGATGAGCCCTTGATTTCACTGCGCGCTGTCGCCGAGCGAGAGAGAAGGAGAGAGAGACTGCTGATGCGAGAGAGAGATGAGATCCAGGTAGGCGAGGAGCGGAAATGAGGGAGAAGAAGCAGAGGATTATGGTTTAGGGCATTTCTAAGAGGAGACCGAAATCAAAGTTGAACGCCCACTTGTCCACCTCAGCGCCAGGTGGAAGCCCACGTCCCGAATTCGGGTTTCCCAGTCGTCCATCTTTTTTTATTTTTACAAAAACTCTAGAAAAAGTCTACAGGGACCGAAATTGGTCCCTGAAAAAGTGCCTGAATGGCTCTTGTCCCTTGGATTAAGGAAAATTTCCCTTGGATTAAGGGCTTTTCCTTTATCCAAGGGACAAGGGCCTTTCAGGCACTTTTTCAGGGACTGATTTTCGGTCCCTGTAGCAGTGCTCAAAACTCTACCTGGACGTACGCTTGGGTTGGACCGACCCCATGATATCCAGGTTGATATCTGGATATCACGGGGTCGGTCTCCCAGAGTACGTCCAGGTAGCAGGACTCTTATTTTTAATAGGGGTTTGCAACTTATTTTTTTAATAGTAAACGTAAAGGTCATTTGTCTTTTACGTATGGAATATGTAAATACAATTTACACATATAAATGATGAATATTCAAATTTACATATAAATGATGAATATTCAAATTTTCAGTATGTAACATTTACACATGCGTTTTTTTTTACAACCTTTTTCTAATAACACTATTTTCGCATCATTTACGTATGTAATTTATTTTACCATATTTGTTTCAATGATATGTGTAAATATATTAAAAGATTTTCTAAATGATACTTACTATTCATTAAATTAAATTCTAATATAATGATTTGAAAAGGAGATAAAAAAAAAGTTCATTTTATATCAAAATTTTCATTTGCATTTTAGATCCTTCAAAAAGAACATGTCTTTCGACATGAAATATACTTTTAAAAAAATACATTTCTATCAGTAATCACCTTCACAAAAATACATTCTTACATGTTTGGTTAATTAAATATGAATTTATATTCTGATGGTTAAGCAAATAGCATTGTTATTAATATTGATCTTAATTCATTATTCAATTTGCATAAAACTTGACCTATGCATCTCATAGGCATTATGCTAATATTTATTTTTGAATGATGCCATAATGCTATATAAAATACATTATTCCTTCTCTTTTACATTCATATATACATGTTTAAAGATTTTTAAAGTATCGCAATAATAAATAACTTTAGAAAAATCATTCAGATACTGGAAGAAAACTAAAATAATAAGGTAATTAACTAGTTAAAAGTTGATATAGAAAAATCATTGAGATATTTATCTTATAGATTGTCTCTTAAAATTCTTATTATCAATATGTATTTTGTCTTACAGATTTTGTCTCTTAAAATGATTGGAGCCACTTTAATCTTCTAATATATTTTTTGTCTTACAAATCTTATCCCTTAAATTCATCTATTTCGAGACCTTTTTTATTATTTTTTTTATTTTTTTTCTAATGCGTTGGAGGGGGGTTTCAAACCCAGAACCTCTTTCACGGAAATGCCCAAACTTTAAGCACTCTTTATTATTATTTTTCTAATGCGTTAGAGGGGGTTTCGAGTCTGGAACCTATTTCATGGAAATGCCCCAACACCAAACCGTCCACCTCCAACGGGTATTCTTCGAAAGCGCACCTCAACAGGTGTTCAAATTTTGGTGTGAAAATTGGCTCATTTCACACCATTTACACATCTGATTTACACGCAAGATGTGTAAATAATTATAGACAAATATGATTGATACGTAAAATGTTACACATATTCACCATTTACATATGTAAATGGGTGTAGACAAACCCCAAGCTCTCAGAAAAAGGGGGGAATGGATTCTGTGCATTCTGCTTCATTTGATTTTCTTGTGCTTCATTCAGAAATAGACTCTGTGCATTGTCCTTTATTTTAAACTTGTCTCATTAGAGGATCCATTCATTTTATATAGTGGTATTTAGAGGTTCCGTTTTCAACAAATTATGTAAGTTATTGATTCTTTAAAGTTGATTTT
>CM022950.1:39089869-39509213 GCA_012931725.1 Litsea cubeba
GAAGCGGAATATATTGCAGCGGCAACTTGTTGTACGCAAGTGTTTATGGATGCGGCAATGCTCTTCTAGGAGTTCCTACAACGGATCCTACGCCGATCCTATGTGACAACACGAGTGCAATTCATATATCTAAGAATCCTGTTCAGCACTCTCGAACAAAGCATGTAGCGTTCGTTATCATTTTCTTAAAGATAAAGTTGCTGATGGAGAGGTCAAGTTGGAGTATGTTCCAACAACTGAGCAAGTGGCTGATATTTTCACGAAACCTCTGCCAAAGGAAGTCTTCGAGTATCTCCGGAAAAAGTTAGGAGTTACTCACTCCTCCTAAACCGTAGGAGTTGTGCTTGAAAGGGGGAGCAATGCATTCATTGAATATCCTATTCGCCCCGCGGTTTGGTCCCTTTGGACTTGTTGTCAAAGGGGGAGAGATGTTATGCTATGATAGCAAGGAGAAATGTTATGCTATGAAAGCTAGGGGAGATTGTTGACAGTGCATAGTTGTTATTTCAGAATTTAAGAATTGGTTCCAAGTGAGTGTTGAAAAGAACTTGGAAGAGCTGCAAGCTGGAGTTGAAAGTGTTGAAGTTCCAATAGTGTTGCCAACAATTCCAAAGGGGGAGATTGTTGGAATTTGAGATGACTTGAGAAGTCTTTTGATGAATTGAAGAATTAGTATCTCAAGTATTGATTTGAGTTGGAATTCTTGTCAACACATTGTCACAAACATGATGATAATAAGCTGGTGTTGATAGAGCTGAAAAGAAGAATCAGAATTGAAACAGTCAGGAATTCAGAATTCCTGAAGCAGAGCATTCGGTCGACCGGGCACCCCATGCGGTCGACCGAAGCAAGAGAAACCTGCAGAAAACAGTTTCAGGCACCTCTCAGTTATTTTCGTGACACGTGTGTGTGGTCGACCGGGACCCCAGGATGTCGACCGAGCTCAAAAGTTCTGTTTCCAGTCAGTGTCTTCGGTCGACCGAGCAAGCCAGGATGTCGACCGAGCAGGGAACCAGAGTTGCGCAGAATTAGAAGTTTTGCACGAAAATTCAGCACTCTTATCTAATTTGTTTGGGACTCTTTCTAAACGAATTATAGCCCGTTTTAAATACAATTAAGGGTTATCAAAACCTATAAAAAGGCATGTAAGGGTCGTTCTTAAATACACCAGAAGAGAGAAAGAATAGAGAAGAGTTTTAGAGAGTTCTTGAGAGAAGAAGAAGCTGCTGGTGTGTGTTGCTGTGTGCTGATGTGGTGACGTTTTCTACAGCAATTGTGGACGAGATTATGCTCTAGAAGATGGTGATTCGTCCATGAGTTAAGTGTCTCTCTTTTATGCTTTAGATTTCAATTTCTAAGGGATTGAGAGAGAGAGAATGTAGAGGGGAAGGGCTGTAGACAGAATTTAATCTTCTATTCTGTTTTTACATCAAGTTGGTGCTTGGTGTCTGGGGTTTGGTGATCCTATCTGTGGGTGCAGATAAATTGTAAAGGGAGTCGGTGCTTCCTAGATAGTTGGTGCTATCTGAAACTAAGGGTTGGTGCTCTTTGTCGTTGGTGCGACTAAATAAGATTCAGATCTGTCCCGGATTGGTGTTCGGACAGTCTTTGAACCGTGGACGTAGCCTTTCGGTGAACCACGTTAAATCTGGTGTCATTGTGTGGTTTGACTTGTTTTTGTTGAATTGGACCAGTTTTTAGAAATCACTGATTCACCCCCCCCCCCCCCCCCTCTCAGTGATCGCGGTATCCAACAGGGTAAGTCTTCAAGGGTAGTACCGCTTTAAGAACTTGCCGTTGATAGGCAGCATACATCTGTCACCTTCCATTTTTAGGAGTGCATATGCACCATTAGAGAAAACCTTGTCGATGACGTAGGGTCCCTCCCATTTTGGCTCAAATTTGCCTTTAGACTTGTGAGCGAAGACCATTGGTCTTTTTACCGCAAGAAACCAAGTCACTCTTTTTGTAGGCGCGTTGCCTGACCTTTTTATCGAAAGATCCTGCCATACGTGCTTGGTAAAGTTCAATGCTTTGTTGAGCTTCGAGCCGTTTCTCATCGAGATTGTCCAGCTCATGGAGTCGCAATTTGACACTGCTTTCTTGAGTCATGTCATTTTGCAAGGATACCCTTAAGGAAGGAATTTGTACTTCCAAGGGCACGACAGCTTCGCATCCATAGACCAAGGAGAATGGTGTGCTATGGGTTGGTCCTCAAACGGTGGTTCGATAGGCCCACAAAGCTTCGGACATTTTGTCGCTCCAGTCTCTTTTGTGACTAGAGACCATTTTTTGAGGATTTTGCAGAGTGTCTTGTTGAAAGCTTCTGCTAACCCAGTTGCTGCCGGATTGTATGGAGTCGAAGGACAGCTTTGGATTTTGTATTTGTCGCAGAACCTGTAGAATCGATGATCCCGGAACTGTGGTCGTTATCATGGACGAATCTTTTGGGTATGCCGAAACGACAAATGATGTTGGTGCGTAGGAACTGAAGGACTGATGAGGTCTTCATTTCGTTAAACGCAAATGCTTCTGACCACTTGGAGAAATAATCCGTAGCGGCGAAGATGAAGCGATGACCTTTACTTGAAGGGGGAGAAATAGGACCTATGATGTCCATACCCCAGGCTTCGAAAGGCCATGAGATCGCTGTAGGATGCAGCCATTCTGGAGGCATGTGAATGTAATCTCCATGAACTTGGCATTGTTGGCAGCGCTTAGCAAATTGCATTGCGTCAGCTACCATGGTAGGCCAGTAATATCCTAACCTTTTTATCTGATCATAGAGCTTAGGTCCAGCCTGATGAGCTCCACAAAGACCAGCATGAACTTCTTTGAGTGTTTCTTCAGCCTCTTGTTGTGACAAGCAGCGTAGAAGTACTCCATTGAAGGATTTCCTGTAAAGGATTTTTGAAGGAATATCCAAATGGAAACTTGGGGTTCGCCTTTGGATGCTTACCCGTTCTTTTGGATCTTCAGGTAGGATTCCGAACATAATGTAATCAATGAACGGATCCCTCCAGTCGCCGATTGAAGTTTGAAGGATTGAAATCCGACTTCCGACCACTTGGTGGCATTCAGCAACTGCTTGGTGTGTGTTAAGAGGAGGAAGGATTGTCCTTTCGCACACTGTGATTTGCATGTTTTCCCCTTCCTGGATTGCCATGGATGCGGCAAGTCCGGCTAGGGCATCTGCACGTATGTTTTCACCTCTACGAATGTGGGGTGATGTGACAGATGTCAAACTTTTGCAGAAGTGATTGTGCCTTGTTGTAGTAGGGCAACAAATCTGGCTTCTGACTTCAAATTTCTGATTCATCTGGTTGACGATCAGTTGAGAGTCTCCAAAGACTTCCAGCATGGTGATACCGGATTCGATGGCGAGTTCTAATCCTAAGATCAGAGCTTGATATTCAGCTGCATTGTTTGTGCATGGTTCCAGTAGCGAGAAAGCATGTGGAATCATGTATTTGTCGGGGCTAACAAAGAGGATGCCAACTCCTGAGATCAGCTGTCTTTTTTCATTTATCCTGGTTGCACCGTCAAAGTACATATCCCAGGAGGCACTTTGTGAGAAAGTCTCCACATTGTAGACTGGTTCGTCTGGGAGAACATCTCTGAGTGGAGAATCTTTAGGCAATGGATGCTCTGCGAGGAAGTCCGCTAGAGCTTGCCCTTTGATTGCTTTTTGTGGTACATACCTAATATCAAATTGTGACAGAAGGATGGACCACTTTGCCAGTCGAGCATTGAGAGAACCTGCCTTTGTGACAAGGACCTTCAAGAGGTTGACCCTCGAGACCAGGTAGACTGTGTTGGAAAGCAAGTAGTGACGCAGCTTTTGTACGGCGAACATCACTGCAAGACATTCTTTTTCGACTGGAGAGTAGCGATGCTCTGCACCTACTAGCATGCGGCTGAGGTAATATAGAGCAGCTTCTTTTCTCTGATCATTTTCTTGCGCAAGCAGAGCTCCCAAAGAGTGATCAAGGGCTCTTGTGTACAAGATGAATGGTTTTCCAGTGGTAGGAGCAGCTAACACTGGAGGTTTTGTCAGGTATGACTTGATGTCTTGGAAAGCAGCTTCACAGTCAGCATCCCAGACAAAGTTTACACATTTTTTCATCAACCGGGAGAATGGACGGCATTTCCCGAAAGATTGGAGATGAACCGTCTGATGTAGGCCAATCTCCCTTGAAGCCCTTTGAGTTCTCTCAAGGTTCTTGGAGAGGGCATTTCTAGAATGGCTTTGACTTTTATGGGGTCAAGCTCTATTCCAGCTTTCCGAACTAAGAATCCGAGGAACTTACCCGACGAGACGCCGAAGAAGCATTTCAATGGATTCATTCGCAGTTTGTGTTTGCGAAGCCGGAGGAAGACTTCTCGGAGGTTTTCGAGATGATCTTCTTTTCTTCTGCTTTTGACGGCGAGGTCATCAACATAACATTCAACCGTCTTGTGCTGCATATCTTGGAATATTTTCATCATAGCCCTCTGATATGTGGCACCAGCATTCTTCAGACCAAATGGCATGACAGTGTAACAATACACGCCAAATGGGGTTCGAAAGGATGTATGTTTTTCATCCTCAGGATGCATCTTTATCTGATTGTAGCCAGAGAAAACCATCCATGAATGTCATTCGCTCGAATCCACAGGTATTATCAATCATTACCTCTGGTATGGGGAGCGGAAATTCATCTTTTGGGCATGCGCCATTCAGGTCTCTATAATCAAAACAGACCCTGATCTGCCCATTTTTCTTTGTCACGGGGACAATGTTGGCCAACCATTCAGGATGTTGTTCCTCACGGATGAAGCCGACGCTTTTGAGTTTTTGAACTTCTTGTTCAATTTTATCCATCACATGGACGGAATCTTCTTTGGCCTTGCTTGACAGGCTTGATGTCTTCTTGAAGATTGAGTTTGTGAACTGCTATTTTGGGGTCTAAGCCTGGCATTTCAGCGTAAGACCATGCAAAGCAATCAACGAACTCACGAAGAAAGGCGATATACTCGGGTAACTCATCATCCTTTATATTCTTGCTTATGAATACAGGACGTGGGTTATCTGGTGTTCCCAAGTCTATCTTTTGAACAGGATCTTCTGTTGGAAGGTTCGAAGGTGGTTCCTCCACAATATTTTCGGAGGCTTCCAGCTCAACGAAACCTTCTGGGGTTTCAAGAGCATTTCCAGACCAAGGTTTTGTTCCTTTCCACGGGTCTTCTTGATCGGTAATTTTCCCAAGGCTTGCTATGAGATGATCCCAATTGCCTGTTGAAACCGAGTCGAAGTAGGCTACTTCTTTTGGAGATGAGGGTTCTTCTGGGTCAGAAGTCCACACGTCTGTGCCATCGGACAACTCCTCTTCATTTTCGGAGAAATCGTGCCAATTGGATGAGGTGACTCATCAAAGAGATATCCAGGGAGATCGATGTCTTCATGGACTTGAGATGTTGAGGCTTGGTCAGTATATTGACTTTTAAGCCTTTGTGTCAACTGTCTCAAGGGAGTGTCAGGATCATACCCTAACCCGTGTGAAGACTTTTCTACATAGCCGTAGAGTCTCCAATCTTCCAGCTGGCTTTTGGTCAAGACGGGCCCCAATGGTGTGAGAATACCGCGTCCTTCTCCCAAACCGACTGGGTTTTGAGCGTAATAGCCCATTTTCTTCATAATAGCTTGTGCCACAGAACTATATAAGGATAGTTGAGGCGTACCTTTATTTTGGAAAGGTTCAAGCATGGAGTTTGATGAAGAAGCATCCGATCTATGGAAGAAGATCGGCTTTTCTTTTGTTGAAGTTGCTGGAACAACGAAGGAAGCTGACGTAGGATCTTCTATGTCAGAAGTTGTCTCCATTGGAGTAAGAGCAGGCTGAACTTGCTGAGTGTCAGCTTGGCTTGACGATGTGTCGTCTTCTGGCTCTGAATCCGAGTCCGTGTCTTGCATGATAGACACGAAAGAGACAACAAATTTGCCCCCAGGCTTTTGTTTTGCCTTCTTCACTTTAGTTGTGATGACCAAAGGCTTTGAAGATTTGAGGGAGATGATGAAGGGAGTTTGCATGCTCTCTTCAGATTTACCGGATGGTTTATTTTCTTCCGGTGATTGTTGAGGAGCTTTGCCTTTATCTTTCTGGAGATTTTCGGCAAAGGATGCTGTATGTTTTTCCTCTTCTTCTTTTTCACTTTCATACATCTGTGAGTCTGCGAAGTGGACTTCTTTACCTTTGAAGGGTTTTCTGTCCGCAAAGACTCGATGTATCATGCCGTCGTCGCCAACAAACTTGATGCATTGATGTAGAGTTGAAGGGACAACACCATTCTCATGGATCCAAGGGCGTCCGAGAAGGATGTTGTAGCATGAAGGGGTCTTTATTGCATACACTGTGACCTCAGAGATAAGATCACCGATCTGCAACTTGAACCTGATTTTGCCTATAGGCCTTTGAGTACTCCCATCGTATCCAAAGATAGATACAGATGTGTGGCTCAGTTTGCTGGGTGGGATGCCCAACTCTTCAAGAGCCGATGTGGAGATGAGGTTGAGTGCAGAACCTGGGTCGATCTGAACTCTATGCATAGGCATTTCCTTGATATACCCTGTGAAGTACAGGGGTCGATTATGCCTGGTTTCGCCAAGTAGGAGGTCATCCTTTGTGAAGGCGATGGTTGCACTGGCTGCTTTTTTAACCGAGAGGCATTCAATGCATGATCCCTCAGTTTTCTTCTTTTCTCCCTTTGAGGAGGCTTCTGAGTTTTTGACCCGGTAATCCATTTCAATTTGGAGGACTTGCGGGGCATGTTTGTCGACATCCTCATTCAGCTTTTGTAATTCCGAAATGAGATTATCACGAGTGTGCGGAGACATTCGCAACAAATCTAGGATGTGTAGACGTGCAGGTATGTGCTTGAAATGTTCAATCAAGTCATACTTGAAAGCCTCCTTAGGGCCTGCATGTTCATCATTGTTGCCACTAGGGGCGCTTACAACATCTTTTCCCGAAGGATTTACATATGTAAAGGAAGATTGGTTGTAATTTTTGTGGTAGTCCCGGCCAGAGCGGGTGCCTCTACCAACTTCGAGAGCTTCTTGAGAAGGGTCTTCGTTTGGAAGATTGTCTTCAGGATCAAGAGGCTGTCGTTTTTCATTTGCTGAGGATGTATCAGCAGCAGAGTTACCATCCTCAGTGATTGTGTTGCATGGAGCATTTTCCGGGAACAAGTCCTGAACAGCATCCAGCAATCTTTCTTCTTCGTTGACTAATTCATCGTCCCAAGCATCAATGGCTGGGAATTCTTCAGTCAGGAAGGGTGTGAACTTTGAAGTCACAGTCTCAGGAGAAGAAACCTGAGAGGGTGTCATCTCAGTGAAAGTCACGTGAGACGAGGTGGCTCCAGAAGATATATTGCTAGGCGTCGCCGGAGTGTAAGTGCTCTCATCAGACGATGCTTCGGAAGAGCTATAATCCCGAATTATCACATTACAGGAAGCTCTGACGGGAGACGTTGCCTGATCGGAGTCAGACTCATCCTCGGATGTGAGAGGATCGTCTATCCAGCAATTTTCTCCATTTTCAGGAGTTAAGGGAGGATGTACCTGGTGGTCTTCAGGGACTTCAAGCTCTGGATTGCGAGGAGGCTCGTTGACGCGTTCTTGCTCTTGTTCTAGAGCGAGTCGCTGCAAGATCCTTGCATATTCTTCAAGATCAGGCATGGGAGCCGGATCTTCTTCTTCATCATCTCTTTGTGGCTCAACATTGTTGATTTCCACTGGAGTAATGAGAGGTGCTGGTTCAGCAGCATTTTCTTGTACAGCTTCTTGGTCTTCTTCATCATCAGACCAGGATCCTTGTGGCTGTAGGGGGTTATACCAGATTACTGGCATAAGATGAGACTCAGGAACCCATTCTTCATCGGAGAGATATTCTCCTGTTTCAAGGGACTCCTCCCACTCATCTGTGTAGTTGGATTCGAATCCATCATCGGTGTCGCTGGACTCGTATCCATCAATGGAGAATCCAACTACCGAATTGCAAGAGTATGATGCCTCCTGCATGGCTTCTTTGAATTGAGGTGGCATGAAATCACTGAGAGTGAATTTCCTTACCCCCTTTGAAGTCTCTGGAAGGGATGTTTTTGTTACCTCCAGTGAAGCGGTAGAGGAAGCCTCTGCCTTTTCTTTGACCTCTAGTTTTGGCTGGGTCTTCTCTTGCCGTTTGAGCTTGAGGAGATGTTTCCTAGCCTGCCTTCGCTGTTGAGCTGTAGGCTTTGTTTTCACGACCTCCCAATTTTCATCTTCCAGGAGATCGGGATGTACCCATATCGGTTGTCCGTCTGGTGTCGGGTAAGGAACCAGTTGCTCGGACGCTTGGATTGAGTTTATCACCTTGAAGGAAGTAGTGATCTTCTTTTTCGGTGATTTTGATGTTTGTCCACATGTCACCATGTTGACGGAGGCAGACCCATAGTTTTTGTCAAAGGTGATGACTCCGTTTTTCCACATCTCATTTATTTTCTCTCTCACAACGAAGCATTGATTGAGAGGATGCGAGATCATCTGGTGGTATGGACAGTACCGAGGATCGTTGGTTTTGCCAACATCACCCAGTCTTTTTGGTTCAGGCAAGGTGAGCTTGCCGTTTGCCACAAGAGCCCCGAAGATTTCATCAACATCTTCATCAAACTGGGTATTTCTTCTCTACTCGTTCTTTGAAGGCATCAGAGAGTTCAGGTCTCTTACCAACAGCTTTGTTTTCAGCTTTCTTTGGTGGCTGAGGAGCTGACTTGGTCTGCACATTGAGGACCTCTTTCTTCTTTGGTTTTGAGGTCGTAATGGCGGTTGGCTCTTTTCTTGATGATTTCTGACTGTTGAGGTCCTTAATCACCGTTTCAGCTTCCATGGAAGCTTCTAGGAGTTCTCCCAGGTTTTTTGATTTGTTGCCGATGATCATGGAGCGGATTCTGGCTCTCACATTGTTTCGGCAGATGTCGACTAGCGACTCTTGTGGCAATACATCAGAGCATTTGTATGCCATTGCTTTCCACTTATGAATGAAGTCATATGTTGATTCATTCTCCCCCTGTTTTAGGCTGCACAGCTGAGCCATAGTAGCGGGATGATCTTCTCTAGCATGGCCCAGTTTTGGATTGAGTCCTCCGGCAGAGTGGAGTACCAATCGAAGGCCGTACCTTTTAGGGTACTTGCAAAGAGGCGGATCTTGAGTGCATCTTGATCCGCGATAGCTCCCGTCAGGATCTTGAAGTGGATGACGTGCTGTCTGGCTGATCCTTTCCCCGTATATGTTTGGAGAGTAGGATGCTTGAATTTGGTGGGGAACGGGACCGAGTCCATCCATAAGGGATATGGTGGCTTGATCCCATGCTCCTTGAGTATATCCTCTTCTTTTGCTTTGGCGAGGATACCGTCTACGTCCTTTTTGGTAAGGGCGCGTGACTCATTTTCTTCTCTATTTACCTCGTCGTCTTGATGATTCGGAGGAGGTTCATTGTTCGCCTGATTTTGGAAGGCGAGGAGAAGGTTTTCCATCAGAGTTTCAATCCTCTGCTGGCCCTGTTCCAACTGCTGGATGCGGGTGATCGCATCGTCCGGAGGTGGATTGCGGGGTGGTGGCTCAGAATTTGTAGCCAAGACATTCATCCTTCGTGATTCGAACGAAGAAACTGTCCTGGTGACTGAGCTGGGGCTCATTCTTTTTGAAGAAGAGCTTGAGGAAGGATCACTCTGCTGTCCTTTGCTTGAAGGAGCAGGGGATTCTTCTGAATGTCTTCTTGTCCTTGAGACGCTGCGGGTCATCGGACGTCGGACATGGATTTTTGTTGCGATTTTTGGCGCCTTCTAGTTTTTCCAACCATATGGACGGCAGCAACTTGGTTGGGTCTTTCTTTTTTGACCCATTTAGGAGAGACTTGAAGTGTGGGAGGCTGGGTCCTTTGCTTCTCTAGTCTCTTTTGTCGGTACGACGCGCGGCGGCGTATACGACGAGCAATTTGAGCTTCGGTCAGCTCTGACTGGGCTTTGACGATGAAGGATGTGCTCCCTCGGGCGCAGCAGCTGAGCCTGTCTTCTTTGTAGCTGGGCAAGGACAGGATGCGAACCCTATCCTTCGCCAGTTGCAGCGAAGCTTTGAATTTTCGAAGTTCGGCCCCTGTAGAGATAAAGGGTCGAACTGCAGGTTTGTAGGCCTTAGCAGGTGCTTGTGGAGGCCTTGTGATGCATGACTTGATTTTGGGCTTGTAGGAACAAGCCGGCTCATGCTGGGATGACTTGGAAGTCAAGTCGGAGATGGGTCTCTCCTCTTTCATGTAGGCAAGAGGATAGAACTGGTTCTCCTTGAGTGGGGCCAGGAATGTTAGCTTAGTGGATGTCTGGGACCTTCTCTGTTTTGGTGAAGGTCTTGGGGACCAAGTCTTGGGGTAGACCTGGTTGTTTGCAGGTTGAGGCTTCGTGGGGCTGCCACGGGCTTCAGGCCTTCTAGTGCTCGCCTTTGGTGTCACGGTAGTGACACGTTGAGAGGCGAGTTTCTGCTTCTTAGAGGGAGCAGTTTGTTCCTCAGGAAGTGGGAATGGTCCCAGCGTCCCAAAGACGATAGTCCGGGGAGTCGAGGTCGACCCGGAGTTTAGAGAGTTGCCGAGGGAGTTGACACTTCGGCAGCTGATGGGGCGCTTGTAGGTGCGCTTGGTTTGCTTCTGTTGAAGCATGAGTTGGTGCTTGTTTTCATCGAAAGTAATGGTTAGTGAAGCTGCCATTATTAGTTTTCGAAAATTTCTGAAACAAGACCACATCCATTAGTAATCACAAGAATATAATGATCATAAATGGGAAGTTCTATGGTTTCGTCTTTTCAAATTGCTCGAGGTAGATGACCCACGCAATATGAGGAAGGCAAAATGCCATAGAAGGTACAATTGTTCTGATCGCAGGTATGGTAAGCCCGGAATGGGCATCCCAGTGACTGCTAGAAGCAATTGTGAACTTAAATTCGACTTATCGAGAAGCAGAGCTTGCTCGAGGTAAGAAGAATATAAAGTTGGAGTTACAGATGTGCCGGTCGCAATACAGTAGACCCTGAAAGGGCGTACTAGTACCGCTAGACACAAATGTTTTGAGACCGCATCCATGAGATGAGATTATCTGTTTTGAAAGGTCAAGATTGGATTCATCAAAGAGAGCAGATGGTATTCCGATCTGAACACGGGCTCAGCGATTTCCGCGAGCGCTAGTGCTCAGAAAGAAATGAACCATAATTTCTCGGATCTGAATCTAAAGATGACGAGTTTTTTTTTTTTTTGAAAAGTCAATATCGGGTTCATCAAAGAGAGCAAAAGGCATTCCAATCTGAACACGGTCTCAGCGATTTCCGTGAGCGCCAGTGCTCAGAAAGGAGAAGACCAAGATTTCTCCAATCTAAACCCAAAATGACGGAAGTTTTTTTTTTTTTTTGAAGATTTTGAAGATATATATATATATATATTTTTTTTTTAAATCTTTTTTTTTAATTTTTTTTTAATTTTTAATTTTTTAATTTTTTTTTTATTTTTAAGATTTTTTTTTTAAAAAAAAAAATTTATTTTTTATTTTTTATTTTAAAATTTTTATTTTTATTTTTTTAAAAAATTTATTTTTTTTTTAATTTGTTTAAAAGACGAGAGAGTACACATAGGCCTCCTAACCCGGTCTTATGAAATCTTGATTGATAGAATTGCCCCCAGGTAAGGGTAGGATTACTTAATGAACCCGTTTGGAGGACCCTTGCCTAGAACAGTCAAGCTGTCTCCACACTCTGGGCAAGGCTTTTCTTTGAATCAACCATGATCAAAGAACACAGTTGGTTTAACCTTAGTGGTCTATGTCTTTTTTTTTATATTTTTTTATTTTTTTTTATATGAACTCATCGAAGAGAAACAATGGCCCAACCCCCGATCCGAACACGGTCTCAGCGATTTCCGTGAGCGCCAGTGCCCAGAAGGGAGAGGATCAAAGTTTCTCAATTTTGAATCCAAATTGAGAAATCTAAAATTTTTTTTATATTTTTATATATATATTTTTTATTTTATTTTTTTTTTAGATTTTTAATGAACTCATCGAAGAGAAACAATGGCCCAACCCCCGATCCGAACACGGTCTCAGCGATTTCCGTGAGCGCCAGTGCCCAGAAGGGAGAGGATCAAAGTTTCTCAATTTTGAATCCAAAATGAAAAATCTGGTTTTTTTGTTTTTTTTTTGTTGTTTTTAAAAAAAAAATTTTTGAAAAGAGAAAGAGTGGAAATAAATTCAAAGAATTAGAAATTTCCAAACAAAAAATCTCATCTCATTTTTTTTTGATGCGGAATTCAACATAGGCCACCAATTATAAAGTAGCCAAGGAATCGAGAAAAGAAATATAAGCATAGACCAAAATATATGATATGCAAATATTTCATTTCTAGCATCGTGTTCTCAAATAAATGGGTCCCACCGGGTGTGCTAGCTTGATGGACCGCGCTCCTGCTCGAGTTCCTACCGAGGTCGGCGGACGTGGGAGTCCGTCGGGTCCGACCCTTTCGTAACCGGGGGGCAGGGGCGTGCATCAACATTTCTTTTTTTGTGTGGGTGTGCCAGATTTTCTATTTTTACTTGGAATTGCAAGTGGTGATCCGGAGATCAACCTTCGCAAGTAAAAAGGAAATCAACTTCTTTCAAGTTTTACATTGCACATATATTTAAGAAAAGAGACATTTTTCTTGGTTTGCCGTGAAAGGCGATTTTTTTTGGCATTTATAGCCGATTTTGGCGTTTATAGCCGATTTTGGCGTTTATAGCCGATTTACAATCCTTATCAATAATGAAAGACAAGAATTGTGATTTTTGTCTCTTTTGAAAAAATACAAACTACAATGAAAAGCAAGAAAAGGAGGATCTAACTTCTCAGGAGATTGTGGGGGACCCGTTTAGATTGACGGTCGCAAGCCATATGTGGGCTTCGCCGTCATCCATGCAGATGAGAACAGAGGATGCTATTGATTCGCTTGGCTTGGCTATAACCTCAGGTTTTTAGAGGACAAAGACCAAAAGGAGGTCCTATGTCCAATAAAAAGCCGAGTAGACGGGCTGAAAAGCCACATCTAAGCCATTGGAGGCAGAAGGAGAAGGCAAGGACCTTGGGGGGGGTACCCCCAAGGGACTTTTGTCACCTTGTTGCGGTGGCCGGAGTAGAACTTCCGCAGAATTTTCTCTCTTTTTCCTTTCTCTGGATTTCTGTGCTTCTGTCTGTCTGTGTGTTTGTGCTTTTTTCTGATGTCCTTTTCTTCTTGGAGAGCTCTCCTATTTATAGGCTTTTAGGTAGCCATTTAGGAGGGTTTATGAGCCTTGATTGTCATAAAGCTGCATAATGGGAGGAGTTACAAAATTGAATTGTTTATTTTGTAACTCCTTTTTCTTGGCTTCTGATTGGCCGGAGGAGATTGAGGGCATTTAATCGCCTTTAATCGCCATGATGGGAGGAGTTTCATGGGTTAAATGCCATGAATCTCTTGACTTGTAACTCCCGAATGCTTGCTTCTGATTGGGCCGTCCAAAGAAATGGATTAATGACTGTAATAAAGTTAGTCAATTAATCGCATTAAGTGGTCGCCGAGCAGCTGAAGAGTCGCGGGGCCGTGCCACGTCTTTTGGGATTCTTCTGTCGATGATCATCGATGGATCTTCATGTAGATCGACATCAGATGACCATGTAATTTCAGGTGTTTGTTGCCAACAGCGGGTCGGTGCCATCTGTCCTGTCGATTTCTCGATCGGTCGGGTAGAAAGCACACTTTTTTTTTGGTTGACCGGGTGGCGATCAATATTGTTTTCGATACTCTTGATGATTGACCCGTGTTTTGGACGGATGTCAGAGGACTTGGTGTCTCAAAAGCATGAATTTTGGAAAGTACCAGAGGCAGGGCTCTTCGAATCGCGAAAAAAGGGCGAAAACCGGGGTTTCCGGGGCCTTCCCGGCGATCCCGGGTTCCAAGGTCGCCGGCGACCCTGGGGGGGTTTTCCCCCTTTTGTGTCCCGTTTTGTATCCGTTTTTGCTGTTTTTCGATTCTTTTTTCTCCTGTACTTTTCCTTGACATTCTGACCATTTATTGGCCTAATTTCTTTGTAGGAAACCTGATGAGAATCCTTGCATTTTATTTTGCAAAGTTTCTAATTTCCTGAGAAAGCCGAAGACTTTGTCGCGCAGAGCTGCCGATTTTCCGTCAGAAGCTGAAACTGGGTCAAACGATGTCGGAATGACCTGAAATTTGGTGTGAAGCCTCCTGAGCAATAAATAAGACCAACCATAGGCTTTTGTTTGAGTTTTGAAGCCGTTTTGGGTCCTATCACCAGTAGACTTGCTTTTTGTCGCGATGAAGATGTCGCGGTTTGATGTGCGGTCAACCGATGTCCGATTGACTTGAAATTTGACAGGGAACCTATTGGAGTCATTTTAAGATGATCCATAGGCTCTGTCTTGGAAACCATGGTCCCGGAGAGCTTTGCCGCCGAGAGGCCTGATTTGGCTTCCGAGCGTCAAACTATGGTCAAATGTTGTGGAAATGACCTGAAATTTGACGTGTAGCCCTTTATAAGCATTTTGAAGCCGTCCATGTGCTTTATCTGATGAGTAATGGCCTCGGTGGTTCTCGCCGCCGAGAGGCTTGATTTAGCTGTTCGAGGGTTGATGTAGGGTCAAACGTTGTCGGTTTGACTCGGAACTTGACGTGGAGCCTTTTGGAAGTATTTTGAGACTATCCATCGGTCCTGATCGAAGATTAGGTGTCTCCGATGCTTTTGCCGCCGAGAGCTCCTTTTCTGCTGTCGGAGAAGCGAAGTTAGGCCAAATGATTTTGAAATGGCCCGAAACTTCTTGTGTACTCCTCTTTTGGCTGTCTGGAAGAATCTTGCAGTTTTTGTTTGATTCTGACAAGATTTGATTTTTGGAAGCAGCATTACCTATTTATGGCAGGTTGCGACTTCATGTAGCTCTTTGGATCTTGAAGAGGCAAAGTGACATTTTTGGTGTCAACAAGTTAATTGCAAATAACTCCACTATATAAATGCAATTGAACTCCAGTCTTAGGAATATTACATAGAAGACCCTAAACTTCCACATTACCACAAGTAGACCCCTCTATCAATATCCATGGATCAATTGGACCTGTCTTCCAAACTAGATCCATATCTTATTATCCTTGAGCCCCAATTAATTATAATGATCATAGGTACCTTTCCAATTAACTCTTAATCGGAATGGGTGCGCACTTACCAATGATAAATCCATTAATTGGCACAAGGGGATATTAGAGATAGATTCCATCTTGACCATTGAATGTTCACACAGCTCTACTACCATGTACCCAAATCACCGAGGTGTTGACCTACAGTTGGCCTCACTCATTGGTGACTCAAAACAAATGAATAGATAGAAACTTGAGTTCATTAATGTCTCAGGATTGAGAGCCTATTGCTAGGGAATTATGAGAGCAGACCTTAAAGTAAAGACAGTATTTATAAGGTGCTTCTCATGGTCCTTCAATACATCCAATGTACCAGCACTATGATCCAGAATCTTACATTCTGATGATAGAGACAAATCACACTATCTCATAGTGATCAAAGTGCTGCAACCTTGTTAGTATGAGATGTCCAGTCTCATCACTGGTTGTGAAGATATTTAAGTATAAGATTTGTCACACATGTCTCCTATATGTGGATCTCATCCATACACATGTGTTACATCTAATATACTTGTGGACCCCAGTTCATCTCATGAACCATCATGTCATTCGTATTGGTTATGTGCATGTATATAATAAATTACCATTCATCTCATGAAAGGAAAGCATGAATATATGAATAAATAAAGAATTTAATCAATTTATTATATCATCTACTGGATTGAGTCCATAAAACTAACAGGAACATAGTGCTTGTCATGTACTCAACAAAGCACTATGAGAACTTTCTTTGTTTGAGTACTTTAATTGAGAACATAGTGCTTGTCATGTACTTTTCATTGAAGTGCAGAGTGGACCATATATGAAAATTGAAGTGCCTGGGAACTTTTCATTCTCAGCAAGTTGTCTTCTCTTGGCATTGCATTGGTGTTCAGAAGGTTCCTATTTTCCTCAAAAGCAGAGATACAATTTTCTAAAAGGGATGTCAGACTTGCACGGGGTACATTGCATTGGTGGGCTACTTTCAGATTTGAAGAAGCTATTTAAGCTTTACCAATAATCCAACTCTGCATTTTTTGTTTCACCACATCATTTCACTAGCTGCAATGTTTTGAAAAAAAAAGAGCAACATGCCATTGCTGGCCAACACATTATGGTTTTCTATACAGCAGAACATTTTGGCAGGCTTTCATTTCTTTGAGGTTGGCTCAACTTTATGTAAGTGCATGTTCATGTTAGAATCAAGTCATGGATGGTTATCATGGAACTTCTTTCCAAAGGATGTTCATTTTAATTTTTTTTGTCTGCTAGTTCAATCTAGAAGTAGAATTCGAGATTGTTTCAAATTCTAGAACATCTTAAAATGTTAGTGTAAATCTCAATACTAGTTTTTGTTTTTAACCCATTCATATTCTTCTTTATAAGGCTGAGCTTGATTGAACTCTGCATAGAGAATATATGTCATGGGTAAAGTTAAGCTTTTTCAAACTTTTGGTGGGAAGGTTCATAGTAAGATTGTTAATATTTCTCAAGTTCAACAGATGTTTTCAAAATTTCATCTTACTAAGAAACACATTCTTTTTATTTTAAAAATTTTCCTTTTTGGTAGAAACACTCGTTCTTACACACACCCTTCATGTGTGTACATTTTCATCTTTTTCAATCAACTATCCATATTGAAACCTCACTGCTCAATCTGTCACCCATGTTCTTGACTTGTGAGGACCATGCTATCCAAGAATGTCAATAATGAGGACTGAGTTGAAGCTTGAAGTCAGAGGTTTTTTGTCCCACGAGTAGATGATGTGGGGTTTTGGTTATACAAAAAGTAACTTTTTTTCTCTTCCATCATATGACTTTTAGATTGTCTCCCATGTGGATTCCTACTTCTATCCATTCTTTGTACTCTGCTCATCTATTTGCACATCTCCAGCACATGTATTTGTTATTTCATCATTGGGCAACATTGAATTCTATGCAATAATCCAGATCTAGCTGCCATCTTATGATAAATGCCCTTTAGCTGTTTGATGGAATTTTAGAAGATGTTATTTAGTTCTTACTATTCTCAATTTTAGAAGATGTTATTGGGTTGTGGTATTGAAGTGCTATGGTCGAATGGTGTATGACTGATGACATAGTGGTGGATGACTTTGTAGTGTGTTGGGGCATTGGGTTGTTTATATGAAGTGTTTTTTTTTTGTCATGTACACGTACTTAGCAGGTTGTAAAAAAAAATTAAATGTCACACGTACAGGGGAGACTATGTCAAAATTTCGAGAAATCTTTTACATTAGAAATTTTTTTAAATGTTGTCAGGGGTGAAAATGGCTGGGAAATCTAACGGAGGGAAGAACAGAGGAAGAGCATCGAAAGATAATTCTAAGGTTGTGGCTGATGCAAATGGAGTGCAGCAGTTCAATTTGGGTAATAAGCCAATTATTCTTTGAATCAACAATGAATGCAGACATTTCACAACATATTCCATGTCTTGTGCAGGGACATAATTTATACCAATGGATGTGATGGTTAGTGGTCTTGTACCAGGTACATTTGTTTTCTTCTACATGTTTTTATATTCGTTTTCAGTTTCATTTATTTGTTAGTGGTTTATTTGTTCCTTTTAGATGCCTTCTTTAAATACTCTTTATTTCTATCCCTCTTTCCATTCGATTCCACTTCTTTGAGTTGGGGTTGTTATATGCTTGAAGGTGATTAATGAACAGGAAGGAAAGAAGATGATTAATGAACAAAAGGGTGTAGATTTGCACCAAAATCAAGTTGCATCCAAGTGTTGTTTGAAACATGGATGTATTTCTCTTTGCAAAAAGCTTGAGTACACATGATAGAGAGAAGGATGGGACATGCTTCTTTAGTAAGTGGGTATTTTTTAGTGTGTTTTTTTCCTATTTTAAACCTGATTGTTGTTTGAAATATGGATGTATTGAAATGGTGGGACAAGATTTTGTTACAAGGATGGTGTTGGGATTGCTGTATGCCCTAAACCCCACTAGCTGCACTCTCATCTTTTGTTACTGGATATTTACTAGTTATTTAATGGAATGACTCTTTTCTCTTTAAACATGTATATATGCATGGTTGTGTAAGGCCCATTGTTTCTAGTAAATAAATTAGGTGTGTAGTGTCTACACACAGATAGGTCTAATTCATGGACACTGGAAACAACATATTTGTTCATAACTGAGAGATGGAGCTGGGCACTTCATCTTGGTATAAGTTATAGTGAGAGACTCTCCTGTATTCAGGGTGACTTACCTAAGTCATGGGAGGACTTTTCCGGATTTATCTCATTAGTGCATATGGAATGTATTGAACATGACCATGGTAGGTGTGATCTCTAAAATAGTACTATCACTGAGAGAGATCAAGTCACCTCATGCTACTGAGTGACCAGTGCTCCTAATCTTGAGCATTTGTGGATGAACTGACGAAGTCAAGTTCTTGTGCTTTAATTCACTATGGTTGAGATTCTTTTCATGGGTCAACAGCTCTGTGTTTTGGGTACTCGGACTTGATCAGTTGGGACGTGCAGATGCAATAAAGAATCTATGCCATCTAATGATGGAATGATCGTCCCCTTAGAATTATCCGATTAATCATCAAAATTTAAGATCTTAGTATATGGATGTTCCAAATGGATATTGAACTTGTGGGTCGCTCCCTGGACCAAGAGAATGATATCCGGATAATGATTATGTTAAGGATATGAAGTTCTAAGGTTTAGATGTAATCAAGAAGGTTGATAGTACATGTGATAACCTGACTCGATTATGGATGTTACATAGAGGGGCATTCAGGTCATTACACTTAGTAGGTCGAAGACAACTGTCATTCTTTGATGAGCTTATTTTATAATTATTATTTATCCCTGGAGTTCAACCATAACTCTATAATGGAATGAGTTAAGGTTAAAATGGTCTTAATGTTGCTATGGGTTTAGCATGGACATTTTTGGTCATTTTGGGAGCCAAGGGCAAATATGTCTTTTGGTCCCTTCTCTGGTCACTTTTCTATATTGACATGGTTTCCTAAATTGTTTAGATGACATTTGGTTGAATTATTTTAGTGGAAAAATAATTTTGAGTTTAAATTCAAATAGGCTTTTGATAGCATACATGAATTTAATTCTAGATAAATTATTAATTAACTTGTGGGTCATGGTATGATTAATAATCATGTGGGCCATGGTGTGCATTATTTTATGTGGGACGTTCATAATGGGAATTCCATAGGTGAGGTTTCCAACTTTGAGTAGGTCTCTCTACTTGGAAGATTGAACTCCTCTTTGGATTAGTATCCCTATAGTAAAGTTTCATTTTTGAATTAGAAACTTAAATTAGTAAGTGTTCTGCAACTAAGGTTACTAATTGCTAAAGTTTATGGGATGTTCGTTTAATTTCCTTTTCTAATTGGAGTGTTTCTAGAAGGAAATAAATCTTTGGATTGTACTTTCCTTTTAGGACATCTAAGAGAATTAGTAGGGATAGCTTTTAAGGAAAGGAATCCTAAAGTTTTCAATAAAATGAGAAAGCCCCCCCCCCCCCCCCCCCCCCGCCCCCGCGGACGTCCAAACACATATCCTTGATGCTAGAGAATCCCACACGTCCAGCCTTCTTCTCTTCTTCATTGAAGAGAGCTTCATGTCTGAGATTTTTCCATAGATAAAAAGTTCTCAAAACCCATCTAGAAATCGAGATTAAGATCCCACCATCTTAGCCAATCAGATTTGGAAGTGAAATAGAGAAGAAGATCAAAAGTTATTCTACTACAGAAAATTCCAGCAAGGTGTTTGCTGATTGCAGGTCTGAGTTCGGCCCATTGGATCTTTTATTTCAGAGATTTGAAGTCTACATATCATCAAGGTAATAGTCTTCTTGTATCTCCTTTAATTATACACTTGTTGATCATGATTCGGTGGAGTTATAATGCGATTTATATGGCTGATTTGTGCTGCGCATATGCTGAAATCAAATTTGTTTTAAAATCTGTCTTGTTCTAGATCAGCCATGGACGTCTTCTGGTAGCGTTTTCCAGATCTGAATCGCGGTTTCTTTCAGATGGACCTTGTGTCGTTGTGGATGCAATTGAAATAACATACAGTTCTCAAAAAATTTTTGCAGTTGAAATAACACTAATTCATTTCTTCTTCCTTTTGGCCTTGACCTCTAAAGTAGTATAAGGCATCATATAGAAAATTTCTATTTCTCATCATGTTATTCTATTTTATACGGTTCTTATGTTTCAGGCCGTGTGCACAGCTGTTTCTATGCTTGCTTCTGTGCCTTTGGCCTCTACTTCCCGACAGGTGGCATTCTTCACACTCTGTCTGTGATTTCCATTTAGTGATAGTCATGCACTCTGAAGTTATGATTCATTGTTGTAAGTCAGTTCTGCTGAAGGTATTTTGCTAACTGAAATTCTACCATTATAATTCTATCTCTGAAATTGAAGTCGTATGATGAACTTAATGAAAATGATGTAAGTAGAGTAACTTGTAAGAACTAACGGTTCGCAAATAGGACTCCCGATTAGAGAATTATGACCGAAACATACGATTTTCCAACACTTAGGCTCGAAAACAGCCTGCCGGGGGTCCAAAATGGAAAACAGCCACGGAAAAATTCCAAAACCGGCACGAGCACTTCGCTCGAGGGTAGAGTGACTTGTAGGAACTGACAGTTCTCAGATAAGACTCCCAGTTAGAGAATTACACCTAAAAACGTTTAATTTGGAACACTTAGTCTCGAAAATAGGCCGTCGTAGGTCGAAAACGGGAAACAACCATCGAACTGCCCATAAATCAGCACATGTACCTTGTTCAATGCCTAAGTAACTTGTTGGAATTGACGGTTAGTGAATCGGACTTCTGGTTAACAAGTGAGACGCAAAAGCCGTCTGATTGTCAACATTTTTGCTGGAAAAAGTTCGCAGAAAAACTTAGGAAAAGTTATATATATACATGTTTATTTTTAATTTATAATTTAATTCATTATAAAGATTTTAATTATGTTTTTTCTCATTGCAGATTGATGAACGCATTGGGGTCGGTTGCAGAATTGTTGGGATGTTGGACGTCTTTTCGGTTTATTTGTATATATATATATTTATATATATATCAATGTATATTGGACATTGATATGAGACTGTATCATTATTGATTGTTATATTTGTTTAATGAGATGAATGATTTAATGAAAAATGGAGATGGTTATCTGTCCATCTAGTGACTTTTGTTTTATTGCATATTTTATGTTAAATATAGGTAGAAGAACAGGTTTATTTTTGATACAGGTGTATAAACAGGTTTACAGGAAAATAATAATGAAAAAATAAATTTAATATTAGAAAAGAAATACCTTTACCGATGTTTTATTTCGTCGGTAAAAAAAAAAATTATTTTAAAAATATATAAAATACATTTGCCAACGAAAAAAAAAACGTCGGCAAAAGAAAAAACAAAAATTTTTAAAAATTAAAATACTTTTGGCGACGAAAAATAAACGTCGGCAAAAATTAAAAAGAAAAATAAAAAAATTTAAAATACTTTTGGCGAGAAAAAATAAACATCGGCAAAAATTAAAAAAATGAAATTACTTTTGGCGATAAAATATAAACGTCGGCAAAAATTAAATAAAAAATAAAAAAAATGAAATTACTTTTGGAGACGAAAAAAAACGTCGGCAAAAATTAAAAAGAAATTAAAAAAATGAAATTACTTTTGGCGACGAAATAAAAACATCGGTAAAAATTAAAAAGTAATTTAAAAAATGAAATTACTTTTGGCGATGAAATAAAAACGTCGGCAAAAATTAAAAAGAAATTAAAAAAAATTAAAATACTTTTGGCGACGAAATAAAAACGTCGGCAAAAATTAAAAAGTAAAATAAAAAAATTAAAATACTTTTGGCGACGAAATAAAAACATCGGCAAAATAAAAAATTAAAAATAAAAAATTGAAATTATTTTTGCCGACGAAACAAAAACGTCGGCAAAAGTAAAAAATAAAATTAAAAAAAATTAAATTCTTTTACCAACGGAAAAAAAACGTCGGTAAAGTCAAATAATCGTCGGTAAAAAGTTAATTTTTGCCGACGAAAAATAAATTCGTCGAGAAAATGCTTTGCTGACGACTTTTTACCGACGTCTAGGCAACGAAAAAATTTTCGTCGGTAAATACTTTTACCGACGAAAACGTAACTTTTGGCGACAAAAATTTTCGTCGCCAAAAGTGCAGGTTCTTGCAGTGTCCTCTAACTTCCATGTGGCTTCCTCTGGACTATGGTGCTCCCACAAGATCTTCACCCAACGCATCATCCGGATACGCAATACATGCTCCTTGATGTCAATCACACGCAAAGGTTTCTCCTCGTAAGTCACATCTGCTCAGACCTAAGGGCTCATACTCTATGACGTGTGACGAGTCCGGAACATATCTCCTCAACATGGCAACGTGGAAAACATCATGCATTGCCGCAAGACCTGGAGGTAATATCAAGTTGTAGGCAAAGTCTCCAGCTGCTGTGAATCTCTAACGGTCCCATGTACCTTGGTGACAACTTGCCCTTCTACCCAAACCGATTGGTGCTCTTCACAAATCTATTGCGCAACTCTGATACAAGATTCATTGTTTATCATCATAGCTCTTCGGCCTACTCTAGGTTGACCTCCACCTGTCATGTACAAACTTGATTTCAGCGCTAGTTCCACCAATGATCATATGCCCATGAAACTTCTGCAAAACTTCTTCCTGACACCCAGCTGTCTGGCAACTCCTACCGTAAAGAGCCTCAAACGGTGTCATCGCTGTACTCGCGTCAAAATTGTCCCGGCCAAACACCATAGACATCAGAAAATTAACAACACTCCTGAAATCCGGACTACCTGCAATTCTATCACGACCTCTAACCAAATCGGGATCCGAAAACTAGTTGTCCTTAGATGTGCTGAATTGACAACGGCTCAAATTATGATGTAACAATCAACATCACCATGTCACTGACAAACATGCTTTCAACATCTCAAACTAAGAACTTTTCAACTAGAACTCACTCACCACATAGGCAAACTAATGGAATTGACTTCCAACTCAACGCGTCAACCACATAAACAAGTCCTACCACAAGAAAAATGGTACTGCAAACTCCTATGATCGGAATGAACCTCAAAACTCTCTCTAAGGATATATCGGCTCCAAAATTCCAGGGGTATAAACTATTGCAACTAACTCCAAATCTTGTGGCATAGTTCCTCTTATGGTCTCTTAACTTTTTAGACCGATAAACCCCTGCCTTCTGTTCTAAAACCAAACACATGCTAGCCTAACCTTCGAAGAGTCGGTATAGATGACAAATCCTATGCTCTTGGTCGGTAAGGTCAACACTAGGGTTATAGTAAGCTTCTCCTTAAGAAACTGAAAATTATCTTCGCACCCTTGGCTCAAACAAAGGTACATTCTTCTTGGTCAACTGAACTGGGATCTAAAAGAATCCCTCCAACAAATTTTCTATAATAATATACCGAACCTAGGAAACTCATGATCTTTGTAACATACATTGGGCTCTGCAAATTCACTACGGCCTCTATCTTAGATCAATCAACTGTCAAACCATCCTATACGAGCTCTAGAGATTGGGACTATCCCTGACATCAACTCTATCGTGAAACCTAGCACCCTAATAGGCGGCAATCTTGTCAATTCCTACGGAAATGTCTAGAAACTCACGGACTACTAGGATTCCTTCTATCTTCTTAGTTGCTTGTCCTAAGAAATCAAAGCTGTGGAACTCCAACAACTACTACGGGCTAGCCTTTCTACATTAAGGGCCGAAACTAAGCGGGTATCCTAACTCTTCCTAGGATCCTCAAATCTAACACTTGCACTACCCTCATCTATCGATAAATCATTGTCTTATGAAAACAACCATACAAGCACGACACTTCGCCAATAATCCATCCCTAGGATAACATCAAAATCGTGCATTGCCAAAACTATCAAACCTGCAATATGATCACAAAACTCCCCGGTCCGGACCTTATACTTTGGGAAGAAACATCCCACACACTACCTACCAACCTATCAGAGTAGTCAACGAAAGAACAACCCGCAACTGCTCGAGTCTACCTCCGATAATAATAACAAAGTGGGGTGCAGTGATAGAGTGTGTGAGTCAAGAATCAAACAAATCTCTAGGATAGTGATCACAAACTTCTACCTTGATGCCTGTCGCCTCAGCCTCGTCATAAGCCATTGTGTTTACACGTGCCTTGACCTCTGTTGAATCGGCCTTTGCTGAGCTGGCCCTTGCTGTTGTGGTCTCTGTTGTCCCCGTACTGCAAGCAATGCCTGGAGGAGAGGCGGGACCTAAATTAGGACTAACTCTGGCTGCCTCACACTGATTCGGGCAATCCTTCGTGGTGGCATTTTCTGTGAAACAATTGGGTTAACACAAACAAATAAACAAACCCTAGAAAAACCCAAATAAATAATTAGTACACCCAACGTCCTATCGTGTCCTCACACTGTGCCCTAGAGTTCTAAGTCTTTTAAACTCTTAGAACAATTCACGCTCTAACACCAACTTCGCATCCCCACCCAACTCAGCATGAAATTGCCCGCTTTGGCCGACGTGCACGTGCGAGGACTTCCCAAGAGGTCACCCATCTTAGTATTACTCCCGCCCGAGCATGCTTAACTTCGGAGTTCTTATGGTTTCCGAGGCCGCACGGTTTTAAAAGGCCTCGTGCTAAGTTAATACGGGGTTTGACCTATAAGCCCAGGGTCAGGACTTGGATATTTTCAATACGGGCTAACGGAGACTCACCATTTGAAGCCTGTGGTTGACACGACGGAGACTCACCATTTGAAGCATGTGGTTGACACGACGGAGACTCACCGTTCAAAGCCTATGGTTGACACGCTACACCTTGTGGTTAAGGGTGCCGCCCGGACCAAGTTCTCACAGCCACTGTGCTTAAGATCCAAATGGTGGGACCCAGGGGTGATGAAAAATCCTAATCTCATAAATTCATTCAAAATATAGGGTTTTTAGCTGATTTTGACTATAAATCTGTATTTATGTTTAAATCCATGAAATCATGGGATTATGATGAAATTAGTCCTAAATAAGTCTACGAATACACATAAAATGACGGCTTTCTCACTCAATTTTATAGACTTATCAACGCTCAAGCAAGTCTCTCTTGCGCTCGAGCCAGTCACACGGAGTGCAATTTTTCTGGAAACAGAACCTCACGCGCTTGAGCGGATGACGCGCAAAATCAATTTGGAAACCACTGCCTAATTTCCATCATTCTATTAATTTGAGTACGACTTGTTTTAGAAGACTCAAGGCACAGACCGAGGTCTATATATTTTTATTCTCTCTCATTCAAGTGATATTTCTCTCCAATTCAAAACCCTAAAATCAATTGAGAGATGCATCTTCATCTCCAAAGGTTCATCAAGTTATTGTACCGAAGATTTCTAGACTTTGGAGTTCTTTCCATCGACTTTCTTGAAGTGGATTTACCTTGAAGAGGTTGTCAAGGTGGTTGGTTCAAGCACGGTGAAAGTGCATGGCAAGCCATCGGCAATATCTTCGCAGTCTTAAGTTGAGTTACAATTGGGAAAGTGATCTATGGTTTTTTATAACTTTCATAGTACATAGTGCTTGGTTGTCTGTTGACTTAGACGGTAAGGTCCGTGGTTTTTTTCCAAGTAGAATTTTCCACATTAAAGTTTTGTGTCTCCTTCCCTTGTGGTTGATTGCTTTTTATTTAGACTAAGTTTAATTGACCCTATATTAATAATCAGTGTTGGAATCTAAAAGAGATACTGATTAGGGACCCTAGCCTATGTGAAGGCTTAAACTCGCAACTTTCACGTGGTATCAACGAAGAAAGAAATATGGTTCTCCTCTACATGTCAAGACAAAGTCTGTCTGGGTTTGTAAGTATGACCCTCAGTGTAATGTGTTCCACAATGCACACACAAAGCCTATTGAGCGTTCTAGGTTTAATCCCCGTAAGTCCCTAGGCATTGGCCTACACCCCTTCACCTCAATTCATGTTTTGATTTGCACATGCATACTTTTTCGGGCTAATTTTATAATTATTTGGAATGTGATACACTCTATTTGCTTATTATTGGAACTGAATTTCTTGGTACACGGTTTAAGGTTCTTGAACATGTCCTCGAGTACATGCTGACTCATTTGGACATTCACCTAGGATTAATCTGACACCATGATTGATATGATTCGCTGTCTTAGTGAATTTGAATTCTTTTCAGATCATCAACCTTGATTTTTCTTGCTCTCTTTTTAATGATTATATATGAATTTATGTGACCTTGAATTATTAATAACTGTTCGTAGAGATTTCTGTAGGGAGTATATGTGGAAATAGATTATGAGTGGGCCTACTCCATACAAAAATAGGCGTAGGTGTGAATGTTTTCGTGGTTGGTTCAAGCATGATGAAAGCAGCTGAAGAGCTTGTCAAGGTGGTTAGTTCAAGTACAGTGAAAGCGCATGAAGAGTCATCGGCAAGATCTTCATAGTCCTTAAGTTGAGTTGCAACTAGGAAATGGATCCGTGCGTTTTTGTAACTTTCATAGTATACGTAGTGCTTGGTTGTCTGTTGGCCTAGACTGTAATGCCCGTTGTTTTTTCACGAATAGGGTTTTCCATGAAAAAAAAATCATGTCTCCTTCCCTTGTGATCGATCGCTTTTTATTTGGACTTAATTTAGTTAACACTATATTAATAATTGGAGTTGAAATCTAAAAGATATACCAATTAGGGCCCTACGATTGGACTCCAATGGACAGCCAACAGCTTTTCAGAATCAAAATTGATCAGATTTATTGGAAGTAGACGTATCATGAAGTCCTCTCATGATTCTCCTTATACACTGTATATTACAAGTTCAACCTAGCTCCTTCAATCAATATTCTTTGTTGACAACATAAGTGGAGATAAATGGAAAAAAAGCTACTCTACCAAACTAGCAAATCAATTGAATGACACATTGAAATCATATAAACAAGCTATCGAAACTATGTTGAGTGCAACCTATGTTTATAACGAGTGTCTCGCTGACAAAGTGTCTTCAAGCTCCTTATCAATGGAATAACTTGTACCGTATAAACAAGTTGTAGATTATTTTTCAGGACAGGGAATCCGTGAGGTTTTTGACCCAATATTACTATTCCTCATGTTGTACTTGCTAAATCCACATAAGTGCATACCTCGCAAATTTGATATAATTTTTGTGGAAGCAAAATCACACGATTATGGCTTATGCCACACAACCAACTCTCATTTGTTAGGAAGCAAAGATCATTGAAAGTGCATTGTGGTATTTATCTCATTGATAAATTGCGGCAGTTCTCACCTGGCAGTCCAGGTGTCAAATCCTTGTTACGCCACTTCTTCCCCATTATGCGGGCTTTACACCTGTCTGTGTGGGCCTTCTTTCCGTACATGTGTGGACTCTCTCTATCTGTGGAGCCAGGCCCCATGGCTGAGTTAAAAAAAAAAAAAACTATGGCCAGAATATCTATGATAATAGTTCCAACCGACGTCCACAAAATGGGTCTCTCAAAAGTGCCCTTGTACGATATTTGGATTTGTCCTTTTTTAGGTAGAACCGAAGAATTAGTGTAATATATAATTTCCATTTGTTCCGTGGATGAAACGGATGCAGTGGACACATGTAAAATAAACAGCTGATGTAAGATGATGTCAACATGTTCAAATGTTGAAGCATGAGGTGAGATGCTTAAATCGCCTACAATTTAAGAAATAATGACACAGTATGAACACCATCTTTTTTTCTCTATAAATATATTAGTTACATAAAAATAAATGATCGATCAAGGCTACCCAATCCCTTTTTTTTTTTTTCCTTAATGGCAAATTGTCTTAAATAATAAAGATAGCTCGGGTAGTCCGCCGATCTCTACCTTGTTTTGATGGTATAAACCTTTCGTTTATAGCATTAGCTCATAGATTAGGTTTGAGATATGCAATGAACAAAGAGAGAGAAAGAGAGAGAGGCTAAAAAAAGAACAGAGGGGAGGGGAGGCCAAACAAAAGTAGGAAAAAGAAAAGGAACTGGCCTAAAGAAAGCTAATTACAATAGACTAACCATTCCCAAAGAATTTACAACATAATGTGTGAGTTAGCTAGTAATGTTAATTTTATCGATAATAAGGTCAATTACTCAAATTGCAAAGGAGTACGTAGCCACACCCACTTTCACCACAGTTTCACTTTTGATTGACAATATAATAGTAACAACATGGTAGTAGTAGCAGCAGTAATAGTAATAGTAATATATAGTAAATAATTTCTTCTATAAAAATCACATTTTTTTTATACAACATGGCCCACACTTTAGGTCTCCAACACATCCTTTTGAAGGACAATTGGTTTTTTTTTTTTTTTTTTCTAATGAAGTTTTAGTTTGATCAGGGCAATATTCATTAATGGATTGGATAATCGCGATTTGGTTGCTTTTCCTTTTCGTAAATGCTTCTGATCAAACAATTAGTCCTTTCAAACAATGAAACTAAACCTTAGGCAGCCATTAAAATGCGGATGATAGTTTAAATGGATGGGTTTGATGCTTTTTTTTTTGGAGAAATTAGCGAAAGGTCCCTATAAGTCCATGTTTCCAGCCTCCAGTCCAAGGAAAAACTTTTTAAGGTCTTTGGTCCATTTAGCTAGACTTTTTCCAGTCTTAGGTCCCTGTGCACACATGTTTTCATTTTTTAAGACAAAAATGCCCCTGTAACTGACGCATCATGGAATGAAATCGTTCCAAACATGTAACGTTATTTCAGCAACGTGTCACGATAATGTAGCCTGAGATTTAGGTGATAACTCATCGACTGTTACTGATATGCCCTTGTAAGTTACCGCAAATCTCTTATTTTGAATTTCAAATGGCAGTCACGGTAGAAAACTTCTGATGGAGATTTTATTGTTTGTAGAATGCAGACGAGTCGGCTGTGTTGCAGATTATAGATCTAGCGTGATGGAAACATGTTGCTGCTCTGAATCGAATCAGATGGTAATTCATATGCAACGATTATTTCAAATCAGATTTCAGAGATTACAGACTAAAAGCAGTTCGTAGATTCAGTGTGAATCAGATCTGAGTTTCTGTGTGTAAGAGATTGCAGATTCAACTTTGGACGGAGGTAGATCTGAGTTTCTGTGCGTAACAGATTGCATATTCAACTTTTGTCAGAGGTAAGGTAGGTTTTATATTCATAGCAGAGTGTATGCAAGTTTTCTTGTTTAAATTGTAGATTTATACTTCTGATACTCATTTTCATTTTTATTTGAGAAGTTATTTATTTTGTATAGGATTCTGATATGTTGTTGAGATTTGTTATTTGATTTTGTTATTTGTTTTTATTTTTTATTATATTTATATTTTTTAATTAATTTTGTTATTTGATTTGATTCGTATAGATAAAGCCTGATGTATCTAGATGTCAAATAAGTTACTTTGTTTCTCATAAAATTGTTTAATAGTTTGAAATTCTGTTCCAAGCTGCAATTTTGATTGAACCATGTAATCGAATATATGTGACTTTTTGAATCAAATCTATCAGTGTTTCTAATATACATATGCGATTTATAAAGTTAGTTCAGTTTGTTTAAAAATTATCTGAATTCTATATCGAATTTATCTGAGTTCTTAAGATTTTATCTGATTTCTGAATCAAAGTTATCTGAATTAGAATGAGTAATTATAGATAACTTTTATATAAATTCATATAAATTTGTTCAGAAATAAGATAATTTTGTTCAGAAATCAGATAAACGTGTACAGAATTCAGATAAATTTAGATAAATGTTTGTTTTTTGTTGTTTTTTTAATATTCTGCACAATTTTAAAGATTCTGATGACTTTTGAACTTCGTTGATTTTAGTAAATTCAAAGATGGCGCAACCGGTAATGCTTCTTTGTAAGTATGGCATGTTTACTGCCGTCATTCATTTTAGTCTGGGCATGAAATTTGATGATTTAATTCGTCAAGTTTGCAACAAATGGAAGATGTTGGCAGTAAACATGGTATGTCTGACTTACACATTGCCTGGCCATCCAAAGTGCTTGCTGGACAGCGACTCAGATTTGTTGAGCTTATCAATGTTGGCGTCTTCAATGGGTTTGGGAACAGTGGATGTTTTCGTTTCAGAAATGCAGGAATCAGATGATGATGATCAAGAGGAAAACGTTGATGATTTTGTTGAAGATGCCATTCAATTAGTGGGTTATGAGGGCACAGATATTGAGACAGATCTACTCCCGCTGTTCTGCACACACAAGGAGAAGATTTTGCTGTCTTCAGGCTGGTCAAGTGGTATTAGAGAAGTGGGACAGAGGTTTGAGGGCGGTGTTGCAGAGTTTAGAAGTGTTCTGTGTAGATATTCAATGGAAGTTGGGTTTGAGTTTGTATATGTGAAAAATGATAAAGTTAGGGTTACAGCTGAATGTTCTCGCAGTCAGTTTGATGGGTTGTAAATGGCGTGTTCATGCTTCGATTGAGAAGTCATCTGGACATTTTTATATCAGGACATTAGATAATGAGCATACGTGTGGTGCGGCAGTCCGAACTTCGAAGAACAGCCGTATGAGATCTGAGACGGTTGCTGATTTAATGATTGATCATATTCGTGAGAGGCCACTCACTAGACCCATTGATGTTGTGCACCACTTTAAGGCGAATTATGGACTTACAATTACATACCATCATGCATGGTGGGGTGTGGAAAGGGCTAGAAATAAGTTGTATGGTGATTCGTCGTTATCTTTTGACCATCTTCGTTGGTACATTAAGGTGGCGGAGGATGTGAATCCAGGAAGCCTTTTTGTGCTAGATTATGACCAGTCAACTATGTGCTTTAAGCGGCTGTTTGTTTCATTCTATGCTTCAATTTCTGGTTTTAATCATGTCCGTCCTTTATTATTTTTGGATGGTACTTTTTTGAAAGGGAGATACAAGGGAAACTTGTTGGCAGCAACAGGGAAGAATGGAAATCAAGGTATGGCAGTTGCTTTCGATTCTTTTATTTCTGAGATTATTTTTATTAATGATTACCATTTACTGTTTTATATTTATTTCTTGGAGTATAAAACTTTATTTTTTTATAACACAGGTTTATTTCCCCTTGCTTTCGCTGTGGTGGACTCAGAGACGGAGGACAATTGGAAGTGGTTTTTGCAGAATTTAAAGAAAGTTCTGGTTTCGGATCGCACTATTACTTTTATTTCCGATAGAAATCCAGGTCTGATAGAGGGTGTTTCAAGTGTTTTCCACTATGCTCATCATGCTTTTTGCCTACAACACTTGAAGGCAAATTTGAGAGACAAACTGTCAGGTGGATACACTAACGAATTTAGAGAGAGAATGGTTATGATGCTTCGGGAATGTGCATATGCCCCGACCATAGCTGCATTCCATGCCAAGTTGCAGGCGTTGAGGCATCAAGGTGGTAGCAACGTAGACAGATTTCTTTCTGGATTGCCTCATGAAAGATGGAGCAATGCCTACTTTAAGGGTCAACGGTATGGTGAGATGTGTTCAAATGCAGCTGAATCTTTCAACTCCTGGATTAGAGAAGCTCGTCATCTTCCAATTACAAAGATGGTGGATACAATAAGGGTTCAAATAATGGAGCAGATGGCTACTAGGAAGGAAGTTTCCAGCAGATGGAAGTCAGTCATTTGCCCGGATATGGATAAGAGGTTGGATGCTTTGATCCAGCTAGGACGGACGTGGACTGTCAGGCGTTCCAGTGAAACTGTTTACGATGTTCACTCTTACCCGTCAGTGACTGTCGACATTTTTAATCATATATGTTCCTGTTATCAGTGGCAGATTAATGGATTTCCTTGTGCACATGCTTGTGCTGCGATTCAAAAGAGTGGAAAGGACCTGAATTTTTATGTGGATCATTATTTTCACACTGATTCATATAGGGCTTCATATGATGAGCAGATATTTCCAATTCCAACTGTCGGAATGCCGGAGGCAACAGTTGCTGGAGCTGTTATTCTCCCACCTCTGGTGAAACGCCCAGCCGGCAGGCCCAAAAAAAAGAGGATATTGTCAAGAGGGGAGATGACACGGCAGATAAAATGTGGGCGTTGTGGTCGGTTTGGCAGTCACAATAAGAAGTCTTGCAAGGAGCCTATTATTTGACAAATATTTGAAATAGACTTTGACTTTAGTTTCTGTATAATAGTAGTCAATTCTTTAGCATGTATAAAAGATACGATATGAATTGTGATTAGTGAATAAATAGTCAAAGTGACAGACATTTTACTACTGTTTATTGTGTTGTTTATCATATAAGCAATCACTTATATAATTCTTTATCTCATTTAAAATGTGTTTTCAAAAATTGATAATAAAAATGTATTATAAGTGAGATTAAATATGCATCAGAAGTCATATAAATTGCTTCATATCTCATATAAATTGATTATGAAGTTATAGAATTTATTTCAGAATTCAGATAATTTCTTATCAACTCAGATAATTACTGTCAGAAGTCACCCAATTCGTTTCAGAACTCAGATAAATTTATCTAAAAAACAGATAAATTGCATCTGGACTCAGATAATTTGTTTCAGAACTCAGATAAATTTATCTAAAAAATAGATAAATTCCATCTGGACTCAGATAATGTGTTTCAGAACTCAGATAATTTTATCTAAAAAACAGATAAATTGCATCTGGACTCAGATAATTTGTTTCAGAACTCAGATAAATTTATTAGAAACTAAGATAAATTGTTTTTGAACTCAGATAGTTTGTATCAGATCGTAGATAAATTTGTGAAAAAACAGGTAATATTCTGTAAAAATCGTATAAATATGTGAAGAGAATCAACGAAAACTATATCAGGACACATATTTTACAATTCATTCACAATTTAATTCATTCATCGATTCAGAAATTTTGACAATTAAATTGCCAAAGTTGTTTCCCTTACATTCATTGTGCAAAAGTATACATTCACAAGTATGTTGCAGTGGTTCTTTTCATATTACAGAGAAATACATGAATTTGGCTTATGTTTACTGTGACATAACCCTGTTTCAAACCCTATGTCACTGTTCGAAATCATCATCAGCACCTTCTCTCCTTGCATGGAAGTTTTGAATTGACCGCAGTGATGCATGTCATTGAGGAATTTGGTAACTATCTCTCTTCTCAAATCATCAATGATGTTCTGTTGCAGTTTCGAAGCAATTGGTTGTTTGTGAGTAATTTACTTCATGATGTAGCAAACAATGACGCCGCAATCGACACTGCAAAAGAAGATGATGTTGGTACTTTAAAATGAATTGAATCAGTGTTTATACAAAATGATACTTACGATCCCATTTTCTGTTGTGGGGCGTCTTCCACGCTTATCAACGGAGCTCCATATGGCTGGGTTTCTTCAATATTTACGTAATTGTAGTTCTCCACATATTGTTTCTGCATAAATAAATAAATTGATATAGTCAATGGGTTGGGGTTTATTGTTATGGGCAGTAGTCTGTATTTAATGATTATGTGAATGAGACATACCAGAATTTGTGCATCTTCAAAGTAATGATCGACTGTTTTAGCTAATCTCGGTTTCAAGGAATTGTAATGTAGCCAATCCCCCTCTTTCTGATCCAGCACCAACAGTGTCCAATGAAATGGCTCAGCATTTTTCCTTTTTCCATTTGAATTCATTGGAAAGTGCACGAATCTGTGGTTTGCAGTTCTGCTTGGGGAGATTTGTTTGTGTAAAATCTTTTCTCTCATTTCTGATGTGTTTGCTGTAACGAATTTCTGCATTAATTTTAGTTTAGTAACTGTTTATTATATTGTAAAACAAAGTAAAATGTTACTTTATTAATTAAGATTCATTGTATTTTACCCAGCATAAACTTGATACGAAGATTGATTTTTCTTGGGGCAGCAGGCCTTGCTGATTGCTTGCTGTAAGTTGTTGTTGGATTTGTTCCTGTTCTCTGTATAACAAGTCAGCATATCCGTCAATAACCTGTTCAATTTGAAGCAGATAGTGTTAGTTATATTAATTGAATATGACCATTGTTGTTATATTACAAAAATTAAGCAATAGTATGGAAAGTTTATTTGTTTGGATGTTTACATTGCTGGAGAATTCTGCTTTGTTGAGGATTGCAATGATGTCCTCGTATGATACAGCAGATATTCCCTCACCTCCCCAGACTAGCGCCCTGCAAATGCAATTGTAAAAAGTGCGTAAGTTGTTGTCAGTTTGAATAATTTTTTTTTACATCAAGAGCTGTGTTGCTTAGTTGCATAGGACTGTTACTTACTCATTGCCTTCTGCTTCGTAGATTTGTTTCAGCTTTTCAATGTCGGGCTCAGTCATTTGCTTAGTGACTGTATTTCTGGGGAGTCTAAAGGGTGCAGCTGTTTCAATCATTTTCCTTGTTGCCCTCCCTTTTTTTAATTCTTTTTATCATGGAGGATTGTTTCACCTCCTTAACTGGCTTGATTTGTGTGTCAGAGTAGTTGATCTGATTAATCATTCAAACAAACAAATATAGATTAAATAAATTGGAATATATACAAGGTAAGATAAATTCAATGCAACATCAGATAAAATTGATGGAAAGTCAGTTAAATTCACAAAGAACAAAGATAAAGTTGATGAGATATGTTACAAGTTCAGTCAGAATTCAGATAAATTTGTTAGAGAGTCAGATAATTTGAAAGAGAGTCATGTATTTTGCATACTAAAGGTCAGGTAAGATAGCTTTGCAATCCAAAGAATAATCTTCAAAAAAAATATGGAAGTGTAAATAAATTACCTCATCAGCATTCTCTTCAATTTTCTGATCTGCTGCAGACCCCTCCGCTTTTTTCTGTGCGATTGCAGACCCTTTTTGTTCTGAAATTTTGTTCTTTGGAGACTGGAAGATATCATCCAATGTGTTTCCAGCCCACTCCAATCCTTTCTCTGCATAATCAAGTGTCATTTCCTTTAACAGCTGCCGTAATTTCATGTTGTTCGATTCCAGATTTATTATTTTTTTCTTCAGCTCCTTCCCCTCATTTTCTGCCTTTGCTGTTCTCGAGGACTGTATATCTGACACACTCATAGTATGTTTGAGCTGCTCTTTTAAGGAGTTTACCATTCTAGAAGTATCTTCTATAGTTTGATCGGTTTTGACGTCACATGTTTCATGGAATTCTTCTCAATTGTCAACTGCTCAATCATCAATAGAGCATTGTCTCTTTCTTTAAGCAAGCTTTCTATTCTTTTTTCCATTTCAAGCCTTTCCTTTTTCAGACTGTTGTTTTCTACTGATGTCCTTTCAAGTTCAATAGCCATCCTTTGAATCTGTTCTTGTAAATCTTTATTATCCTTGGTCATTTGGTTGGCTAACGAAGTTGCCCTGTCACGCTCTTCAGTTAGATTTTGTAGTTTGTTGTTTTTGATTGACTGTGACGGGTTACTAGGAGAAGGCCCAATGTCAGCAGCTTCTTGTTCGGTTCCAGATATTGTTTCAGATGTCACATTGGTTGATGCATTGGTGGCATTTCCAATTATATCAGCTAAAATGTTGGCGACCACCAGATCTGTCTCTAGATCCATTTGGTGATAATCAGCCATCTCCACACCAAAGGAGACAAACTGGGTTGCCACACCAGCAGAAGTTGTTTCTTCACTGTTGTTTTGTTCTCTCTGCTCTTCCAATTCAGATATGACCAATGTCTCTATCATCATGTCTGTATCAGACTGTTTGCCTTCATTCATTTTATTATCTGTTTCATTTTCTCCTTTTTCCTGTTGTTGTTCTTCTTCTTCATCTGGTTCCTCTTGCTCCTCTCCTTCATTCTCATTTTCTCCTTCTGCTTCTTCTACTGCTACATGGACTTCTTTCTTGTTTTGATGTTCTTCTTCTTCATGTCCTTCCTCTTGCTCCTCTCCTTCATTGCTTTTTTCTTTTTCTGATACAACTACATGTTGTGATACATTTTTATTTTTTTCTTCTTCACCCTCTTCATTATCTTCTACTATCCTTTCTTCTTGAATTTTTTCTGTTTCTTTTACCTCTTCTTCTCCTTCTATCTGCATTAACCCCCCTTCAGCCCCACTGACACTGCCTAACAAAGACAGGAATCGCTGCGATTCAAGCAGTGTGCTCTCTAATGAGTCACCAAGGACCTGCAGTTTGTAACAGTGTTAGATTGAACATGTCAGATTAAGATATTAGATTAATTTAGATAGTGAAAACGAAGATAACAAATAATTATTTATATAATAGAGTACCTCATTAACTTTTAGTGTATGAAGGGGTTTTTTCCTAAGTGCCATACTCACAGCCCTTAGATTCCACTTTAGTATCCGTGGGAAATGCAAAGACTCATTTGGGCTGACAATTGTTGTATGCTCACACAGCCAATACTGTTACAAAATTAGAAAAGTCATATGTTAATATGTCATTATTTCTAAACTTGAATTCAAATGTTTTTAGTATGGAGTTGTATATTGTACCGGTAATGCAATAAGGCAGCCAATGACTCTATCAGAACCACGGCTCCTACTGTGTACTGATTCCATTAAAAACTTTGATATTTCTTCTGCCCAGGCATAGTTCTTCATATCCATGTACTTTTCAACATAGCCCACGTATGCCCACCCTATTGTGTTGCCGTGGGTTGAAAAAAAAAGAACCACAAGGATATACAGGCATATTAGCCTGGCAACATCAGCAATTTCAATATCTGTTGATCCACTCAATGCAAGATGTAGCTGTTCCTTAATCTTTGGAGCTGAAACCCTCGCAGGACCTTGGAATCTCCTAGATATGAATTCAGATCCTTTTATCTTTGCATATTTCAAATCAAGTGGTTTTGATCCATTTGGTATGCCAAATATGTGTGATATGTCATTTGCAGTGAATGACACATAGGATTTTCCTATTTTGAACTGCCTCCTCTTGCTGTTGTATGTATCGAGGATCAACATAATGTCGTTGTCATACTTTCTGCAAACCTTTTCTGAGAATGTGCCATCCAGAATGCACTCAATTAGGCTCCAGAAAGGTGTTTTTCTCAATTCAGCTTTATGTAATTCTGAGATCAAATTCTTTATGCCATTAACTAATCTGACGACTGAGACCAAGTTAGATCTGAATTGGTAATGGCTTGTATCCTTCTCATCTTTCTTTTTCTTCTTCCCTTGTATGTTCTTCGATGAACTTTCTTCTTGCCTCTTTCTTTTGCTTATTTTTTTTCTGCATACAGTAAAATTATACAGATAGATATTATCTTTAATCTAAACAAGTGTATTCAAATTCAGAAGAATTACATTTACAGACAGTTATAGTTTATAGAAACTATGTTAAACTACTAATAAAACATTGAACTGTTCTACTGAAGTCTGTTAAATGTACTATGAACTGGTAAAAAATTGCAATTAATTCGTATATTTATTCTTTTAACACACAATGGCAATATTAAAATCATACACACATAAGTGAAAATGAAACAAATATATAAATTATCTGAGTTCTTTATCAAATTTTTTCTGAATTAGATGAACAAATATAGATAACTTTTACATAAATTCAGATAAATTTATTAAGAAATCAGATAAATTTGTTCAAAAATGAGATAAAATTATACAGAATTCAGATAACTTTGTGAATAACATGTGTCCATTTTACATTCTGCACACAGTTATAAATACATTACAATCCGTATCAACTGTCATTCGTAACTCAGTTGCATTCTAATTATGTAATATCAGATAAATTCAAAATAAATTCATTTAAGATAAATTCATCCAGAAGTTAGATAGATTCATTTACATGGAAACAGTGAGACAAAATGTATTTGCTACTACGCGATCAAAATTTATTAAAATAACTCTGATAAACTTACTTATATTTGGACTAGTAGCAGTGATTGTGTGACATTTTGGCTGAACATTTCAAAATTTTATAAAAGCATTGGAAACTATGTTTTTTGAAATGACAAGCTCAATTAAAATGATATATACATAAGTTAAAACGAAAAAGATATAGATATTATCCGAGTTATGTATTAAAGTTATCTGATTTGTAATGGTGGTAGATAGATAAAATTATATAAATTTGTTCAGACTTCAGATAATTTTGTTCAAATATCAGATAATTTTTTTTCAGAAATTATATAAAATTATTAAGAACTCAGATAAGTTTTTGAAAAACATATGTGTATTTTACATTATGTATGTAGGTATAAATAGATTATAAAGTCTACTAATTTTTATTCGAGACTCAGTTGCATTCCAATTATGGAATTTCAGATAAATCCAACATAAACCCAGCTAAGTTAAATACATTGAGAACTCAGATAGATTCAGTTACATGATATTTCTCAAAACAACTCAGATAAACTTATTTATAGGTAGACAAGTAGGAGTGATTGTGTTACATTTTGGTTAAACATTTCAAAAATTTATAAAGACATTGGGAAAATATGTTTTTCAAAATCACAATCTCAATAAAAATCATATATATATAAGTGAAAACGTAAAAGATGTAGATATTATATGAGTTCTGAATCGAATTTATCTGATTTGTAATGAAGAAATGTAGATAAAATTATATAAATCTAGATAAATTTGATCAGAAATCAGATAATTTTGTTCAAATAACAGATAACTTTGTTCAGAACTTAGATAAAATTGTGAAGAAATCAGATAAATTTTTATAAAGCATGTGTTTATCTTAAATTCTGCTTGTAGATATAAATACATTATAATTCAACTAATTTTGATTCGAAACTCAGTTGCATCCCAATATGGAATCTCAGATAAATTCAACATAAATTCAATTAAGATAAATACATCCATAACTCAGATAGATTCAGTCGAATGATATTTCTGAAAAAAAATTGAGATAAAGTTATTTATATTTGGACAAGTAGTAGTGATTGTGTGACATTCGTTTAAACATATCAGAAATTTACAATAGTATTATTCAAAACTTCATACAGTAAAAGAGATTGAGAGAATTGTTTATTGACCTTCTTCTCCTTCTTTCTTCTGATGCTCTTGTTCTGCAAGAATGGCAGACTTCGTTCTTGCCATTTTCCTGAATAGATTTTTGAATTTAGAAAAATAATGAGAGAAAATGAAGCAAGAACATCGCAAATGTGGTTGAAAAGAAGTATAGGGTTTCGAAACATCGATGATTTCTCCGATTTGAAAAGGACGGAATAATAAACTTACAATAGAAATCGAGTGTTTGTAGTTTTTTTTATCTTCTTTGCAATCACGTTTGCACTGAAATCCGAGACGTCTGCAAGTAGGGTTTGAATCTCGTCTTCTTTGGAGTTCTTCTATCCGAAATGAGTTCGTAGATGCAGAGTATAACAGACAATGAAATGGAAACTATTCAAAAATTTGACCTAAGTGCTTCTTCTTCGCTGTATGAACCATCAATCGCCGAAAATCGCCTTCGTTTTCGTCGGTTTCTCGATTTGGAAGATGAGTCCAAGAGTTGTATCCATATCGGGCGACGTCAGCGTTTGTTTTAAAATAATAAAGCTAGATTTTAGAAAGGGGCAAATTAGTCTTTTCAGGTATGTAAAAGTGTGAGAGGGACCTTTGGCAAGATGGCTTTTTTTTGTGGACTGTTAGCAACAAAGTAATGTTATGAGGGACCTCCAGCCAAAGCTCCCTTTTTTTTTTTTCCTTTATTTGTGACATACCCAATCAAATTTTGATGATCAAACTCAAACTTGTACCCATATAGATAAGCATGAACCCCATATGAATGGTTGCACCTTTTTGAATGCTTAGGTGCATGTGCCCAGCTTAAGCTTACTTATCCTTATCAATTAGCTAGATTAATCTTATATTATCACTCCACTTATTAATTTAAATAGGAAACTCGGATTTTAATATAATTAACTTCACTAATGGATTAGCTAGGCTTGCACAATCAAGTCCTTGTTATAATAACTTCTTTAAAAAAATATATCCTAAATAATTTAAAAATAAACGTAATAATGGGGCATATAGTGGTCATATACATATAAAATAATTAAATATAAATAAGCTTGGAAAATAAATTTATTATAGCACATTTGGCATTTTACTTTTAAAATAAAGTGGAGTGAAGTGAAATAAAAAGTATGAATAAAATATATAGTGGGTTATGATGATATTTTATTTTTAGTTGTTTGGGATGGAATATTGTTGACTTTTGGTATAGAAAATGGAGTTTTTTTTGTCTTTTAGTTAATATATGTATTTGCTTTTTGACTTTTTTGTTGGAAAAGTTGAAGGGAATTTGGTAAAAAGTGCTTTTGATTTAATATGTAAGATGACTTCACTTGACTTGACTTTACTCGTAAAATTATCAAAAGTGTCCAAGATTATTCATGAGCCGATCAATCCAATGTAGGAGTGTAAACTGGGCCGCACCGCCAAGCACAGAATTGCCTTCCACGAAAAAAAACCGTGCATGGTTTATGCACGGCTCGTAGACCACGTTTACCATGGGGGTAAAGCCTCATCAGATTCGTGGACTCTTTTTTAACATAATTACAATAGGAGTTCCGGTCATGTCAAATTGATGACATAAAAAATCGACGGACTTGTGGTAATATTTTATTGAAGTATATTATAGGCAATCAATCAGTGATTTAAAATTTGGCCCAGTTGACTCGGATTTGACTCTGACGGAGGCATTTCAAGATCAGACTCGGCTGAGTGTTGTTTAGTTCTTTTTCTTTAAGCATCTCATTCCAAGAACACCTCTCACTCTTGCCATTCACACCACACCCAACAAAATCCTAAATCTTAAATCCTTTTTCTCACCTGTGATTATGTCTCACGGCCAAGTCAAACCCGACTAGACCCAACTATTGATGAGTAAAGGGCAGAGTCCACTTTTTTAAATCATTTAATTAACTTAATGATGGGTCCAAATCATATTAAAGTGTGATTTGAAACGGCCTATGCAAATAGTTTATTTATTACTACACCAAAAACAGAAAATTGAAACGGATTACCGTTCCTAATTCGTGTGTTCCTAATCCGTTCATCTGTTTCTAAAACGTTCCTAATCCGTTCTAAAAACAGGAAATTAGAACGGAAAAACGGATTAGGAACACACGGATTAGGAACGGTAATCCGTTCCAATTTCCTATTTTTGGTGTAGTGTATAATGAGACGTTCAAATTTTAATATGATCATGTTTGTTTACATAAAATGCAATGGAGTTGATTACATAAAGAATCACTATGAAAGAGCACACTAAATGATTATTAAAGAGTTGAGAGGTAAAGAAAACGAGGTAAGGGATGTATGGTAGAGATTATGAGACATTGACTTTCCTAGGTATTGTATTACATCCGTAACAACTAGGGGTTCATGTTCTATATATCTTTTCCTTGATTCAATTTCCATTAAAAGAGAGGTTGTTTGATGGTTATTTCTCGATATTTATATTTGGTAAATACAATCCTAGGTATCAATTACATTAAACAACAGGCCCCAAGAAGGTCTTCTGCACTCTTCGGCCAACTTATAGATCAAACCAAAATTTAAAAGATTTGCTAAAAAACTTTAATGGTATTTTAATTGTACAAATGGCTGAGTCGACGAAGATCACCTGAGACAACAGCGAGGGGTGAGTGCCAGCTGGATTCCTTACACACCAATCGGTATAATTCTATCAATATGGGAAACCACTTAAATCCAAATTGCTTAAATTTGATGGCCTACCTTCTCCTATAATCAACCGATATTTCACATGATTCAGAATAGCACCACCATCAGATTGATGGTTACAAGATTTGACTTCGCGTTAGGGACGTTCTTACGAATAACTTGCTTCTATAAACATTCCATTAATTATATAACAAGGTGATGCAGTCATTCTTCACTGGTTTAGATTTCAAAATTAAGTTGGCCCCACAGTTGGACTTATCACAATCTACTCACAGAATCTATCAGCCTCCCACTTGGAATACCTAATCAGATCAAAGTGAATGTGCATCTCCAATTTCTGTTGGTGGATTGTTTTCAATATGAATCAACAATGGCCATCAATTCCCATCAAAGAAAATAATAAAAAATTAAGTAGAGGTGGGTTGTCTGATCTCAACAGTCAACCATTTGTCCTTATCATTCATTTCACAAGTAACAAAGTCCTCAGACAGCCCAAGCAAATCTTGAGGACCATTAGAAGGAAATGTTCTCTTCTCCTTGTATATTTATGTATTCCTTCGTGGAGTTCCATAACACCATGAGCCACTGATGCAACCGCGCGTTCTAGTTCTTGACCATTGGTCAGACCAAGGAGGAGGAGAAAACCACAAACGAGACAAGAAAATGGGTCTTCCAGCTTACAGGCAATTTAATAAGCAGGCCAAGTACAGATATCGGACGCTATTCGGATGGTTAGCACTCTGCTTATGCTTTCTCGTCGTGGTGCGACCTTACATGGCCTTCTTTGCTGGAACAGGTGATTTACATTGTTGAGTTGAATCTTGGTGGTTTCATTCAGTGCCCTTTTAAAACTAAATAAACCTGCATGCAAGACCAATATAAACCAGTAAGAACAGTGTTTAAGATGTGTGTTATATTTATTCCAGTTATGGTCAAAACGTTTTAGACTAAAACATCTAATGGGCCGGGTAAGTCTGCAGCTCTGAGGTAAATTAAATGTGCATAAAATCGTAAGAGTACGAATGCTTCAATTTTTGGATCAAACCCATTTTATGGGTTTCAAATTTCAATTGAATGAATACTATGTTTTCTAATTCCTTATCATGATATTTGGCGCTGGTGACAGTTATGGAATTAGTGATCCACCAAACGCTAAAATTTTAGTCGACAAACACTAGATTTTCCACAGGGAAATTCTTTCGAGGATCTTTGCATAGTTTCTTCTCTCTTATGAGATAATAGGACCACTGTTGCCACTGATAAACATGTTGAAGAGAGAAAATAAAACCCTAAAGTCCATTATGATAAAAACATACAATGAACCAACACTCATCCAAAACTTGAAAACGAGCTACAAGAAGTGGTTAAATCGTCTTATTTGTTGAATGGAGTGAGTGATCCATGAATCAGGATCTTGATGAATGTAGATACAAATGGTCCAATGGGAGCAAGGAAGAATTCCAATTGCGATCAGTACATTTTAGGCCTTCTTTTGTGCTGCATAAGAATAAACATGAATTTATGGTCAAATGAGCAACACCAAATCAAGGATCATTAAAGACCTCAAAAATGAATGATATGAGGTGCAGGGTGAAGGATATAAGGTAACAACGTAGACGGGACCTTCACTTCCATAGTGCTCAAATTGTCTAATAGGGTGATGGCTAGATATTCATTTCCCAACTATTCTTGATTCAATTTCCTTTCAAGAGGAGGTTATACGATGGTTATTTTTTATTTATTCACCATGGTTCTTCATTTTTAATCACTTTTAGCATGAATGCTTATATTTTCTATGCAAACAACTAGACCCTTCATTTTCGAACACTTTTACTAGTAAATTTCCACACTTGTATGGGTTTCTTCTAGTCCACCCATTATATCAGCCAATTCAATTTGCATGATACAAAGGCTATTTTTAGCTTCATTTATTTTAATAATGAGGTTTCTTTTGATGTGTTCCTATTTTATCTTTCAGGAAAATTCCAATTGTGGATTGCCAGTACAAAAATAGTTATCAGCAGTTTATAATTAAGGATGTCAAAAGAAAATTCAGTATTTCATCAATGATAGGTGTCTAAATTTTTCCGCACATAAGTGAACCTCTTTTTCTTTCATTTTACCACTAGCAAAGCATGCCCATGCTTAGCAAGGGCATTATAATTTATAATATTAAAATGATAAAAGTTTTAGATAATATTTAGTCTAAATTATAATGAGATAATAAAATTTTCAATCAAAATTAAAACCAATAATAATAACAAAGCAATATAGTTGGTTAATTTCAAAATGAGAGCACTTTAATTTGCTTGAATTCAATTGGGTATTTTTCTTTAAACATTCTTTTGAAATCATAAGAATAAACTCATAATAAAAAAAATTGATAAAAGCACCACAAAAATACAACGTGAAAACAAAAGTCTATAGACAATCCAATAATAAAAACGACTTAGAAGAAACAAGTAAATCCATATAAATTCAATGCCTAAAAATAAAAATAAAAGAAAAAACAATATTCCATGAAAATATATCACCATGGAAACTAAAAGAACCCATTAAAAGGGGAAAAATAATAAAACGTAACTATGATAATAAAAAAGAAAAGAAAAATCATCAAGACACCAAAAAATACATAAAAAGGGAAAAATTAAGAATGGAAAGGGATATGTCACAATCATATTGCAGAATTCATTGAAAATACATTTGTAAGAATCCTCATGGTTCACTTACTCTCGTTAATTTGAATTTCATGACTCAACGGATATTAAAGAGTCTAGATCCAATTAAACTCTTTCTAAAATCGGAAACCATGGTGGAATTGCTTGAGATAGGGGATGGAATGTTGACGTTAAATAGGATTTTCTTACCTATTGATTACAAACAGTGGTAGATTGGACTCTTTAAAAGGAATATCATTTTAAATTGGCCCTTTTATTTAGAAAGCTAAAATCGAAAGTTTCTCTCGAATTCCCAAAATCTCTCCCTCAAGTTAAAATTGGGTTAAAATTGAAATCGAAATCGAGCTCTAATTTCTCAAACAATTACGAAATTTGAAGCTCAATCATAAAATTGAATCCTATCCTTTTCATATATAATAATTGTGGGATGTGGGCCACCTTTACATTTGGATAGGTTAAAGATCCTGTGCTTTTCCAAGGTGATTCCGAGGTGGGAGATTTGACTCACTCATCTCGGTCTACTCGTCAAGTTCTGTTGAAGTTGGTTTTTAAATTTTATTGTTGGCTCATTTCAGTTGTTGTCTTTTCTTTTTCTTTTCTTTTTTTTTTTCTTTTTTTATTTATTATGCTGTCAAGCAGGTGAAAAAGGGATCTTCGAAAGCAAGCAAATATGTGACGTTTCAGATCCAAGGTCGGATTTCTGCCAAATGAAGGGAGAAATCAGGATTCATGGGCATTCCTCGGAGATTTTTCTTCTTTCTTCGTCTCAAAAGGGTCTCTTACCGGAAAATGCAACATGGAAGATTAGACCCTATGCTAGAAAGGGTAATAATGCAGCTATGGGAAATGTTAGAGAATTGTCATTGAAGTCATTATTAACAGCTCGGGAACAAGCCCCTAATTGTTCTACATACCACAAAGTTCCCGCTCTAGTTTTCTCCATTGGAGGATTCACAGGCAACTACTTCCATGACTACACAGACATCTTGGTCCCTCTCTTCATCACTTCTCGCCAGTTCCATGGAGAAGTCCAGTTCCTCATCACCAACAATAAATCTTGGTGGATAGACAAATACCGACCGATCCTAAAACATCTGTCCAAATATGAAATCATTGACTTTGACACCGATGACAGAGTGCATTGCTTCTTCAACATGCTTGTGGGTCTTAGATCCCATAAGGAGCTGAGCATTGACCCGTCGAGATCCCCAAACGGGTACTCCATGTACGACTTCATTAAGTTCTTGAGAAGCATCTACTCTCTAGAGAGAGATTTCGTGGTTAAAATTAGAGATGATGCAGGGAAAAAACCTAGACTCCTGATCATATCGCGAAGGAGCACTCGAACCTTCACAAATGTTGGGGAAATAGAAGCAATGGCTACAAGCGTGGGCTATGAAGTGGTTGTTTCAGAGGCAGACTCTAGGATGCCACTCTCGAAAATCTCCCGATTCATTAATACATTTGATGTGATGATGGGTGTTCATGGGGCTGGTCTAACCAATCTTGTTTTCCTTCCTACGAATGCAGTACTGATTCAAGTGGTTCCTTTTGGTAACACGGATTGGATTGCTAGAACTGACTTTGAAGAGCCTTCTGGGGATATGAAAATAAGGTACTTGAAGTATAAGATAGGGGAGAATGAGAGCACTCTTACAGAACAATTCCCACATGATCATGGAGTACTTAGGGATCCCTATTCAATTGATAATCAAGGGTGGTCAGCTTTTAGTTCTGTTTACCTGGAGAAGCAGAATGTAACGCTTGATGTGGGAAGGTTTAAAGGCACTTTGTTAAAAGCACTTGCGCTTCTCCATCAGTAGTTTCCATGCATTGTTACAAGGTTAGATAATTTCTTTTCATAGTTTGAACAGTTGTGGGCTTTCCTTTCATAGGCGAGGTTTATTGAGCCGTCTTCCAGGCTTCCACCAACCAATATATCAGAATAGTTAGTTCAGGTAAATGCATTTGCAGCTTAAATAAACAACGATTCAAGGTTAATTGGATACTGTGTCGATTAAATATGTAAGGGTTTTACTCATGAATTGAAATCATACTACTACAATATTGGAGATCTTGAGCTTAATTTGTAGTCCATATATAATCGTCTCGAGCTAGTGTTGTGTGTGTTAAGTTGACTAAAACTAACGAACTATACATAATTATAATTATAAACATATATAGCTGCCCTCTAGAATAGCATTAGATCCATCATAATGCAATAGCCTTGGAACTAGGGCTTGTCATCAAAGGGCTATGCCAGGGTTTGTCCTCACCCTATACCCACAATATGTAGAGGCCCGGCCCAAGTGGACCAAGGCCCTCAAAGGACCTACTCCACCCTAGGCCCTTACCCTACCCTCAAGTGCAAGGGCAGGGCCTAGGGCCTGAAATTAAGAAAATCATTTTTTTTTTACACTGTCATCGAGCATTGTAGATTGTTCACACAATTGTATTTGATAGTATCTGTTTTTTTATTAGTAAATAAACAAAGACAAAGTCGCATCACTTGGACGGGGCTTACCAACGCGTATATAATACCTGCATCTTGTAGTTTCATCACTTCACCCCGAACTACTTCCTGTAAAACAGGTTTTAGCCACCTTTGTAGTTCTCTTGAGGATTTTGCATGTTCTTCAAGATGAATCTGGTGCATTACCACAAATGGGCTAATCCCTTTGACGTCAACAATGGTCCACCCAATAGCTTCTCGATGAGCGCGAAGCACATCAAGTAACTTCCCCTCTTGGTCTTCCTCTAATTCTGAGGCAATGATGATAGGTAATGTTTCGGCATTACCAAGGAAAGCATACTTTAAGGACTCAGACAATGATTTGAGCCCCATCTTAGGAGGCTCGACAGTGGAAGGCACAGTTCCGAAGTGGAAACCAGTAAGGGCTTTATTCTCTCTCTCTCCAGTGGCCAATATCTATTTGATGGGCTGAGTTCAACAGTGAATTGACCTCACGAATAGATTCATCAATGTCAATATCAAAGTTGAATTGGGCCAAACATTGTTTCCAAGGGTCTTGATAATAGGACTGTTGTATTGTCTGACCTATCCGAACATCAATAATGTCCACTTTTTCCTCATCATCTATCTCAGGGGACTGGAATCCATTATTGAAGCCATTTAATTTCAACTTCATGTTATCGAAGGCCAGCGTCGTTACTCCATTCCTACATCTGATAACTACATCGGAAGTGGCAAGGAATGGATGGCTCAAAATCAAAGGAATGTGACGGCCCAGATTCATGACGGGTTCGGTATCTAGGACGACAAAGTCTGCAAGGAAATAGAACCCATTTACCTTTACTAGCTATGACATCCTCCACTATTCCCTTGAGAACCTTGACTGACCTGTCTGCTAGACTCAAAGTTATATCTGTGGGATTGAGCTCCCCCAAACCTAGCTGTTTGTATACCGAGTAAGGCAGAACGTTCACACTTGCCCCAAGATCCAAAAGACATTTATTCACCATTGTATATCCAATTATGATAAAGATTGTGGGGGCAACCGAGGTCTTTATATTTGGTAACAATTGTTTGATGGATGAGCCCTGAAGCCCGGGCTGCCATCATAGCCTCTCCATGGACATATGTTTTTCTCTTAACTGTGGTCAGATCTTTCCAAAACTTGGAATAGGAATGTATCTACTTAATGGCATCTAAGAGAGTGATATTGATTTTAACATTCTTAAAGTACCTCTAAGATCCCATATATCAAAGTGTTTATTCTTCTTATTATCTTGCAGGCGTTGAGGATAAGGATCCTTGGGTATTATATAGGGTGTTATTGGATGGTCCTCTATAGGAGCCTAGTTCATCTCCCCTTTCTCTTGGACATTTTGCCCCTTGTCCCCCTTGTCCTTGTTTGGCTCACCCACATTTACATTCCTTCCTCGGGCATTCTGACTTGGTTGTGCACTTGCTTGCCAAAACTCAAGGTGTGAATAACTTGTACCTTATCATGGGGTAGTCCTAGAGTACTATCTATTCCAAATTGGCCTCTAGGAGCATTCTGAACATTGGGCTGGCCCTTGGGATTAGGAACTGTTTGACTAGGAAACTGTCATTTCTCTCTCCCTTCTGCTGATATTACTAATTGGCCAAGCTGGATTTCCATCTTGGTGATGGCCTGGGCAATAGCCTGATTCAACTAGGCTTGGGCTGTGTTGGCTTGTTGCTGCTATTGGATGAATTGTTGTTGCAGCTTCATCATATCAGCCATTTTAGTTTCCAAGGAGGAAGACTGTTGTGGGACAGAGGGAGAGTAATTTGCCATTGGGTCAGGAACTAGAGTTCTACAGTTGTTAGGCTGTTGAGGAGCAACATATGGTTGTTAAGGAACCAAAGCTTGGCTCGTCTGATGAGTGTACTAAGAAGAGCCTTGCCTTGAAAAGCTCCTTTGATAACCTAGAGGACCACCATGCACTTTGTTGTTGAATAGGTTCACTCTGCCGATAGGAGAAATTTGGGTGACACCTATTATCAGGATGGTATGTCTGACTAAAAGAACTTGGTATAGGTTTCCTAAATGTACTATATCCATTGATGGCATTGGCTTGCTCAGCTTTAATGACCGACAAATTTGGATAGCACTCTGCCATGTGCTCAGAACTATCACAAAGGACACACATCGCACTTGGTTCAGATGCAACATTCATCAAAGAATCCTAGTCTTGGTGGGGATTCCTGTTGGCCATCACTATAAATGCATCAAATTTCTTACTTAGATTGTTCACCCCATTGACCAGACTAGCCATTACATGTTTTAGATCAGGGTCTGTCTTCATCTCATAAAGTCTTTGCTTTCTAGACCCTATTTCTTCTCTCTCATATTCTCCACCATTGCTACTCCAGTTTTGGGCACTCTCAGCCAGCTCTACGAGAAAGTTGTACGCTTGATTGGGAGTCTGTTCAAACATCTTATTCAAAGTTCTCTCTCGGTTTTCCATTTTGGTATCAATTGAGAAGTTTTCTAAAAACTTGATGGGTATCTCAAATAATTCAACTCGGGCTAGACGACCTCTCTCATGTGTCTAAGTTTGCATAAGCCAAGCACACCTTAATGTTAACACACCAACAATCTAATGGGTTAGCCTATGTCAACTAGACAGCTTCTAACTGGTTGAAGAGTGCACCTAAACCTCCAATCCGGTATTATGAAACCTTAGTTAATAGATCAGTCCCCAGGTTAGGGCAGGATTACTTAATGAACCCGTTTGAAGGATCCTTGCCTCGAACAATCTAGTTGTCTCCACACTCTGGACAAGGCATTTCTTAGATCAACTTTGGTCAAAATAGCGCAATTGGTGCAAATTTTGGTGGTCTTCGTCCTAATAAGCTCGAAGTTCCAAGGGCCAATGTCAAATTGATTTTAAATTATTGGCTTGGGTACCTAAAGTGGGGTGTGGTTAACCTAATGGGCAAGAATCCGATGATAAAATATGGTCCTTATCTTTTGGGGGTGAATGCCCTTACTAAGTGTGTGATTCCAATTTAATCAATGTGTAACATTCAATCAAATTACACTTTTGCCAAAATTCAACAACCATGAATTAACTCACTTAGTGAAGAGGGCTTCAGTACTGATCACCTCCCACTTAAAATTGGGGTAGATCTAGTTGAGTCAACTAGGGTCACTAAATCCTAGACTCAGTGTACCAACCCGAGGTGCAGAGACGGTATCGTCCAACTGTTGTCCTTCCCTACCTCTTTCTATTACAAGCTGGGCCTTCCCAGAATTTAAAAATAATTAAAATGATTACACTTTGAAAGTCCTACTACAATGAATCTAAAAAAAAAAATACTACTACTAAAGATAAAATTTCTTTCCTGCTTTTAGTATGTTTCTTTTAATTTGCAAGATTCTTCTTTTTTTTTTGGCAAATTAGTTGAAAATTCTTTGTACTCCAAATCTGGTAACTCCTTGTTTTAAATGCTCCTTCCTTTTTTTTTCTTCAATCCTACAAAATCAACAATACCAAAGTGTAAAAAGAAAAAAAAAATGCTAAATAGATAAAATCCTAAAAGGGATTTTTTTAAAGTAATAAAAATAAAATCCTAAACTAAACTAGAGTAAAAATCATAAATCATATTTTTGAAACCGTTTTCAAAAACAAATCCCCAGTAACGACGCCAAAATTTTGATGTGCTCAAAATAATCAACTGCAATCGCACAAATTTCTATTAGTTAGATAATGGCAAGTACGGGTCGATCCATAGAGATTTGTAGAAACAATATCAAAATTTCCTCAATCAGTTTTCACACTAAGGATTTTGAAAACACAATTAATCAAGAAAATAATAACTAAAATGTTATCGAAGGAAATTAAACACAAACTTATCAGAGAGCTAATCATGTTCAATTGTAAATGATCAGTGTAATTAGTGTTTAGGGCATGAGGGCTTCAATTGATTTTGGTAATTCTACCCTATGTTTGATTAGTAATGAATTATGAAATTAATAGTGGGGTTGGATCTTCAAATTTGTTTTAATTTAATGGTGATTTGCCCCCTTAATTCCCCAAACATCTTACCTGGTGACCCACCCGTCTAATCCTGAAGTGGGCCCGACGCAGGCCCATGGCCGGCAGGCCAGCCCAACCTGCCAGGTAGCAGGCAAGCAGTTGCTACCTGCCCCGCGGCCAAAGCATGCAACTGCAGCGGGCGGTGCTGGCCAGTGTGTGCACCGACCCAGCTAGCCAGCGCACACCGGCCATTCTTGCTGGGTGCGCCAGCCGACTAGCTAGTTACGCGCATGGCTGGAGTAGCTGGTCTCGTGCAAGTGGCCGGTGGGCCCATCTATGAGCCCCGCAACCACTTGTGGACCCCCTTTTTAAGCCTATTTGGGGCCTATTTTAGTTTGTTTGACCCAATAAAGTTTAGAAAAATCTTGAGAGAAGTATTGTGAAGTCTTTAACCCTCTTCAAACCCAAAATTTGTGCACCAAAGTGGAGCTTTTAGGCATGATCCATGAACCATAGGGAGTCAGTCATTGACATATATTGATGTGGATCCCTTACATAAAAGGGAACCAAGAATTAGAATTTGGGGAACCCATACACCGAGCTTCTCCGATATGCACTTCAGACTTGTGAATCATACTCGAATTAATTAATTAGAGGCATGTGGAGCATGGTGATTATCGTCCGATCCGGGCTTGGGGTTTTTGGATATTCCCACCTTTCAAATGCATCAAGCGTACCAATTAATTATGATATACAACCCCTTGAATATATAGGCTCGAGTATCCTCGTCCTTGCTTGTCCAATGCTAGTAATGATAAAAGATATGTTCATAACAGAGCCTTGATTATTATAGGTTTGCTGGGTTGTCTTAATTAGTAAGTTTATGTATCCCTATGCATGGTGTACATTTTCTTTACTTTCTATGCCTCATACGTCCTGTCATACCTAGACTTACGTAGCCCTAGCATTGTGACATATGGGACTCATTGGGAATTAGTGAACGGTATTCGCCATGCTTTGACCCTGGAGTTATGCAAGTCCTTGATGGACCGCGCTTCTGCTCGGTGTTGCCAAGGACGGCAGACGTGTGAGTCCATTTGATCCGACCCTTTCGCGCCCAGGGGCCAAAGGCGTGCATCAATATTTTTTTTTGTGTGGGTGTGCCAGATTTTCTATTTTACTTGGAATTGCAAGTGGTGATCCGGAGATCGATCTTTGCAAGTAAAAAGCAAATCAACTTCTTTCAAGTTTTCCATTGCACATATATTTAAGAAAATAGACATTTTCTTGATTTGCCGTGAAAGGCGGTTTTTTTTTGGCATTTATAGCCGATTTTGGTGTTTATAGCCAATTTTTTGCGTTTATAGCCAATTTACAATTCTTATCAATAATGAAAGAAAAAATTTGTGATTTTTGTCTCTTTTAGAACAATATAAAATCAATGAAAAGCAAGAAAATGAGGATCTAATTTCTCAGGAGATTGTGGGAGACTTGTTCAGATTGACGGTCGCAAGCCATGTGTGGACTTCGCCATCATCCATGCAGATGAAAACAGAGGATGCTCTTGATTCGCTTGACTTGGCTATAACCTCATATTTTTAGAGGACAAAGACAAAGAGGAGGTCCTATGTCCAATAAAAAGCTAAGTAGACGGGCTGAAAAGCCACATCTAAGCCATTGGAGGCAGAAGGATAAGGCAAGGACCTTGGGGGGGTGCCCCCCAAGGGACTTTTGTCACCATGAAGCGGTGGTCAGTGCACAACTTCGCAGAGTTTTCTATCTTTCTTTCTCTGGATTTTCTATGCTTTTTTCTGATCTGGGATCTGTGTTTTTGGGAGTGGTCTTCTCTGGATCTTTGTGATTTTTCCGATCTGAAATTATTTGGAATGCTCTCCTATTTATAGGCCTTTGGTAGCCATTTAGGAGAGTTTATGGGCTTTAAAGCCACATGATGGGAGGAGTTACAAGATTTAATTCCTTTATTTCATAACTCCTGGACCTTGGCTTCTGATTGGCCGATGGAGGTTAAGGGCATTTAGTCGCCTTTAATCACCATGATGGGAGGAGTTTCATGGGTTAAATGCCATGAATCAATTGACTTATAGCTCCTGGATGCTTGCTTCTAATTAGGCTGTCCAAATAAATGAATTAATGACTGCAATAAAGCTAGCCAATTAATTGCATTAAGTGGTCGCCGAGCAGTTGAAGAGTAGCGGGCCGTGCCGCGTCTTTTGGGATTCTTCTGGCGATGATCATCAATGGATCTTAATGTAGATCGACATCGGATGACCATGTAACTTCAGGTATTGATTGGCCAACAGCGGGTCGGTGCCATCTGTCCTGTCGATTTCTCAATCGATCGGGTAGAAAGTACACTTTTTGGTTGACTGGTTGACGATCAGTATTGATTTTGATACTCTTGAAGACGGACCCGTGATTTTGACGGATGTTGAAGGACTTAGTGCCTCAAAAGTATGGATTTTGGAAAATCACAGGAGTTGGAGGCTTCGAAATGTGAAAAAAGACGGAAAACGGGCCTCTCCAGGGGAAATCCGGAGACCCGGAGCTCCATGGTCACCGGCGACCATGGGCCAGGGTTGCTGGATGCAACCCTAGGGGAAATTATCCCCTTTTGGTCCCATTTCACGGCCGTTTTGAGGTCTTTCCAATTCTTTTTTCTTCTATATTTTCCTTGACATTTTTGCACATTTGTTGGCCTGATTTTCCTATAGAAAACTTGATGAGAATCAGTGCATTTTGGAGTGCAAAGTTTTCAATTTTTCGGGAAAGTCGAAGACTTTGTAGCGTAGAGTTGCCGATTTTCCGTCAGAAGCTGAAATTGGGTCAAACGATGTCGAAATGACCTGAGATTTGAGGTGAGACCTATTGAGCAGTAAATAAGACCAACCATAGGCTTTTCTTTGAGTTTTGAAGCCATTTGGGGTCATGTCGCTAGTAGACCTAACCTTATCGCGAGGATGATGTCGCGCTTTGATGTGCGGTCAACCGATGTCCGATTGACCTGAGATTTGATAGGGAACCTATTGGAGTCATTTTGAGATGATCCACAGGCTCCTTCTTGGAAACCATGGTCTCGGGGAGCTTCGCCGCCAAGAGGCATGATTTGGCTTCCGAGAGTCAAAGTATAGTCAAATGTTGTCGAAATGACTTGAAATTTGACGTGTAGCACTTTGTAAGCATCTTGAAGCCAGCCATGTGCTCTGTCTAATGAGTGATGGCCTCGATGGTTCTCACCGCCGAGAAGCTTGATTTAGTTGTTCGAGGGTTGATGGAGGGTCAAACGTTGTCGGTTTGACTCGAAACTTGTCATGGAGCCTTTTGGATGTATTTTGAGACTATCCATAGGCCCTGATCGAAGATTTAGTGTCTCTGATGATGTAGCCGCTGGGAGCTCCTGTTCAGCCATCGGAGAAGCGCAGTTAGGCCAAATGATTTTGAAATGACCCGAAACTTCTTGTGTACTCCTTTTTTGGCTGTCTTGAAGAATCTTGCAGTTTTTGTTTGATTCTAACAAGATTTGATTTTTTAAAGTAGCATTGCCTATTTATGGCAGGCTGCGACTTCATGTGGCTTTCTGGAGGTTGGAGAGGCAAAGTGACACATTATTTTGTGTCAACAAATGCCCCCTCGAGGTACAGCGACGAGTTACTTAACTGTTGTAGTCGATGTGCCTCGAAGAGATTTTTGAAGGAGAGCTTGTGACTTGAGCAAGAGTATTTGAGCAGTCTTTCTTTTGGTAGAGTGGCCTTTTGAGCTTCCTGGGGAATTTTATGGTAGTGATAGGGATCACGTACCATCTCGAGGCAAAGTTTTGAAGATGACATCAGGGATGCGGATTTGGGTTTTTGTTTTTGACCTTGTGACCTAACAAGCTGGATGTGGCGGGTTAGGGGGTCGGGTTTGATTTTGACCATGTGACCCAACAAGCTGTATGTGGAATGTTGGGGGGTCGATTTTGTTTTTGATCTTATAACCTAACAAGCTGTATGTGGCAAGTTAGGGGATCAGGATTTGGTTTGTGACCTAACAAGCTGTATGTGGCAAGTTAGGGGACCAGGATGTTAGTTTCAAGATTTTTGCTCAATTTGGTATATGAGGCTGGCTGGTTTGATTTTTTGGAAGCTCATGGGGCTTGAAATTTCTTTTTTGTATGGTCCAATCAACTCAAAAGAGGCACAGAACCATTTTGTATGCTCTTGGTAAGAGGGATTTCTCTTTGACTAAAAGCCCAATTTTTTTTTTAGTGCCTAGGTGGTCAAACCTGGCTCATATGGGCTAACCCATGGGACCTTAAGCTTTTGAAATGGCTTAGATCTCATATGGTGTCACTTTTATAAAGAACATCTAAAAATATCTCGTTTGGATAGAGAATATTTAAGAATATCTTTATTTGGAGAGAATCCCTCATGTTCCCTTTATTTTGGGTCAGAATATCTCAAGATATCTTTCTTTGGAAGAGAATATCTCAAATCTGTTATCTTTTGGGAGAAAATCTCTTATTGATTTTTTTTTTGGAGAGAATCCTTCAAGATATCTTTCTTTTGGGAAAGAATCTTTCTAATTTCTTTCCTTTGGTAAGGTTACTAATTAGTAACACTTGCCTCTTTCTTGTTTCCTTCTTTGGTTTGCTCTCTTCTATAAAAGCAATGGGAGGTTGGATCTCTTGCTCTTATTACTTTCTTTTGCAAAAAATCTCAAGAGTGCTCCAAGACCAAGAGTTCTTCAAGAATCTTCAAACTTTTCTTTTTCCAAGAGTTCTTCAAGAATCTTCAAACTTTTCTTCTTCTTCTCCATCAATGGCTTCAAGTAATGCTTTTTTGGCAAACCAAGATGTTCATGCATGCATTATTTTTTTTTTTGGTAAATTGAATTGGTAGCATGATGTGATAGCATACCTGAAAGCTTTTGTAAATTTGGAAATTTTGGAACTCGCAGTGATGTTGAGCCCTTCCTGATTTTGCGGAGACTTTGTGGTTTCGAAAGTTTTGAGTTTTGGAGCTCGTAGTGATGTTGAGCCCATCTTCAAGCTTTCTATTTCTTTCGAGATATTTCCTTTTTTCTTCGGAATTGTCCCGGAATCATGCCAAAATTTCGCCAGATTTTTTTAGCGAAATTATGTCATTTTGATGATGATATTTTACTTTTCAATCCTTTGCAGGTGGTTCCTCCAGAACGAACAAGGGTAAAGAGCCTGCTACAAGCGTACCTTGTCGATCTGCTAGATCTTCCAATCCGGCCGTTCAGCAGGCCTGGGAAAAGGTCCAGTATGTTGAGGGAAACCCGGAAGAGTGTGACTCCCTCAACAGAGATGAGATGAGGCAGCAACTGATCGCTCTCAAGAGTGAGGAGTTTTATAAGATCATGGTAAACAGCCATCCTTGGGTGATGGACGATTAGAGGGTTTTGCCCAAGCCTACCTTCTTCTTTGGTGATGCAGTCCCTGACGACGTGACATACTAGAGGAGATGTTTTTAGTTCTTTTACACAGCTGATGGTGAGAAGAGAACTATTGTTACCCGATCGACGTTTGATCGTACCATCTCGATCATGAGCCTTTCTCCCACGTGCCCTAAGAGGGAAGATCCTCCAAGCTGGGTGAAGAGGACTAACGTGATCAAGACCGAGGTTTTTGCTGGCGGTCCTCCTTGATATATGGAGAAGTCACCTGCTGACATGGACATGTTGATGCCGGCCAGCGTCTACCAGGGCTTTGAGTATCCGTTGGTCGATTTGGGACCGGTGGGCCTTGGTATTTTCAGCGGTGACGGCAGCAATTGGGTGAAGCCTTTTCGACTTAGTGGCTGTTTCAGTGCTGACTCCGAGTGGAAGTCGTGGACTGATCGCGTCCTACTGGTTGATGGTGTTAGGTTTTTGTTTATTGCAATTTGATGGATGCATCATTCATTTTATTCATCATTTGAATTCACACACATGCATTGATTTAGAAATTCTTGAAATCTTGATTTACACATGCATTGTTTTAAATCTTGTAAATCATATGTTTCATGCATGTTTTGGTTTTAATCTTGGATGCATTCAATTTGAAAAAGAGTTTTATAAATCAAGCAAGCCTATGGTTTTAAAAATTTCTAATCATTTTAGGCTTTTTATATTTCATGTTTTTAAACCTCTTAAAATGATTTAAAATCATGTTTCCATGCTTGATTTAATGGCCCAAAAGAATCCCCTCAAGAATCACTTTAAAGTATGAGAAAAAATGGGAATTCTGGTCCCAGGGTCGACCTGCAGTGTACCAGGTCGACCTGCCCATGGACCAGGTCGACCTGGCACACTGCAGGTCGACCGGGCAGAGGGCCGTTGGCTCTCCAACGGTCATATTTGTGACCGTTTGTATTCGGTCGACCGGGGATGGTATGGGGTCGACCGAAGACACGCTGATACTCACTTTTTGAGTATAAATATGAGTTCATTCCCATGAGAAAAGTGTTGAACATTTTAGAACTCTTAAGCCTTCTTTGAGGTGTTTGGAGACAAGGAAAAGGGGATGAACTAAGAGAGATCAAGGGGGTCATTAGTAAGGCTCAAGCTTGGATCATTAAGTTAAATAATCAAGTAAGCTTTACTTTTCTTAATCATTGTTTTATGCTTTGTTAAATTATTGGTAAATGATTTTAGCATATAAACTATGATGTGCTGAATCCTCTATTTCCTTAATCTTTGATTTAAGTCATAGGATTCTTCCCCCTTGATTTCAAACCAAGTTTTGTTTTAAACTTTGTAAATCATGCTTAGCCAAAATCTTTGATTTCTTTATAGCATGATACATTAACTTGTTTGAAACTCTCTTTGTTGTTTTCAATCTATTTGAACTTTAGTTAAACTAGTTTGTTTTGAAAACAACATTGATAATGCATCACATGTTTTAGACATTATTAATTTCATACAACTTGTAATCTTTTGATTTTCATAACATTAACAAGTTAATTGTTTTTCATGTGATTTGCATAACACTTCAATCAAATCTTTTTATGAGCATTAAACTTTTGAATTGCTTTAAGCATAAAATAGATTGAGCTTTAATTTTAATCTTGATTGAAGTTTTCACACACACACCTCATAAGCATTCATCTTTGTAGTCCTTAGTGTTTGTGTGAGTTTGTTATTCACTTTCATATCTGCCTATTTTAGAGGCATTGTAATTGAGCTTAACATATTTCTCTTCTAGTGTTTGTGAAGACACTTCTTTGAGAAAGAAAATCTTTTGATTGTAAAGGTTATTGCTTAGCCTAAGAAAAGCATTGTGTAAAGGTTATTGCTTAGCCTATAAAAGCACATTGTAAGGTTATTGCTTAGCCTAGAAAAGCATAGTGTTGAGGTTATTGCTTAGCCCTTTGGAAAATCATAAATAGTGAAAATCCGGTGGGGTGTTGATTCACAAGCCGGTAGTGGATGTAGGCATTGAGGCCGAACCACTATAAATCTTGTGTTGTGGTGATTGCATTGTGGTGATTGTGTTTGCTTCCGCATTTTATTTGATTAATCATCACATGTGACTAGTTTAATTTAAAGAAATTAAAATTGGTCATAATTAGTCATTAAGTGTAGCTCACCCTTTTCACCCCCCCCCCCTCTAGGGTTAGGATCCCCAGGACTTTCAGATGCCGTCGTTTTAAAGGAAGTCGGGATTTTTTATGCGGTCCATGCCTTTAGGGAGACCGTGATCTTTTCCGATGAGGCCTCCAAGGCTATGTTGGAGTCATTCCTTCCACAAACCAATACCTTCGTTGTCACGAATGGTGAGATTGGTTTTTCTTTAAAGGAGTTGAGCGCCATTACTGGGTTGCCTATTTTTAGCAAACTCTATGAAGAGTTCATGCCGATTGACAGCGTCCCTGAGGAGCGGTCGGAGGAGTTCAGGCTTTTGTACTTTCAGCTTGTCGCCTTCTATGATTTTTTGAAGGAGAAAGAGGGCTCAAAAGTTAGATCCAGTAGTTGGAAGAGTTCTGGCTCTTCGTTCCCCAACTTTTTTGACAGTAAGGAGTCTTCTGATAGCATGACCCGGGAAGACAGGAAGAAGACTTCGGCCATGCAAGAAGAGTTGAGGGCTTTCTTCGCGAGTACAGACGTCATTTGCTCTGACATTGCACTACGGAGAGATCTCGCTATTTACCTCACTTATTGGCTAGGTGAGGCTATTTTTGCTGGAGGAGATGGAACACACATCAGGCCGCATTGTATTTTTTTGGCTTGTCAGATGGCGTTTAGAGAGCGGCTTGCTTTAGTGCTTGCTCTTTACTCCTACTTGTGCACCGAACTACAGGCTGCTGCTTTCTTGGTTCGGCTTGGGCTTCCCATGAACAGGGTATTTTCAACCTACATCTTTTATTCGTGGTACATATACCACTGTCATGGCTTCCATCGGCTGGGTGTTGCACAGGATGATGATCCTCTAATGATACGATTGGCTAAGGGGAAAGTCGTATCCGAATCACTTTTGTTTGCCCGCATGGGGATCCGACGGTTCAAGGACGTCGAGATGGGGCAGTCTTTAGTGAAGCTTTCTCCGGAGTTGAGGAAGAAGGCTTTTGACTTTGGTGCCTCCCGAGACTCTACCAGGGCAGGGTCGGGAAGGCATTACTCCTTGACAAATGCAGAGAAAGAGCGGCTTTTCAGCATACGCATCGGCACGGTGGTATACCGCAGACATCTTTTCGTTGACATCCAGCCGTATTTACCTTCTCGCTTTGCGCTGCAGTCGGGTTTTTCTCAAGGCGTTGTTGGAGCGCCTTCAAGCATGGTGAAGCGCTTTGGAGGTTTACAAGATGGGAGAAACGCATGGGCTTTCTATAGTGCTGAAGACACTACAGCCACGACTTCCTATCCTGTATTGTCGACTTCCCGGACTACCGGCTTCGCGAAGTGGTTCACGGAGAGCTTTTTGGCATATCGGGGGCTTTCCAAGAAGGAGCTTGATATGAAGTTGTCGTCTGGAAAAGGCCTTAGAAAGTCAGATGGCGTCCGGCGAGAGGAAGTTTGGGCCTTCCTTTCTGGAGAGAAGCACAAGATAGGCTTTCTCGGTGACCAGGGCATCATTAGTTCTGAAGCTATTCAAGAAATACCTGATGAGGCTTTAAAGCAGCTAGAACAGGAGGAAGCTAAGCTTGATGCTTGGATACAAGCGGCACAAAGTCAAGCTTCCGTAGAGTCTACTGATAAGGGGTGAGAGACCTGACTCTGACAATGGGGCGGGTTCATCTAGGAAGCGAGCCCGTAGAGGTAAGAGGAAGAGGAGTCGGCATCGCAGCAAGGAGCAACACGAAGACTCTCTTGATATGGAAGTCCTTTTTACTATCAATGAGGAGGTGCCAGAGAATGCTGACGAGCCTCCAGGAAAGAGGGTGATCCAGGTGCTTTGGTCTGGACGTCACAGGTGATAGGGCGATCGTTGAAAGGATCATTGCACTGGGTGACAAGTGGTTTGAGACCCTGGACTTCCCTGATGACCAGTTCTTCAAGGAGATGTTCTTGGATCTTGCTAACAGGGCTAAGTCTGACTTGAATGAGGCTGCATAGAGCAGGAAGCAGGTAGTCCGAGAGAAGAACTTAGAAGAGCTAGCCATCATCGGGCTGAGGCAAGACCTTAACATCCTTGATAGCGAGGTCGATGAGGCCGGGAAACGTCTTGAGCATTTGAAGGCACAAGTCACTGCCAAGTTGCTGCTATAACAGAGGCTCGTGACAGGGAGAGTGCTCTGATTCACCGGGTTGCAGATGCTGATCGAGTTCAAAAAAGGAAGATTCAAGAAGACGAACAATGGCAAACTACTCGGGATAAGCTTCCCAGTATAAAAGAAGGGTTACAGCCTTCTCCAACATCTCATGGCAAGTTCCTGAAGAAGTGTGCCTTGGAAACTATGATGGTGGAGGCCAAGAGTTTGCTTGAGGAGCTGAAACTTTGGCTAGAGAGCATTTTTGGCTCAACTCCTGGTTTTTTGTAGCAGAAACTATCCTTCTTTTTTTTGGTACCACATGTTTTTTTTTTTTTTTGTAATCTCTCCTTTTTCTTGTAGTGCTTGTAAACACTTTTTTTTGGTACCACATGTATTTTTTGGTAGTCTTTTTTTTTTGTTTTCCCTACGCTCACTTAAATCTTTTTGTAATGAAAGCAATTGCTAAAATGAGATTTGATCAAAAGTTTGTCATTTTGTGAAAATCTTTTGTCAAATGATTGTTTTGGCATGGGAGCCAGATTTTGTCTATGGCATAGAAGCCGATTTTGGCATGAGAGCCAGTTTTTTGTGGCATTGATAGCCGGTTTGTGGCATTAATAGCCGGTTTGGTGGCATTGATAGCCGATTTTGATGGCATCTATGCCAGTTTTGGTGGCATTTATGGCCAATTTGTTTTTTAAAGCCAAGTTTTGGTTTTTAGCATTGATAGCCGGCTTTGTCTTGTGGCATTGATAGCCGGTTTGCTGGCATTTATAGTCAGTTTGTGGCATTTATAGCAGCTTTGTGGCATCTATAGCCGGTTTTCGTTTTCAAAAATGCAAGTATCCACTAAAAGTCGCCTCCCTGAATGGTCTTGCAAGTATCGATGGAATGTCACATCCTTGCTCATTCGGTTGCGAGTATCGATGGAATGTCACATCCTCTGGATTTGGGTGTGAGTATCGATGGAATGTAGCATCCTTGCTTTTCAAAAATTTTGATTTTGCGGGTACTGATTTGATGTCGTTTCCCCACGATTTTTGAAATTTGCGGTTTTCTCGAACCTTTGGGTTGTGGATATCAACTGAAATGTTGCATCTTCACGATTTCTTGATTTTTTCGAACCTTTAAAATTTGAGTTATGGATATCAACTGAAATGTTACGTCTCCACAATTTTAGGTTTTTTCTAACCTTTGAAATTTGGGTTGTGGATATCAACTGAAATGTTACGTCTCCAATTTTCTTTTTATTTTGCAAGTATCGACGAAATGTCGCTTCCCTGCGATTTTGGAAGTGTCGAACATGGTTCGCATGCTTCCGATTTGTGCGAGTATCGACTAAGCGTCGTTTTCTTGTGGCTTTTTTAAAAAAATCATTTTTTTTATTTAAAGACATGAGGGTCGTAAATTTTGACCTAACACCATATTGGCGGTAAAAGGGTGGGTGGACTAGGGTGGAAATCCCTGAATCCGAATTATATTTCAAACCATGAATTTTGGGTTCAAGGATCGAAAATTTTAGTCAAGTTAGGGAGAGGCTCCTAAACTTGGAATTTTTGAACAATGAAACGATGAAAGTGAGCATTGTTTGAATTTCTAGAAATCTCAACATTTGATATGAAAATTCTAAAAAGAGTATGTTTGACGAGCGAGTACCTGGAAATAGATTTTGGCCATATAGGCATTGCTCTTACCCAGTTGGGTAAGTCCTCAAGGGTAGTACCACTTTAAAAACTTGTCGTTGATGGGCAGTATACATCTGTCACCCTCCATGTTTAGGAGTGCGTATGCGCCGTTGGAGAAAACCTTGTCGATGACGTAGAGTCCCTCCCATTTTGGCTCGAACTTGCCTTTGGACTTGTGAGCGAAGACCATTGGTCTTTTTACCACAAGAACCAAGTCACCCTTTTTATAGGCGCGTTGCCTGACCTTCTTATCGAAAGATTTTCGCCATGCGTGCTTAGTAGAGTTCAATGCTTTGTCGACCTTCGATCTGTCTCTCATTGAGATTGTCAAGCTCATGGAGTCGCAATTTGACATTGCTTTCTTGAGTCATGTCATTTTGAAAGGATACCCTCAAGGAAGGAATTTGTACTTCCAAAGGTACGACAGCTTCGCATCCATAGACCAAGGAGAATGGTGTGCTATGGGTTGGTCCTCGAACGGTTGTTTAATAGGCCCACAAAGCTTCAGACAGTTTATCGCTCCAGTCTCTTTTGTGACTAAAGACCATTTTCTTGAGGATTTTACAGAGTGTCTTGTTGAAAGCTTCTGCTAATCCATTTGCTGTCGGATTGTATGGAGTCGAAGGACAACTTTGGATTTTGTATTTGTCGCAGAACCTGTAGAATCGATGATCCCGGAATTGTGGTCCGTTATCATGGACGAATCTTTTTGGTATGTCAAAACGACAAACAATATTGGTGTGCATGAACGGAAGGACTGATGAAGTCTTCATTTCGTTAAGCTCAAATGCTTCTCACCACTTAGAGAAATAATTCGTAGCGGCAAAGATGAAGCGATGACCTTTGCTTAAAGGGGGAGAAATAGGACCTATGATACCCCAGGCTTCGAAAAGCCATGAGATCGTTGTAGGATGTAGCCATTCTGGAGGCATGTGAGTGTAATCTCCATGAACTTAGCATTGTTGGCAGCGCTTAGCAAATTGCATTGCGTCAGCAACCATGGTCGGCCAGTAATAACCTAACCTTTTTATCTGATAGTAGAGCTTGGGACCAGCCTGATGAGCTCCACAAAGACCAGTATGAACTTCTTTGAGTGTTTCTTCAGCCTCTTGTTGTGACAAGCAGCGTAGAAGTACCCCATTGAAGGATTTCCTGTAAAGGATTTTTGAAGGAATATCCAAATGAAAGTTTGGGGTTCGCCTTTGGATACTTACCCATTCTTTTGGATCTTCAGGTAGGAGTCCGAACATAGTGTAATCAATGAACGGATCCCTCCAGTAGCCGATTGAAGGATTGCCATAGATGCGCCAAGTCCAGCCAGGGTATCTGCACGGATATTTTCACCTCTATGAATGTGGGTTGATGGACCGCGCCCCTGGCGCCTGGTCCTACCGAGGTCAGCGGACGTGGGAGTCCGTTGGGTCCGACCCTTTCGTAACCGAGGGGCAAGGGCGTGCATCAACATTTCTTTGTGTGGGTGTGCCAGATTTTCTATTTTTACTTGGAATTGCAAGTGTTGATCCGGAGATCAACTTTCGCAAGTAAAAAGGAAATCAACTTCTTTCAAGTTTTCCATTGCACATATATTTAAGAAAAGAGACATTTTCTTGATTTGCCGTGAAAGGCGATTTTTTTTTTTGGCATTTATAGCCGATTTTGGCGTTTATAGCCGATTTTTGGCGTTTATAGCCGATTTTGGCGTTTATAGCCATTTTACAATCCTTATCAATAATGAAAGACAAGAGTTATGATTTTTGTCTCTTTTAAAAAAATACAAACTACAATGAAAAGCAAGAAAAAGGAGGATTTAACTTCTCAGGAGATTGTGGGGGACCCGTTCAGATTGACAGTCGCAAGCCATATGTGGACTTCGCCATCATCCATGCAGATGAGAACAGAGGATGCTATTGATTCGCTTGGCTTGGCTATAACCTCAGGTTTTTAGAGAACAAAGACCAAAAGGAGGTCCTATGTCCAATAAAAAGCCGAGTAGACGGGCTGAAAAGCTACGTCTAAGCCATTTGAAGGCAGAAGGAGAAAGCAAGGACCTTGGGGGGGGGGGGGGTACCCCCCCAAGGGACTTTTGTCACCTTGTAGCGGTGGTCAGTGTAGAACTTCCGCAGAGTTTTCTCTCTTAGATTTCTGATGCCTTTTTCTGTCTGAGTTTGTGGATTTTCGGCAGTCTGTTGTCTGTGTTTGTGATTCTTTTCTTCTTGGAGAGCTCTCCTATTTATAGGCTTTTAGGTAGCCATTTAGGAGGGTTTATGAGCCTTAATTGTCATAAAGCTACATAAAGGGAGGAGTTACAAGATTGAATTCTTTATTTTGTAACTCCTTTTTCTTGGCTTCTGATTGGCCGGAGGAGATTGAGGGCATTTAATCGCCTTTAATCGCCATGATGGGAGGAGTTTCATGGGTTAAATGCCATGAATCTCTTGACTTGTAACTCCCGGATGCTTGCTTCTGATTGGTCCGTCCAAAGAAATGGATTAATGACTGTAATAAAGCTAGTCAATTAATCGCATTAAGTGGTTGCCGAGCAGTTGAAGAGTTGCGGGCCGTGCCGCGTCTTTTGGGATTCTTCTGGCGATGATCATCGAGGGATCTTCATGTAGATCGACATCGGATGACCATGTAACTTCAGGTGTTTGTTGCCAACAGTCAGTCGGTACCATCTGTCCTGTCGATTTCTCGATCGGTCGGGTAGAAAGCGCACTTTTCTTGGTTGACCGGGTGGCGATCAATGTTGTTTTCGATACTCTTGATGATTAACCCATGTTTTTTACGGATGTCAGAGGATTTGGTGTCTCAAAAGTATGAATTTTGGAAAATACCAGAGGCCGGACGCTTCGAATCGCGAAAAAACGGCGAAAATCGGGGTTTCCGGGGCCTTCCCGGCGATCCCGGGCCCCAGGGTCGCTAGCGACCCTGGGGGGTTTTTTTCCCCTTTTGTCCCGTTTTGTGTCCGTTTTTGCTGTTTTTTTATTCTTTTTTCTTCAGTATTTTTCCTTGACATTTTTGATCATTTATTGGCCTGATTTCCCTATAGAAAACCTGATGAGAATCCTTGTATTTTATTTTGCAAAGTTTCCAATTTTCCGAGAAAGCAAAAGACTTTGTTGCGTAGAGCTGTCGATTTTCCATCAGAAGCTAAAACTGGGACAAACGATGTCGGAATGACCTAAAATTTGAGGTGAAGCCTCCTGAGCAACAAATAAGACCAACCATAGGCTTTTGTTTGAGTTTTGAAGCTGTTTGGGGTCCTATCACCAGTAGACTTGCTTTTGTCGCGATGAAGATGTCGCGATTTGATGTGCGGTCAACCGATGTCCGATTGACTTGAAATTTGACAGGGAACCTATTGGTGTCATTTTAAGATGATCCATAGGCTCTGTCTTGGAAGCCATGGTCCCGGGGAGCTTTGCCGCCGAGAGGCCTGATTTGGCTTCCGAGCGTCAAACTATGGTCAAATGTTGTCGAAATGACCTGAAATTTGACGTGTAGCCCTTTGTAAGCATTTTGAAGCCGTCCATGTGCTCTATCTGATGAGTGATGGCCTCGGTGGTTCTCACTGCCGAGAGGCTTGATTTAGCTGTTCGAGGGTTGATGTAGGGTCAAACATTGTCAGTTTGACTCGGAACTTGACGTGGAGCCTTTTGGATGTATTTTGAGACCATCCATCGGCTCTGATCGAAGATTTGATGTGTCCGATGCTTTCGCCGCCGGGAGCTCCTTTTCAGCTGTCGGAGAAGCGAAGTTAGGCTAAATGATTTTGAAATGGCCCGAAACTTCTTGTGTACTCCTCTTTTGGCTGTCTTGAAGGATCTTGCAGTTTTTGTTTGATTCTGACAAGATTTGATTTTTTGGAAGTAACATTGCCTATTTATGGCAGGTTGCGACTTCAAGTAGCTCTTTGGTTCTTGAAGAGGCAAAGTGACATTTTTGGTGTCAACAAATGCCCCCTCGAGGTACAGCGACGAGTTGCTTATCATTTGTAGTCGATGTGCCTCGAAGAGATTTGTGAAGGAGAGCCTGTGACTTGACCAAGAGTCTTTGAGCAGTCTTTCTTTTTGGTATTTGTAGCCTTTTGAGCTTCCAGGGGAATTTTATGGTAGTGAAAGGGATCACGTACCATCTCAAGGCAAAGTTTTGAAGATGACATCAGGGATGTGGATTTGGGTTTTGACCTTGTGACCTAACAGGCTGTATGTGGCAGGTTAGGGGGTCGAGTATGGTTTTGACCGTGTGACCCAACAAACTGTATGTGGAATGTTGGGGGATCAATTTTGGTTTTGATCTTGTGACCTAACAGGCTGTATGTGGCAAGTTAGGGGATCAGGTTTTGATTTTTGGTTTTGGTCTTGTGACCTAACAAGCTGTATGTGGCAAGTTAGGGGACTAGGATTTGGTTTGATTTTTGTGGAATGTCAATTTCAAGATTTTGGCTCAATTTGGTATATGAGGCTAGATGGTTTGATTTTTGGAAGCTCATGGGGCTTGGAATTCTCTTTTGTATGGTCGAATCAACTCAAAAGAGGCATGGAACAATTTTTGTATACTCTTGGTAAGAGGGATTTCTCTTTGACTAAAAGCCCAAAATATATATATATTTTTTTTAGTGCCTAGGTGGTCAAACCTGGCTCATATGGGCTAAACCATGGGACCTTAAGCTTTTGAAATGGCTTAGATCTCATATGGTGTCATTTTTGTAAAGAATATCCAAAAATATCTCATTTGGATAGAGATTATCCAAGAATATCTTTATTTGGAGAGAATCTTGCATGTTCCCTTTATTTTGGGATAGGATATCTCAAGATATCTTTCTTTTGGGAAAGAATCCTTCATTGATCCTATCTTTTGGGAGAAAATCTCTCATTGATTTCTTTTTGGGAGAGAATCCCTGAAGATATCTTTCTTTTGGGAAAGAATCTTTCTAATCTATTTCTTTTGGTAATGTTACTAATTAGTAACACTTACCTCTTTCTTCTTTCCTTCTTTGGTTTGCTCTCTTCTATAAAAGCAAGGAGGAGGTTGGATCTCTTGCTCTTATTACTTTCTTTTGCACCAATCTCAAGAGGGCCTCAAGACCAAGAGTTCTTCTTCTTCAAGATCTTCAAGACTTTTCTTCTTCTCCATCAAAGGCTTCAAGTAAGTTCCCTTTTTCAAGAAAACTCAATTGTAGGGAAAAAAAAATTTCTTCTTCTTTTTTTTTTGTTTCTTTCTTTTCTTTTCCTTTTTCTTTTTTTTTCCACGTGTTTTCCTTTTTTTTTACACGTGTTTTCTTTTTTTACGTTTTTTTTTTTGTATGTGTTTTTTTTTATGGGCCGTATGGACAGATCCGTACGGATCTGGCCGTACGGCCACGTGGCTTGTGGGCCACGGCCTGTAGGCCATCCCTCTTTTCTTTTTTTTCTTTTCTTCTTTTTTTTTGTTTTCTTTCCCCTTTTTTTTTGAGAAAGTTTCTCTCTTTTTTTTTTTTTTTTTTTTTTTTTTTTTTTTTGCTCATCATGATAATGCCCTTTTTTTTGGCAAACCTAGATGTTCATGCATGCATTCTACTGTAAATTTGTAGCATGATGTGATAGCATACCTGAAAGTTTTCGCAAATTTGGGAATTTGGAGCTCGCAGCGATGTTGAGCCCTTCCTGATTTTGCGGAGACTTTGAGGTTTCGAAAGTTTAGAGTTTCGGAGCTCGCAGCAATGTTGAGCCCATCTTCAAGCTTTCTATTTCTTTCGGGATAGTTCCTTTTCTTCGGAATTGCCCCGGAGTCATGTCAGAATTTCGCTAGATTTTTTTTTAGCGAGATTTTGTCATTTTGATGTTTGATCTTTTTCTTTTCCATCCTTTGCAAGTGGTTCTTCCAGAACGAACAAGGGTAAAGAGCCTGCTACAAGCGCACCTCGTCGATCTGCTAGATCTTTTAATCCGGCCGTTCAGCAGGCCTTTGAGAAGGTCCAGTATGTTGAGAGAAATCTGGAAGAATGCGACTCCCTCAACAGAGATGAGATGAGGCAGCGACTGATCCCTCTCAAGGGAGAGGAATTCTATAAGATCATGGTAAGCAGTCGTCCATGGGTGATGGAAGATCAGAGGGTTTTGCCCAAGCCTACCTTCTTCTTTGGTGATGCAGTCCCTGATGACCTGACATACCAGAGGAGATGTTTTCAGTTCTCTTTCACAGCAGATGGTGAGAAGAAGACTGTTGCTACCCGGTCGACGTTTGATCGCACCGTCTCGATCATGAGCCTTGCCCCCACGTGCTCCAAGAGGGAAGATCCTCCAAGCTGGGTGAGAAGGACAAATGTAATAAAGACCGGGGTTTTTGTTGGCGGTTCTCCTGGATATACGGAGAGGTCGCCTGTTGACATGGACCTGTTGATGCCATCCAGCGGCTACCAGGGCTCTGATTATCCGTCGGTCGATTTGAGACCGGTGGGCCTTGGTATTTTCAGTGGTGACGACAGCAATTGGATAAAACCTTTTCGACTTCGTGGCCGTTTCAATGCTGACTCCGAGTGGAAGTCGTGGACTGATCGCGTCCTGCTGATTGGTGGCGCCGTTTTGAAGGAAGCCGGGATTTTTGATGTGGTCCGTGCCTTTAGGGAGACCGTGATCTTTTCCGACGAGGCCTTCATGGCTATGCTGGAATCATTCCTCCCACAAACCAATACCTTCGTTGTGACGAATGGTGAGATTGGTTTCTCTTTGAAGGAGCTGAGCGCCATTACTGGATTGCCCATCCTTGGCAAACTCTGTGAGGAGTTTATGCCGATTGACAGCGTCCTTGAGGGGCAGTCTGAGGAGTTCAGGCTTCTGTACTTTCAGCTCGTCACCTTCTATGATTTTTTGAAGGAGAAGGAGGGTTTGAAAGTTAGATCCAGCAGTTGGAAGAGTTCTAGCTCTTCGTTCCCCAACTTTTTTAATAGCAGGGAGTCTTCTGATAGTGTGACCCAGGAAGCCAGGGCTCAGGATCCAAGTTCGAAGAAGATCTTAGCTATGCAAGGAGAGTTGAGAGATTTCTGTGCGAGTACAAACGCCATATGTCCTGACATTGCACTGCGGAGAGATCTCGCTGTTTACCTCACTTATTGGCTTGGTGAGGCTATTTTTGCTAGAGGAGATGGAACGCACATCATGCCGCATTGTATTTTTTCGGCTTGTCAGATGGCGTTTGGAGAGCAGCTTGCTTTGGTGCCAGCTCTTTACTCCTACCTGTGTATCGAACTGCAGGCTGCTGCTTTTTTTTGTTCGGCTTGGGCTTCCCATGAATAGGGTACTTTCAGCCCACATCCTTTATTCGTGGTACGTGTACCACTGTCCTGGCTTCCACCGGCTGGGTGCTGCACAGGATGATGATCCTCTGATGATTCGCCTGGCTAAGGGCAAAGCCGTGTCCGAATCACTTTTGTTTGCCCGCATGAGGATCCGACGGTTTAGGGACGTCGAGATGGGGCAGTCTTCAGTGAAGCTTTCTCCGGAGTTGCGGAAGAAGGCTTTTGATTTTGGTGCCTCCCGAGACTCTACCAGGGCGGGGTCGGGAAGGCATTACTCCTTGACGAATGTAGAGAGAGAGTGGCTTTTCAGCATACGTGTCGGCACGATGGTGTACCGTAGACATCTTTTCGTTGACATCCAGCCGTATGCACCCCTCGCTTTGCTTTGCAGCTGGGCTTTTCTCAAGGCGTTGTTGGAGCGCCTTCAAGCATGGTGAAGCGCTTTGGAGGTTTACAGGACGGGAGAAATGCATGGGCTTTCAATAGTGCTGAAGACACTACAACCATGATCTCTTATCCTGTGTTGTTGACTTCCCGGACTGCCGGCTTTGCGAAGTGGTTCGCGGAGAGCTTTTCGGCATATCTGGGGCTTTCTAAGAAGGAGTTTGATGTGAAGCTAGCATCTGGAAAGGGCTTTGGGAAGTCGGATGGCATCCGGTGAGAGGAAGTTTGGGCCTTCCTTTCTGGAGAGAAGCACAAGATAGGCTTTCTCCATGACCAGGGCGTCATTGGTTCTGAAGCTGTTCGAGAAACACCTGATGAGGCTTTAGAGCAGCTAGAACAGGAGGAAGCTGAACTTGGTGTTTGGATGCAAGCGGCACAGAGGCAAGCTTCCGTGGAGTCTACTGGCAAGGGTAGACCATCCAGTGAGGAGTCAAGTGGGAAACCTGACTCTGACAGCGGGGCAGGTTCCTCTAAGAAGCAAGCCCGCAGGAGTAAGAGGAGGAGGAGTCATCATCGCAGCAAGGGGCAGCATGAGGACTCTCCTGACTTGGAAGTTCCTCTTACTATCAATGAGGATGTGCCAGTGGATGCTGACGAGCCTCCAAAGAAGAGAAGCCGAGAAGAAGAGACCGTCGGTGAAGGTATGATTCTTCCTTTTTCTCTTTCCATTTCTTTTCATGGGATTTTTCCATGTTCTGATTTGCTTCTTGTTTCTGCTTTTCTTTTTTCTTTTTTTTTTTAGCAGAGGAAGACTTGGTGATGCCTGAGGTTCCAACCGATGAGGTGGTGACGGATCCTGTCGGGGCACCTGAAGAAGAACTGAGGGACTCTGGAGTGAATCCAGAATCTCCAATTGGTATAACTTCTTTTGCTTTTCTTTTTCTTTTGTGTCTGTGACTTGGTTTGCTAACACATTTTTCTTGCCAGCTGACTTGCCACAGGATTCCGATGACTTTGAACCATCGATGGACGCAAATGTTGATGATGCTTCCGATGAGTTCATGGAGGAAGAGAGTCTTCCGCCAGTCGTCAAAGAAGGTATTTTGTAGTAATAACCCTGATAATGATTTTCAAATAGGATCATATTCATACCTTTTTGTGTTTCTCTGGCAGGTTTTGAAGTGACAGAGGAGGATCCGTCGCTTCCAGAGCAAGGGATGCCAGAGGTTGATCCAGAGGTAGAGACTCCTGGGACTAGTTCTGACAATGTTGAGGAGATACCTCGTGCTGAGATTCCTTCCTGAGTAGGAGCAGCTTCAACTGGAAAGAGTTCTTTTGTTACTCTTCCAACAGGTGATAACATGAGCAGCCGACCAACGGAGTTGGGCGAATCTTCAGCGGGGCCATCTCTTCTTTTTGCGAAGAAGGTGGTGGTGCAAGTTCTGAGCTCTTGGATTGAGACTCTGCTTTCTAGGCACTTAGATGCCGGATTCGGATGATCCAGTATGTGCGAGAGATTCTCAGTGATGCTGAAGAGGCCGGTCTAGATGTCACAAGTGCCAGGGCGATCGTTGATAGGATCATTGAGCTGGGTGACAGGTGGTTTGAGACCATGGGTTTCCTGATGACCAGTTCTTCAAGGAGATGTTCCTGGACCCTGCGGATAAGGCTCAGTCTAACCTGGATGAGGCTACAGAAAGCAGGAAGCAGGTAGTCCGAGAGAAGAACTTAAAAGAGCTAAACATCATTGGGCTGACACATGACCTTAACATCCTTGATAGGGAGGTCGATGAGGCCAGGAAACGTCTTAAGCATTTGCAGGCACAAGTCGCTGCCAAGTGGACTGCAATAACAGAGGCTCGTGACAGGGAGAATGCTCTGATTCGCCGGGTTGCAGATGCCAATCGAGTTCTTAAAAGGAAGTCTGACGAGAACAAACAATGGGGAACTGCTCGAGATAAGCTTCCCGGTGCGAAAGAAGGGTTACAGCCCACCCCAGCATCTCATGGCAAGTTCCTGAAGAAGCGTGCCTTGGAATCCCGACGGCTGAGGCCAAAAGTTTGCTTAAGGAGCTGAACTCTTGGCTGGAGACCATTTTTGATTGAGCGCCTGATTTTTTTTTTTTTAAACAGAAACCATCCTTCTCTCTTTTTTTTTAGTACCACTTGTATTTTTTTGGTACTTTTCTTTTTTTTTGTAGTGCTTATGAACACTTCCTTTTTTTTTTGGTACCACATGTATTTTTTGGTACTTTTTTTTTGTTTTTTTTTTTTTTTTTGTTATCCCTACGCTCACTTGAATCTGTTTGTGATAAAAGTAATTGCTAAATGGGATTTGATCAAAAGCTTGTCATTTTGTGAAAATCTTTTGTCAACTGATTATTTTGGCATGGAAGCCAGATTTTTTCTTGTGGCATGGAAGCCAATTTTTGCATGAGAGCCAGCTTTTTTGTGGCATTGATAGCCGAGCTTTTTTTGTGTGGCATCTATAGCCGGTTTGGGTGGCATTGATAGCCAGTTTGTTTTGTGGCATCTATAGCTGGTTTTTAGTGGCATTGATAGCCGAGTTTGTGGCATTGATAGCCAGGTTTTTTGAAAGCCAATTTTTATTTGTGGCATTGATAGCCGGTTTTGTTTTGGTGGCATTGCTAGCCGGTTTGTGGCATCTATAGCCTGTTTTGTTTTGGTGGCATTGATAGCCGGTTTGTGGCATTTATAGCCTGTTTTGTTTTGGTGGCATTGATAGCCGGTTTGGTTTTCAAAAATGCAAGTATCGACTAAAAGTCGCCTCCCTGCTGAATGTTCTTGCAAGTATCGATGGAATGTCGCATCCTTGCTCATTCGGTTGCGAGTATCGATGGAATGTCGCATCCTCGCGAATTTGGGTGCAAGTAACGATGGAATGTCGCATCCTTGCTTTTCAAAAATTTTGGTTTTGCTGGTACTGACTTGATGTCGTTTCCCCACGATTTTTGAAATTTGTGGTTTTCTCGAACCTTTGAAAATTTCGGTTGTGGATATCAACTGAAATGTTGCGTCTCCACGGTTTTTAGGTTTTTTCGAACCTTTTAAAATTTGGGTTGTGGATATCAACTGAAATGTTGCGTCTCCACGGTTTTTGAATTTTGCAAGTATCGACGAAATGTCGTTTCCCTGCAATTTTGGAAGTGTCGAACGTAGTTCGTATGCTTCCGATTTGTGCGAGTATCGACTAAGCGTCGCTTCCCCCACGGGTTTTTTTTTTGAAAAACCACATTTTTTTGTTTAAAGACACGAGGGTCATAAGTTTTGACCTAAAACCATTTAGGCGGTAAAAGGTAGGGTGGACTAGGGTGGAAATCCCTGAATCCGGATTTTGTTTCAAACCATGAATTTTGGGTTCAAGGGTTGAAAAGTTAGGGAAAGGTTCCTAAACTTGGGTTTCTTTTTTACAATGAAACAATGAAAGTAAGCATTGTTTTAAATTTCTAGAAATTTCAACATTTGATATGAAAATTCTAAAAAAAAAAGGTGGGTTTAGCGAGCGTGTACCTGGAAACCGGTTTTGGCCGTACAGGCATTGCTCTTACCCAGTTGTGTAAGTCTTCAAGGGTAGTACCGCTTTAAGAACTTGCCGTTGATGGGCAGCATACATCTGTCACCTTCCATGTTTAGGAGTGCGTATGCGCCGTTGGAGAAAACCTTGTCGATGACGTAGGGTCCCTCCCATTTTGGCTCAAATTTGCCCTTGGACTTATGAGCGAAGACCATTGGTCTTTTTACCGCAAGGACCAAGTCACCCTTTTTGTAGGCGCGTTGCCTGACCTTTTTATCGAAAGATCCTGCCATGCGTGCTTGGTAAAGTTCAATGCTTTGTTGAGCTTCGAGCCGTCTCTCATCGAGATTGTCCAGCTCATGGAGTCGCAATTTGACATTGCTTTCTTGAGTCATGTCATTTTGCAAGGATACCCTCAAGGAAGGAATTTGTACTTCTAAGGGCACGACAGCTTCGCATCCATAGACCAAAGAGAATGGTGTGCTATGGGTTGGTCCTCGAATGGTGGTTCGATAGGCCCACAAAGCTTCAGACATTTTGTCGCTCTAGTCTCTTTTGTGACTAGAGACCATTTTTTTGAGGATTTTGCAGAGTGTCTTGTTGAAAGCTTCTGCTAACCCGTTTGCTGCCGGATTGTATGGAGTCGAATGACAGCTTTGGATTTTGTATTTGTCGCAGAACCTGTAGAATCGATGATCCCGGAATTGTGGTCCGTTATCATGGACGAATCTTTTGGGTATGCCGAAACGACAAATGATGTTGGTACGCAGGAACTGAAGGACTGATGAGGTCTTCATTTCGTTGAACGCAAATGCTTCTGACCACTTGGAGAAATAATCCGTAGCGACGAAGATGAAGCGATGACCTTTGCTCGAAGGGGGAGAAATAGGACCTATGATGTCCATACCCCAGGCTTCGAAGGCCATGAAATCACTATAGGATGCAGCCATTCTGGAGGCATGTGAATGTAATCTCCATGAACTTGGCATTGTTGGCAGCGCTTAGCAAATTGCATTGCGTCAGCTACCATGGTAGGCCAGTAATAACCACCCTTTTTATCTGATGATAGAGCTTGGGACCAACCTGATGAGCTCCGCAAAGACCAGCATGAACTTCTTTGAGTGTTTCTTCAGCCTCTTGTTGTGAGAAGCAGCGTAAAAGTACTCCGTTGAAGGATTTCCTATAAAGGATTTTTGAAGGAATATCCAAATGAAAGCTTGGGGTTCGCCTTTGGATGCTTACCCATTCTTTTAGATCTTCAGGTAGGATTCCAAACATAATGTAATCAATGAACGGATCCCTCCAGTCGCCGATTGAAGTTTGAAGGATTGAAATCCGACTTCCAACCACTTGGTGGCATTCAGCAACAGCTTGGTGTGTGTTAAGAGGAGGAATGATTCTTCTTTCGCACACTGTGATTTGCATGTTTTCCCCTTCCTGGATTGCCATGGATGCGGCAAGTCCAGCTAAGGCATCTGCACGTATGTTTTCACCTCTACGAATGTGGGTGATGTGACAGATGTCAAACTTTTGCAGAAGTGATTGTGCCTTGTTGTAGTAAGGCAGCAAATCTGGCTTTCTGACTTCAAATTTCTGATTCATCTGGTTGACGATCAGTTGAGAGTCTCCAAAGACTTCCAGCATGGTGATACCGGATTCGATGGCGAGTTCCAATCCTAGGATCAGAGCTTGATATTCAGCTGCATTGTTTGTGCATGGTTCCAGTAGCGAGAAAGCGTGTGGAATCATGTATTTATCGGGGCTAACAAAGAGGATGCCAAATCCCGAGATCAGCTTGTTGGGATTGGTGTATGCCCTAAAACCCACTAGCTGCACTCTCATCTTTTTATCACTGGATATTTACTGGCTATTTAATGGAATGACTCTTTTCTCTATAAACATGTATATATGTATGGTTGTGTAAGGCCCATTGTTTCTAGTAAATGAATTAGGTGCTTAGTGGCTACACACAGATAGGTCTGATTCATGGACACTGGAAACAATAAATTTGTTCATAACTGAGAGATGGAGTTGGGCACTTCATCTTGGTGTAAGTTATAGTGAGATACTCTCCTGTATTCAAGGGTGACTTACCTAAGTCACGGGAGGTCTTTTCCGGATTTATCTCATTAGTGCATATGTCATGCATTGAACAGGACCATTATAGGTGTGATCTCTAAAATAGTACTATCACTGAGAGAGATCAAGTCACCTCATGCAACTAAGTGACCAGTGCTCTTAATCTTGAGCATTTGTGGATGAACTGACGAAGTCAAGTTCTTGTGCTTTAATTCACTATGGGTGAGATCCTTCACATGGGTCAATAGCTCTATGTTTTGGGTGCTCGGGCTTGATCAGTTAGGACATGCAGATGCAATAAAGAATCTATGCCATCTAATGATGGAATGATCGTCCCCTTAGAATTATCCGATTAATCATCAAAATCTAAGATCTTAGTATATGGATGTTCCATATGGATATTGAACTTGTGGGTCGCTCCCTGGACCAAGAGAATGATATCTGGATGATGATTAAGTTAAGGATATGAAGTTCTAAGGTTTAGATGTAATCGAGAAGGTTGATAGTACATCGGATAACCTGACTTGATTATGGATGTTACATAGAGGGGCATTTAGATCATTTTACTTAGTAGGTCGAAGACAACTGTCATTTTATGACGAGCTCATTTTATAATTATTATTTGTCCCTGGAGTTCAACCATAACTCTATAGTGGAATGAGTTAAGGTTAAAATGATCTTAATGTTGCTATGGGTTTAGCATGGACATTTTTGGTCATTTTGGGAGCCAAGGTCAAATATGTCTTTTGGTCCTTTCTCTAGTCACTATCCTAGATTGGCATGGTTTCCTAATATGAGGTTGAACTATTTTGGAAAAGTTTTTGACTTGTGGGCCATGGTGTGGGCCAGCCATAAAGCGGGCCCCTTGTGTAAGGTTTACATTTTTACATAGGAATCTTTACTTGGTAAATTGGTTTACCTTAGGATAAGAAATCCTACTATTATAGTATTCTAATTATTTTGTAAACAAATCATTAGAATAAGTTGCACACCCATATTGGCTGGTTGTTGATGTTAAAGAAAGCATTCTTTGTTTTCCTTTTGAACAAAAGAGAGCACTAAGTAGTAGGTGGGATTTTTTTTTCTTACTAAGTAGTAGGTGGGATTTCTTTTTCAAATTCTTCCTCATGGTTGTACAAGTTTTGTTTAGAAAAAAAGAGCACTAAGAAAAAGATAGGTTTTCTTTTTCAAAATCTCCATCATGGGTGTATATGATATGTTTAAATGTATCCTTAAGTTTTCTATATAAGGAGGAAGACACCATGGAAGTCTAACACATCTCATATGCTATGACAATCCTATGTGAGAAAATCCCACATGTCTAGCCTTCTTCTCTTCTTCATTGATGAGAGTTTCAGGTCTGAGATTTTTCCATAGATTGAAAGTTCTCAAAACTCATCTAGAAATCTAGATTAAGATCCCACCATGTTAGCCAATCAGATTTGGAAGTGAAATAGAGAAGAAGATCAAAAACTATTTTACTGCAGAAAAATTCCAGCAAGGTGCTAGCTGATTGCAAGTCTAATTTCAGCCCATTGGATCATTTATTTCAAAGATTTGAAGTCTACATATCATCAAGGTAATAGTCTTCTTGTATCTCCTTTAATTATACACTTGTTGATCATGATTCGGTGGAGTTATCATGCGATTTATATGGCTGATTTATGCTGCGTATATGCTGAAATCAGATTTGTTTTAAAAATCTGTCATGTTCTAAATCAGCCATGGGCATCTTCTGGTAGTGTTTTCCAGATCTGAATCGCGGTTTCTTTCACAGCTGTCTTTTTTCATGTGTCCTGGTTGCACCGTCAAAGTACATGTCCCAGGAGGCACTTTGCGAGAAAGTCTCCACATTGTAGACTGGTTCGTCTGGGAGATCATCTCTGAGTGGAGAATCTTTAGGCAATGGATGCTCTGCGAGGAAGTCCATTAGAGCTTGCCCTTTGATTGCCTTTTATGGTACATACCTAATATCAAATTGTGACAGAAGGATGGACCATTTTGCTAGTCGAGCATTGAGAGAACCTGTCCTTTGTGACAAGGACCTTCAAGAGGTTGACCCTCGAGACCAGGTATACTGTGTTGGAAAGCAAGTAGTGACGCAGCTTTTGTACGGCGAACATCACTGCAAGACATTCTTTTTCGACTGGAGAGTAGCGGTGCTCTGCACCTACTAGCATGCGGCTGAGGTAATATAGAGCAGCTTCTTTTCTTTGATCATTTTCTTGCGCAAGCAGAGCTCCCAAAGAGTGATCAAGGGCTCTTGTGTACAAGATGAATGGTTTTCCAGTGGTAGGAGTAACTAACACTGGAGGTTTTGTCAGGTATGACTTGATATCTTGGAAAGTAGTTTCACAGTCAGCATCCCAGACAAAGTTTACACCTTTTTTCATCAACCGGGGGAATGGACGGCATTTCCCCGAAAGATTGGAGATGAACCGTCAGATGTAGGCCAATATCCCTTGAAGCCCTTAGAGTTCTCTCAAGGTTCTTGGAGAGGGCATTTCTAGAATGGCTTTGACTTTTATAGGGTCAAGCTCTATTCCAGCTTTCCGAACTAAGAATCCGAGGAACTTACCCAACGAGACACCGAAGAAACATTTCAAAGGGTTCATTCGCAGTTTGTGTTTGCGAAGCCGGAGGAAGACTTCTCGAAGGTCTTCGAGGTGATCTTCTTTTCTTTTGCTTTTGACGGCGAGGTCATCAACGTAACATTCAACCGTCTTGTGCTGCATATCTTGGGATATTTTCATCATAGCCCTGTGATATGTGGCACCAGCATTTTTTAGACCAAATGGCATGACAGTGTAACAATACATGCCAAATGGGGTCCGAAAAGATGTATGTTTTTCATCTTCAGGATGCATCTTTATCTGATTGTAGCCAGAGAAACCATCCATGAATGTCATTCGCTCGAATCCACAGGTATTATCAATCATTACCTCTGGTATGGGGAGTGGAAATTCATCTTTTGGGCATGCGCCATTCAGGTCTCTACAGTCAATACAGACCCTGATCTGCCCGTTTTTCTTTGTCACGGGGACAATGTTGGCCAACCATTCAGGATGTTGTTCCTCACGGATGAAGCCGACGCTTTTGAGTTTTTGAACTTCTTGTTCAATTTTATCCATCACATCTGGACGGAATCTTCTTTGGCCTTGCTTGACAGGCTTGATGTCTTCTTGAAGATTGAGTTTCTGAACTGCTATTTTGAGATCTAAGCCAGGCATTTCAGCGTAAGACCATGCAAAGCAATCAATGAACTCGCGAAGAAAGGCGATATACTCGGGTAACTCATCATCCTTTATATTCTTGCTTATGAATACAGGACGTGGGTTATCTGGTGTTCCCAAGTCTATCTTTTGAACAGGATCTTCTGTTGGAAGGTTCGAAGGTGGTTCCTCCACAATATTTTCGGAGGCTTCCAGCTCAACGAAACCTTCTGGGTTTCAAAGGCATTTCCAGACCAAGGTTTTGTTCCTTTCCACGGACCCCGTTCTTGATCAGTAATTTTTCCAAGGCTTGCTATGAGATGATCCCAATCGCCTGTTGAACCCGGGTCGAAGTAGGCTACTTCTTTTGGAGATGAGGGTTCTTCTGGGTCAGAAGACCACACGTCTGTGCCATCAGATAACTCCTCTTCATTTTCGGAGAAATCGTGCCAATTGGATGAGCTTCCTGGATCTTTGTCAGGTGACTCATTAAAGAGATATCCAGGGAGATCGATGTCTTCATGGACTTGAGATGCTGAGGCTTGGTCAGTATATTGACTTTTAAGCCTTTGTGTCAACTGTCTCAGGGGAGTGTCGGGATCATACACTAACCCGTGTGAAGGCTTTTCTACATAGCCGTAGAGTCTCCAATCTTCTAGCTGGCTTTTGGTCAAGACGGGCCCCAATGGCGTGAGAATACCGCGTCCTTCTCCCAAACCGACTGGGTTTTGAGCGTCATAGCCCATTTTCTTCATAATAGCTTGTGCCACAGAACTATATAGGGATAGTTGAGGCATACCTTCATTTTGGAAAGGTTCAAGCATAGAGTTTGATGAAGAAGCATCCGATCTATGGAAGAAGATCGGCTTTTCCTTTGCTGAAGTTGCTGGAACAACGAAGGAAGCTGACGTAGGATCTTCTATGTCAGAAGTTGTCTCCATTGGAGTAAGAGCAGGCTGAACTTGATGAGTGTCAGCTAGGCTTGACGATGTGTCATCTTCTGGCTCTGAATCCGAGACCGTGTCTTGCATGATAGACACGAAAGAGACAACAAATTTGCCCCCAGGCTTTTGCTTTGCCTTCTTCACTTTAGTTGTGATGACCAAAGGCTTTGAAGGTTTGAGGGAGATGATGAAGGGAGTTTGAATGCTCTCTTCGGATTTACCGGATGATTTCTTTTCTTCCGGTGATTGTTAAGGAGCTTTGCCTTTATCTTTCTGGAGATTTTCGGCAAAGGATGCTGTGTGCTTATCCTCTTCTTCTTTTTCAACTTCATACATTTGTGAGTCTGCGAAGTGGACTTCTTTACCTTTGAAGGGTTTTCTGTCCGCAAAGACTCGATGTATCATGCCGTCGTCGCCAACAAACTTGATGCATTGATGTAGAGTTGAAGGGACAACACTATTCTCGTGGATCTAAGGGCGTCCGAGAAGGATGTTGTAGCATGAAGGGGTTTTTATTGCATACACAGTGACCTCAGAGATAAGATCACCGATCTGCAACTTGAACCTGATTTTGCCGATAGGCCTTTGCGTACTCCCATCGTATCCAAAGATAGATACAGATGTGTGGCTCAACTTGCTGGGTGGGATACCCAACTCTTTGAGAGCCGATGTGGAGATGAGGTTGAGTGCAGAACCTGGGTCGATCTGAACTCTATGCATAGGCATTTCCTTGATATACCCTGTGAAGTACAGGGGTCGGTTGTGCCTGGTTTCGCCAAGTAGGAGGTCGTCCTTTGTGAAGGTGATGGTTGCACTGGTTGCTTTTTTAACCGAGAGGCATTCAATGCACGATCCCTCAGTTTTCTTCTTTTCTCCCTTTGAGGAGGCTTCTGAGTTTTTGACCCGGTAATCCATTTCAATTTGGAGGACTTGCGGGGCATGTTTGTCGACATCCTCATTCAGCTTTTGTAATTCTGAGATGAGATTATCACGAGTGTGCGGAGACATTCGTAATAAATCCAGGATGTGCAGACGTGCAGGTATGTGCTTGAAGTGTTCAATCAAGTCATACTTGAAAGCCTCCTTAGGGCCTGCATGTTCATCATTGTTGCCACTAGGGGCGCTTACAACATCTTTTCCCGAAGGATTTACATAAGTAAAGGAAGATTGGTTGTAATTTTTGTGGTAGTCCCGGCCAGAGCGGGTGCCTCTACCAACTTCGAGAGCTTCTTGAGAAGGGTATTCGTTTGGAAGATTGTCTTCAGGATCAAGAGGCTATTGTTTTTCATTTGCTGAGGATGTATCAGCAGCGGAGTTGCCATCCTCAGTGATTGTGTTGCACGGAGCATTTTCCGGGAACAAGTCCTGAACAACATCCAGCAACCTTTCTTCTTCGTTGACTAATTCATCGTCCCAAGCATCAATAGCTGAGAATTCTTCAGTCAGGAAGGGTGTGAACTTTGAAGTCACAGTCTCAGGAGAAGAAACCTGAGAGGGTGTCATCTCAGTGAAAGTCACATGAGAGAGGTGGCTCTAGAAGATACATTGCTAGGCGTAGCCGAAGTGTAAGTGCTTTCATCAGACGATGCTTCGGAAGAGCTATAATCCCGAATTATCACATTACAGGAAGCTCTGACGGGAGACGTTGTCTGATCGGAGTCAGACTCTTCCTCGGATGTAAGAGGATCGTCTATCCAGCAATTTTCTCCATTTTCAGGAGTTAATGGAGGATGTACCTGATGGTCTTCAGGGACTTCAGGCTCTGGATTGCGAGGAGGCTCGTTGACGCGGTCTTGCTCTTGTTCTAGAGCGAGACGCTGCAAGATCCTTGCATATTCTTCAAGATCAGGCATGGGAGCCAAATCTTCTTCTTCATCAACTCTTTGTGGCTCAACATGGTTGATTTCCACTGGAGCAATGAGGGGTGCTGGGTCAGCAGCATTTTCTTGTACAGCCTCTCGGTCTTCTTCATCATCAGACCAGGATCCTTGTGGTTGTAGAGGGTTATACCAGATTACTGGCATAAGATGAGTCTCAGGAACCCATTCTTCATCGGAGAGGTATTCTCCTATTTCAAGGGACTCCTCCCACTCATCTGTGTAGTTGGATTCGAATCCATCATCGGTGTTGCTGGACTCGTATCCATTAATGGAGAATCCAACTACCGAATTGCAAGAGTATGATGCCTCCTGCATGGCTTCTTTGAATTGAGGTGGCATGAAATCACTGAGAGTGAATTTTCTTACCCCCTTTGAAGTCTCTGGAAGGGATGTTTTTGTTGCCTCCAGTGAAGCGGTAGAGGAAGCCTCTGCCTTTTCTTTGACCTCTTGTTTTGGCTGGGTCTTCTCTTGCCGTTTGAGCTTAAGGAGATATTTCCTAGCCTGCCTTCGCTGTTGAGCTATAGGCTTTGTTTTCACGACCTCCCAATTTTCATCTTCCAGGAGATCGGGATGTACCCATATGGGTTGTCCGTCTGGTGTCGGGTAAGGAACCAGTTCCTCGGACGCTTGGATTGAGTTTATCACCTTGAAGGAAGTAGTGACCTTCTTCTTCGGTGATTTTGATGTTTGTCCACATGTCACCATGTTGACGGAGGCAGACCCACAGTTTTTGTCAAAGGTGATGACTCCGTCTTTCCACATCTTATTTATCACCTCACAACAAAGCATTGATTGAGTTTATCACCTTGAAGGAAGTAGTGATCTTCTTCTTCGGTGATTTTGATGTTTGTCCACATGTCACCATGTTGACGGAGGCAGACCCATAGTTTTTGTCAAAGGTGATGACTCCGTCTTTCCACATCTTATTTATTTTCTCCCTCATAACAAAGCATTGATTGAGAGGATGCGGATCATCTGGTGGTATGGACAGTACCGAGGATCGTTGGTTTTGCCAACATCACCCGGTCTTTTTGGTTCAGGCAAGGTGAGATTGCCGTTTGCCATAAGATCTCCGAAGATTTCATCAACATCTTCATCAAACGGGTGTTTCTTCTCTGCTCGTTCTTTGAAGGCATCTGAGAGTTTAGGTCTCTTACCCGCAGCTTTGTTTTCAGCTTTCTTTGGTGGCTGAGGAGCTGACTTGGTCTGCACATTGAGGACCTCTTTTTTCTTTGGTTTAGAGGTTGCAATGGCGGTTGGCTCTTTTCTTGATGATTTCTGACTGTTGAGGTCTTTAATCACCATTTCAGCTTCCATGGAAGCTTCTAGGAGTTCTCCCAGGTTTTTTGATTTGTTGCCGATGATCATGGAGCGAATTCTGGCTCTCATGTTGTTTCGGCAGATGTCGACTAGCGACGCTTATGGCAGTACATCAGAACATTTGTACGCCATTGCTTTCCACTTGTGAATGAAGTCATATGTTGACTCATTCTCCCCCTATTTTAGGCTGCACAACTGAGCCATAGTAGGGGATGATCCTCACCTTTGAAGTGAGTCAGGAAACGTGTCTATAGCATGGCCTAGTTTGGATAGAATCCTCCGGCAGAGTGGAGTACCAATCGAAGGCCGTACCGTTTAGGGTACTTGCAAAGAGGCGGATCCTGAGTGCATCTTGATCCGCGATAGCTCCCGTCAAGATCTTGAAGTGGATGACGTGCTGTCTGGCTGACCCTTTCCCCGTATATGTTTGGAGAGTAGGATGCTTGAATTTTGTGGGGAACGAGATCGAGTCCATCCATAAGGGATATGGTGGCTTGATCCCATGCTCCTTGAGTATATCCTCTTCTTTTGCTTTGGCGAGGATACTGTCTACGTCCTTTTTGGTAAGGGCGCGTGACTCATTTTCTTCTCCATTTACCTTATCGTCTTGATGATTGGGAGGAGGTTCATTGTTCGCCTGATTTTGGAAGGCGAGGAGAAGGTTTTCCATCAGAGTTTCAATCCTTTGCTGGCCTTGTTCCAACTGCTGGATGCGAGTGATCGCATCATCTAAAGGTGGATTGCGGGGTGGTGGCTCAGAATTTGTAGCCAAGACATTCATCCTTCGTCATTCGAATGAAGAAACGGTCCTGGTGACTGAGCTGGGGCTCATTCTTTTTGAAGAAGAGCTTGAGGAAGGATCACTCTGCCGTCCTTTGCTTGAAGGAGTAGGGGATTCTTCTAAATGTCTTCTTGTCCTGGAGACGCTGCTCATCGGATGTCGGACATGGATTTTTGTTGCTGACTTTTGGCGCCTTCTGGTTTTTCCAACCATATGGATGGCAGCAACTTAGTTGGGTCTTTCTTTTTCGACCCATTTGGGAGAGACTTGAAGTGTAGGAGGCTGGGTCCTTTGCTTCTCTAGTCTCTTTTGTCGATATGACGCGCGGCAGCGTATACGACGAGCAATTTGAGCTTCAGCTAGCTCTGGCTGGGCTTTGACGATGAAGGATGTGCTCCCTCGGGCGCAGCAGCGAAGCCTGTCTTCTTTGCAGCTGGGCAAGGACAGGATGCGAACCCTGTCCTTCGCCTGTTGCAGCGAAGCTTTGAATTTTTGGAGTTCGGCCCCTGTAGAGATGAAGGGTCAAACTGCAGGTTTATAGGCCTTAGCAGGTGCTTGTAGAGGCCTTGTGATGCATGATCTGATTTTGGGCTTGTAGGAACAAGCCGGCTCATGCTGGTTTGACTTGGGAGTCAGGTTGGAGATGGGTCTCTCCTCTTTCATGTAAGCAAGAGGGTAGAACTGGTTCTCCTTGAGTGGGGCCAGGAATGCTGGCTTGGTAGATGTTTGGGACCTTCTCTGTTTTGGTGAAGGTCTTGGGGACCAAGTCTTGGGATAGACCTGGTCGTTTGCTGGTCGAGGCTTCGTGGGGCTGCCACGGGCTTCGGGCCTTCTGGTGCTCGCCTTTGGTGTCACGGTAGTGACACGTTGAGAGGCGAGTTTCTGTTTCTTGGAAGGAGCAGTTTGTTCCTCAGGAAGTGGGAATGGTCCCAGCGTCCCAAAGACGATAGTCCGGGGAGTCGAGGTCGACCCAGAGCTTAGAGAGTTGCCGAGGGAGTTGACGCTTCGGCAGCTGATGGGGCGCTTGTAGATGCACGTAGTTTGCTTCTGTTGAAGCATGACTTGGTGCTTGCTCTCATCGAAAGTAATGGTAAGCGATGCTGCCATTGTTAGTTTTTTTTTTTGAAAAAATTTCTGAAACAAGACCACATCCATTAGTAATCACAAGAATATAATGATCATAAATGGGAAGTTCTATGGTTTTGTCTTTTCAAATTGCTCGAGGAAGATGACCCAAGCAATATGAAGAAGGCAAAACGCCATAGAGGGTACAATTGTTCTGATCGCAGGTATGGTAAGCCCAGAATGAGCGTCCCAGTGACTGCTAGAAGCAATTGTGAACTTAAATTCGACTTATCGAGAAGCAGAGCTTGCTCGAGGTAAGAAGAAGATAAAGTTGGAGTTACAAATGTGCCGGTCGCAATACAGTAGACCCTGAAAGGGCGTACTAGTACTGCTAGACACAAATGTTTTGAGACCGCATCCCTGAGATGAGATTCTCCGTTTTGAAAGGTCAAGATCGGATTCATCAAAGAGAGCAGATGGTATTCCGATATGAACACGGGCTCAGCGATTTCCGCGAGCGCCAATGCTCAGAAAGAAATGAACCATAATTTCTCGGATCTAAATCCAAAAATGACGAGTTTTTTTTTGAAATGCCAATATCGGGTTCATCAAAGAGAGCAAAAGGCACTTCAATCTGAACACGGGCTCAGCGATTTCCGCGAGCGCCAGTGCTCAGAAAGGAGAAGACCAAGATTTCTCCAATCTAAACCCAAAATGACGGAAGTTTTTTTTTTTTGAAGATTTTTTTTTAAAAAGAAAATCTTTTTTTATTTATTTTTTTTAAGTTTTTTTTTAAGATTTTTTTTTTGAAAATTTTTTTTATTTTTTATTTTTTATTTTTATTTTAAAATTTTATTTTTTTTAAAAAAAATTATTTTTGAAAAAAAATTATTTAAAAGACGAGAGAGTACACATAGGCCTCCTAACCCGGTCTTATGAAATCTTGATTGATAGAATTGCCCCCAGGTAAGGGTAGGATTACTTAATGAACCCGTTTGGAGGACCCTTGCCTAGAACAGTCAAGTTGTCTCCACACTCTGGACAAGGCTTTTCTTGAATCAACCATGATCAAAGAACACAGTTGGTTTAACCTTAGTGGTCTATGTCTTTTTTTTATTTTTTTTTATATATTATTTTTTTTTAATGAACTCATCGAAGAGAAACGATGGCCCAAAACCTTAGTCGAACAGGCTCAACATTTCTGCAAGCGCGATGAACGATAGGAACGGATCAAGGTTTCTCAATTTTGAATCCATACTGAGAAATCTAATTTTTTGTTTTTTTTTTGTCTTTTTATATATATATATTTTAGATCTTTAATGAACTCATCGAAGAGAAACGATGGCCCAAATCCTTAGTCGAACAGGCTCAACATTTCTGCAAGCGCGATGAACGATAGGAATGGATCAAGGTTTCTCAATTTTGAATCCATACTGAGAAATCTAATTTTTTTTTTTTTCTTTTTGTCGTTTTATATATATATATATATATTCTTTTAGATCTTTAATGAACTCATCGAAGAGAAACGATGGCCCAAATCCTCAGTCGAACAGGCTCAACATTTCTGCAAGCGTGATGAACGATAGGAACGGATCAAGGTTTCTCAATTTTGAATTCAAACTGAGAAATCTAAATTTTTTTTTGTTTTTATATATTTTTTTTGATGAAATCATCGAAGAGAAACGATGGCCCAAAACCTTAGTCGAACAGGCTCAACATTTCTGCAAGCGCGATGAACGATAGGAACGGATGAAGGTTTCTCAATTTTGAATTCAAAATGAAAAATCTGATTTTTTTTATTTATATATATCTTTTTTTGAAAAGAGAAAAAGTGGAAATAAATTCAAAGAATTAGAAATTTCCAAAAAATCTCATCTCATTTTTTAGATGCGGAATCCAACATGGCCACCAATTAGAAAGTAGCCAAGCAATCGAGAAAAGAAATATAAGCATAGAGCAAAAGATATGATATGCAAATATTTTATTTCTAGCATCGTGTTCTCAAATGAACGGGTCCCACCGGGTGTGCCAGCTTGATGGACCGCGCCCCGGGCGCCTGGTCCTACCGAGGTCAGCGGACGTGGGAGTCCGTTGGGTCGCAAGTCATATCTGGACTTCGCCATCATCCATGCAGATGAGAACAGAGGATGCTATTGATTCGCTTGGCTTGGCTATAACCTCAAGTTTTTAGAGAACAAAGACCAAAAGGAGGTCCTATGTCCAATAAAAAGCCGAGTAGAAGGGCTGAAAAGCTACGTCTAAGCCATTTGAAGGTAGAAGGAGAAGGCAAGGACCTTGGGGGGGGGGTACCTGTGAGACCCCGACCCCCAATCCCTCTGTTTAGTATTGTTTTAATCGTGGTTTAGCTTTTAAGCGAGATTTGATTTAGTTTAACCTTGTTTTTGAGTTTGATTGGATTTTTCCATAGACCTTGAGATTTTGAGGACCGTTGACTTTGGTTTGACCCGGTCCATATGATATGTATTTTTATGAGAAATTACTTCGGATTTCTAAAAATTATGAATTTGGTGTATTTTGACTTATTTTATGAAGTTTAACAACTTTCATGTTTTGGCCATTTTGGTTTGATGCTCAGAAATCACGTTTTTCGAGGAAAATGGGCAAAAATGACATTTTCACTAAATCTGTCCATGAATTTCGAAAATTTCAGAAATTCGGGAAAATATACTTTTTGGAAAGTAGAAATTTCGCTGATCATTTTTGTCTTCTTCGTCGTTTTCGTTCGGGGCCCGCAAATGTGAGTTTCAGCCTTGTGAAGATTGGGGCCCACAAGACCCACCTTATAAGAGGGGGAACCCATCTCTTCTCCTTCATTTTCGTTTCCAGCAACTTTGGCTGAGGGAGAGGGCTCCTTCTTTCCCCTTTTCCAGCCATCTCTCTCCTTTTTGCAAGCTTCCTTCTTGTGTGCTAAGGGAAGGTTTGATCTTACCTTCTTCTTCCTCATCTCTCAAGCATCCCAAAGATATCTTTTTTCAAGGATTTTGAGCTAGGAGAGATCCCTCATCCAAGCTTCTCTTCTTCGTTTGGGCTTTTCAAGGTTTGCAATGGCTTTCCAAACTTTAGATCTTGGTTCTCCTCTTCATTTTGAGTGTTTTCATCTTTTATGCAATGGGTTTTCATGGAGTTTGAAAAATGGTTGTTTCCTAGGGCTTCTTTTGAGCTATTTTGGGGGTTTTGTAATTTTGGAGCTTGGGGCTTTAAGAGCACCATCTTGGAGTGATTTGCATCTTCTCTTGATCAAGGCAAGTGAATTTCACAATTAATATGATGTTTTCATGTTTCTTGTTTGGTTTCATGACTTTTTCTCATTATGTTCTAATCCTTTTGATTTATGGATTTGCTTTGAATGAATGAAGTAATGTTATAGTGGTTTTCACTTATGTTGTTGTTCTACAAGGAGTTGGAAGTTTGGTTTTCACTTTGGTCATATAGAAAAAAAAAATTGTCTTCTTTGTGTTAAGTGTTTGGGTTCAAAGCCAAGGAAGGAAACTTTGATTTCAAAGTGTTGTGCTTGGCTAATTAGAATGATTTAGGAATGGTAATTGGATGATTAGTGGAGGTCATGAAAGGGCCAAGTTAATGTGAAAATGAGTATGGGAGAAAGAGGGGGAAAAGATTCAGAAAAAATGCTCAAAGGAGTGCATCACTGCACTCAGCCCGGACTGGGACAGGGCCCAGTCCGCTCGAGCGACCCAGTGGGCCGCTCGAGCGGACCAGGTTCTGCCTGGGCTTGGCTCGAGCGGACCCTGGGTCGCTCGAGCGAGCCCAGGACTGTCCGGGCTCATTCTGTGGGCCGTTTTAGTGGACTGTTTGGGCCTGATTCAATTCAGTTTTTGAACCATTACAAATCTGATATTGGGTCATCTTTGGGCCTGATATTGGACTGATTTAAAACCTGTTTTTGTGGGCCATTCAAAGTTAGTTTTGGGCTGTTTTTAAGACCTGATATTGGGCCATTTCAGGGCCTGACATTGGGCTGTTTTAAAACTTGATTTGTGGGCCATTCAAGGTTAAGTTTTGGACTGATTTAAAATCTGTTTGTGGGCCATTCAAGGTTAGCTTTGGGCTGTTTTAAAACCTGATATTGGGCCTGTTCAAGGCCAGCTTTTAAACCATTTTAAGACCTGTTTTTATGGGCCTGTTCAAGGTTAGTTATGGGCTGTTTTCAAGGACTGTTTGGGCTATGTTTAAAGGACTGTTTTGGACTAAATGAGTAAATTGTTTTGGACTCGGTTTAAGGCCAGCTATGGGCCTGTTTTTAAGAGTTTTGGGATTACTTGTGATACTTGGAATTTGTGAAATGGGAATGGGACCAATGAGAGAATGAACGTATGTAAAATTATCCGGGAATCGTTCGAGTCTCAATGCGCACTTTATCATTTAAATGTTGGGATTTTCATTGGCATCAAACTCACTCCTTAATAATCAATGTTTAAAGGATAGTTGTGCATTGAGATGGTTCCTTGGTAAGTCATTAAGTCATTCTCCACTATCCATTCCATTTCAAGTTAGAAAAATATGTTGGTATTTGTATTTGCACTATTTGGTAAACTAATTTGAATAGCATCGGTGATTTGCTATAAAATCATGTGGCTTTCCATGTTCGAAAGGATTGACCGTATGATTTTATACAAATCACTTTGATGTGTATTTGAACGGTTCACCATCGAAATTCGTATGTTTTCTCCGATTCGATTTGAAAAGAGATTGGAGTATGTTCGTCACATTCGGGATTTCTTCGATGAGATTACTATTTTGATAAGACTAGTATTTTGGGAATAAAAACCTCGAGGCAAGACGGGGCCAGAGCTTTGTAGTGCGAGCCCATGAGCCAAAGAGGCTATGATTTCGAAAATAAAACCTCGAGGCAAGACGGGGCCAGAGCTATGTGGTGTGAGCCCCTGAGCCAAAGGGATTAGTATTATGGTTTGATTCGTATCGGTTCGAGTTTTGAAAACTAAAGGCACCACTAGGCTTAGGTCACCTTGTCGGGCTGATCACCCGGCTTGGGATCTTTAATTTGTCTGCCAGCTGCAGCTTGGATTCTGTCTGTACCGACCATGGCAACGGTTTTATCTGCCGGTCCCATTTGTATGGCTACGGTTCTGATTTTTGATCTGCCGGTCCCATTTGTATGGCTACGGTTCTGATCCTATTTCTAGTACCACGTTCAGTGGCTACATTTCTGTCTGCTCTTATTACTTCGGTAATAGGAGGATTTAGCTATTTGTGGTCGCCAATGTTTTATCTGCATATTACTTTATTTTATGATTCTTGTTGTTATACTTTTTATGCTTTGATTTGTTTAATGTTTACGATATCGATCTTTATTGTATTGTCTCTACTATTCAGTTTTAAATGTATTTCCAATTATTAAATGTTTTGCTTAGGTGGTTATCTTCTCGAGATATTTATGCTTTAGAGACTGTTCGTTTATTTGTCTTGATATTTATGTTCGGACTTTCGATCGTTTTAGCATGTTTTATTGTCATTATTGTTTAGACTATTTACCCGGTTTTACGATGATTTCATCAAGTTTTATATTTGTTCTTTGGTTTCATATTACTTGATTATTTGCTTGCCAGACCGTCGTGTCTGACCCTTGTTTGTTTGGTGCCAGATTCCGCTCTTTTTGTTTTTAGGTGTTTGATCAGAGGAGGCGGTGGGACCGCCGGTCTGACGTGAGAGGCTGCCCATTGATATCATCTAGATGTCAAGTTTGGCACCGGAGTTCGTATCAAATCTTTGGGGTAGTAGTTCTGTTTAGTTGGTTATTTTGTATGGCTTTGTAGCCTTTTTCTTTGGGTTTGTAATTAAGACATTTGTTAATTGTAATTTGAACATGTGGGAATTAATTAGTCTTGTTACTACCAGCTCAGTGTGTTCTGATATATGATTTATGCCAGTCTGCTTATATGATGGCTTTATGGAATTGGTTGCGTGCGACACGGAACCCGATGGCCACGGATTCCGGGTCGTAACACCATGTGTAGCTTCCGCGAAAATATACTCTGATCGTGATGGAATTTGTTTATCCTCATTCACGCAGATCTTGGGAAATACAACAAAAAAATTTCAAATTATCCCAAAATTTCGCACTCCGGGATCGGATCACTGCAGGGCCCGGTTTCGGGGTGTGACAGTACCCCCCCAATGGACTTTAGTCACCTTGTAGCGGTGGTCGGTGTAGAACTTCCGCAGAGTTTTCTCTATTAGATTTCTGATGCCTTTTTCTGTCTGAGTTTCCGAATTTTCTGCAATCTGTTGTCTGTGTGTTTGTGATTCTTTTCTTCTTGGAGAGCTCTCCTATTTATAGGCTTTTAGGTAGCCATTTAGGAGGGTTTATGAGCCTTAATTGTCATAAAGCTACATAAAGGGAGGAGTTACAAGATTGAATTCTTTATTTTGTAACTCCTTTTTCTTGGCTTCTGATTGGCCGGAGGAGATTGAGGGCATTTAATCGCCATGATGGGAGGAGTTTCATGGGTTAAATGCCATGAATCTCTTGACTTGTAACTCCCGGATGCTTGCTTCTGATTGGTCCGTCCAAAGAAATGGATTAATGACTGTAATAAAGCTAGTCAATTAATCGCATTAAGTGGTCGCCGAGCAGTTGAAGAGTCGCGGGCCGTGCCGCGTCTTTTGGGATTCTTCTGGCGATGATCATTGATGGATCTTCATGTAGATCGACATCGGATGACCATGTAACTTCAGGTGTTTGTTGCCAACAGTGGGTCGGTACCATCTGTCCTGTCGATTTCTCGATCTGTCGGGTAGAAAGCACACTTTTTTTGGTTGACCGGGTGGCGATCAATGTTGTTTTCGATACTCTTGATGATTAACCCATGTTTTTTACGGATGTCAGAGGATTTGGTGTCTTAAAAGTATGAATTTTGGAAAATACCAGAGGCCGGATGCTTCGAATCTCGAAAAAACGGCGAAAACCGGGGTTTCCGGGGCCTTCCCGGCGATCCCGGGCCCCAGGGTCGCAGGGGCCTGCGACCCTGGGGGGTTTTTTCCCCTTATGTCCCATTTTGTGTCCGTTTTTGCTATTTTTTTATTCTTTTTTCTTCTGTATTTTTCCTTGACACTTTTTATCATTTATTGGCCTGATTTCCCAGTAGAAAACCTGATGAGAATCCTTGCATTTTATTTTGCAAAGTTTCCAATTTTCCGAGAAAGCCGAAGACTTTGGTGCGCAGAGCTGCCGATTTTCCGTCAGAAGCTGAAACTGGGCCAAACGATGTCGGAATGACCTGAAATTTGAGGTGAAGCCTCCTGAGCAACAAATAAGACCAACCATAGGCTTTTGTTTGAGTTTTGAAGTTGTTTGGGGTCCTATCACTAGTAGACTTGCTTTTGTCGCGATGAAGATGTCGCGATTTGATGTGCGGTCAACCGATGTCCGATTGACTTGAAATTTGACAAGGAACCTATTGGAGTCATTTTAAGATGATCCATAGGCTCTGTCTTGGAAACCATGGTCCCGGGAGCTTTGCCGCCGAGAGGCCTAATTTGGCTTCCGAGCGTCAAACTCTGGTCAAATGTTGTCGAAATGACCTAAAATTTGACGTGTAGCCCTTTGTAAGCATTTTGAAGCCGTCCATGTGCTCTATCTGATGAGTGATGGCCTCGGTGGTTCTCACCGCCGAGAGGCTTGATTTAACTGTTCGAGGGTTGATGTAGGGTCAAACATTGTCGGTTTGACTTGGAACTTGACGTGGAGCCTTTTGGATGTATTTTGAGACCATCCATCGGCTCTGATCGAAGATTTGATGTCTCCGATACTTTCGCCACCGGGAGCTCCTTTTCAGCTGTCGGAGAAGCGAAGTTAGGCTAAATGATTTTGAAATGGCCCGAAACTTCTTGTGTACTCCTCTTTTGGTTGTCTTGAAGGATCTTGCAGTTTTTGTTTGATTCTGACAATATTTGATTTTTTGGAAGTAGCATTGCCTATTTATGGCAGGTTGCGACTTCATGTAGCTCTTTGGATCTTGAAGAGGCAAAGTGACATTTTTGGTGTCAACATGGGTGGTGTGACAGATGTTAGACTTTTGCAAAAGCGATTGTGCCCTGTTGTAGTAAGGCAGTAAATCAGGCTTCCTGACTTCAAATTTCTGATTCATCTGGTCGACGATCAGTTGAGAGTCTCCAAAGATTTCCAACATGGTGACGCCAGATTCGATGACGAGTTCCAATCCTAGGATCAAAGCTTGATATTCAGCTGCATTGTTTGTGCATGGTTCCAGTAGCGAGAAAGCATGTGGAATCATATATTTGTCGGGGCTAACAAAGAGGAAACCAACTTCCGAGATCAGCTGTCTTTTTTCATTTGTCCTGGTTGCACCGTCAAAGTACATGTCCTAGGAGGCATTTTGTGAAAAAGTCTCCACATTGTAGACTGGTTCGTCTGGGAGATCATCTCTGAGTGGAGAATCTTTAAGAAATGGATGCTCTGCGAGAAAGTCCATTAGAGCTTGGCCTTTGATTGCTTTTTACGGTACATACCTAATATCAAATTGTGACAAAAGGATGGACCATTTTGCCAGACGGGCATTAAGAGAACTTGCTTTTGTGACAAGGACCTTCAAGAGGTTGATCCTCGAGACCAGATAGACTTTGTTGTAAAGCAAGTGGTGACGTAGCTTTTGTACGGCGAACATCACTGCAAGGCATTCTTTTTCAACTGGAGAGTAGCGATACTCTACACCTATTAGCATGCTGCTAAGGTAGTATAGAGCAGCTTCTTTTCTTTTATCTTTTTCTTGTGAAGTAGGGCACCTAATGAGTGATCAAGGGCTCTTGTGTACAAGATGAATGGTTTTCCAGAGGTAGGAGCAGCAAACACTGGAGGTTTGGTTAGGTATGACTTGATATCTTGGAATGCAGCTTCATAGTCAGCATCCCAGACAAAGTTTACACCTTTTTTCATCAACCGGGAGAATGGACGGCATTTCCCCAAAATATTAGAGATGAACCGTCTGATGTAGGCCAGTCTCCCTTGAAGCCCTTTGAGTTCTCTCAAGGTTTTTGGAGAGGGCATTTCCAGAATAGCCTTGACTTTTATGGGGTCAAGCTCTATTCCAACTTTCCGAACTAGGAATCCGAGGAACTTACCCGACGAGATGCCGAAGAAGCACTTCAGAGGATTCATCCACAGCTTGTGTTTGTGAAGCCGGAGGAAGACTTCTCGAAGGTCTTAGAGATGATCTTCTTTTCTTTTGCTTTTGACGGTGAGGTCATCAACGTAACATTCGACCGTCTTGTGCTGCATATCTTGGAATATTTTCATCATAACCCTCTGATATGTGGCACCAGCATTTTTCAGACCAAATGGCATGACAGTGTTGCAATACACACAAAATGGGGTCTGAAAGGATGTATGTTTTTCATCTTCAGGATACATCTTTATCTAATTGTAGCCAGAGAAGTCATCAATGAATGTCATTCGCTCGAATCTGCAGGTATTGTCAATCATTACCTCTGGTATGGGGAGCGGGAATTCATCTTTAGGGCATGCGCCATTCAGGTCTATATAGTCAATACAGACCCTGATCTACCCATTTTTCTTTGTCACGGGGACAATGTTGGCCAACCATTCAGGATGTTGTTCCTCACGGATGAAACCGACGCTTTTGAGTTTTTGAACTTCTTGTTCAATTTTATCCATCACATCTGGACGGAATCTTCTTTGACCCTGCTTGACAGGATTGATGTCTTCCTGAAGATTGAGTTTGTGGACTGCTACTTTGGGTCTAAAGCAGGTATTTCAGCGTAAGACCATGCGAAGCAATCGACAAACTCACGAAGAAAAGCGATATACTTGGGTAACTCATCATCCTTTATATTCTTGCTTATGAATACAAGACGTGGGTAATCTGGTGTTCCCAAATCTATCTTTTGAACAAGATCTTCTGTTGGAAGGTTCGAAGGTGGTTCCTCCACAATATTTTCGGAGGCTTCCAGCTCAACGAAACCTTCTGGGGTTTCAAGGGCATTTCCATACCAAGGTCTTGTTCCTTTCCACGGGTCTTCTTGATCGGTAATCTTCTCAAGGCTTGCTATGAGATGGTCCCAATTGCCTGTTGAAACCAGGTCGAAGTGAGGTACTTCTTTTGGAGACGAGGGTTCTTCTGGGTAAGAAGACCACACGTCTGTGCCATCGGACAATTCCTCTTCATCGTCAGAGAAATCGTACCAATTGGATGAGCTTCGTGGATCTTTGTCAGGTGACTCATCGAAAAGATATCCAGAGAGATCGATGTCTTCATAAATACAACATGTTGAGGCTTGGTCGATAAGTCGACTTTTAAGCCTTTGTATCAACTGTCTTAGAGGAGTGTCGGGATCATACCCTAACCCGTGTGAAGACTTTTCTACATGGCCGTAGAGCCTCTAATCTTCTAGCTGGCTTTTGGTCAAGGCGGGCCTCAATGGCTTGAAAAATACCGCGGCCTTCTCCCAAATCAACTGGGCTTTGAGCATCATTGCCCATTTTCTTCATAATAGCTTGTGCCACAGGACTATATAAGGATAGTTGAGGCATACCTTCATTTTGGAAAGGTTCGAGCATGGAGTTTGATAAAGAAGCATCCGATTTATGGAAGAAGATCGGCTTTTCCTTTGCTGAAGTTGCCGGAGCAACGAAGGAAACAAATGTAGGATCTTCTACATCAGCAGTTGTCTCCACTGGGGTAAAAACAAGTTGAACTTGATGAGTGTCAGCTTGGCTTGACGATGCGTCATCTTCTGGCTCTGAATCCGAATCCGTGTCTTGCATGACAGACACAAAAGAGACAACAAATTTGCCCCCAGACTTTTGTTTTGCTTTCTTCACTTTAGTTGTGATGACCAAAGGCTTTGAAGTCTTGAGGGAGATGATGAAGGGAGTTTGAATGCTCTCTTTAGATTTACCGGAGGGTTTGTTTTCTTCCGATAATTGTTGAGGAGCCTTGCCTTTATCTTTCTGGAGATTTTCGGCAAATGGTGTTATCTCCTCTTCTTATTTTTCACCTTCATACATCTGAGAGTCTGCGAAGTGGACTTCTTTACCTTTGAAGGGTTTTTTGTCCCCAAAGACTCGATGTATCATGCCATCGTCGGCGATGAACTTGATGCATTGCTGTAGAGTTGATAGGACAACACCATTCTCGTGGATCCAGGGGCGTTCGAGAAGGATGTTGTAGCATGAAGGGGTTTTTATTGCATACACCGTGACCTTAGAGATAAGATCACCGATTTTCAATTTAAACCTGATTTTGCTGATGGGCCTTTTGTTGGAAATAAGGTGGGCCTCCAGGATAGGTTTCAAAAACTTTTGACCCACTTACGCATGGATCAACTATCCAGAAGGCTATAAAACCCAATCGAGGATCTATGTCCTCAATCTCAGCCATCATGATCAGTAAATACAATCTATCTATAAGATAGAAACAACAACTAATAAGCATCCATAATAATCTACAACATGTAAGGAAGTGGATTATACCTTTGGAGCTCGGTTGTACTCTAATGGACAAGTTGCGTCTTTCTTTGATGATGAAACGCTTTCACTAATCAAATAGGGATCTCCAAGACCTCTTGATCTTCCACGCTATGACCCGTATCAGATTCTCCTTTTTCTCAAGAAGATGGTGGGATCTCCAAGAGAAAACTACTCGGAACTTTAGGGAGGAACTAGAAAGAGAACTAGAAGAGGGAAGAGAGGAAAAACTCGTGCAACACTTGCACTAGAGAGGGCTGGGCATGAATCCCTATGTATGAAGAGATACATGCACGCCCAAGCCTCCTCTCCTCTATTTATAGCTTTTGTAAGTTGCCTCCTCTTTACTAATTACAATAGAAGTCTTACTTCCATTAATTAGTAACTTACCATATCATAATTAGAAGTCTCACTTCAAATATGATTAGTAACTTTCCAATTCCTTTCTAATTAAAATAGAAGTCTCACTTCTATTAAAATTAGTAAGTCTTACTATTACCACTATTAGAAGTCTCACTTCAAATAGAAATAGTAACTTTCCTTTTAGAGTTCAACTAGAATTAGATACTTTCTAATAATTGGGCTAGCGTGGGGACCACTAGGGATTCCTTAGAAAGCTGGCTCCAACTGGGACACGCGACCCCACATCTCATGTGTAATCCGGGCCCACAATTAATTGTAAATAACTCCACTATATAAATTCAACTGAACTCCAGTCTTACGAATATTACATAGAAGACCCTAAACTTCCACATTACCACAAGTAGACCCCTCTATCAATATCCATGGATCAATTGGACCTGTCTTCCAAACTAGATCCATATCTTATTATCCTAGAGCCCCAATTAATTATAATGATCATAGGTACCTTTCCAATTAACTCTTAATCGGAATGGGTGTGCACTTACCAATGATAAATCCATTAAGGTGCTGAAATCACTGAGGTGTTGACCTACAGTTGGCCTCACTCATTGGTGACTCAAAACAAATGAATAGATAGAAACTTGAGTTCATTAATGTCTCAGGATTGAGAGCCTATTGTTAGCGAATTATGAAAGCAGACCTTAAAGTAAAGACAGTGTTTATAAGGTGCTTCTCATGGTCCTTCAATACATCCAATGTACCGGCACTATGATCTAGAATCTTTCATTCTGATGATCGAGACAAATCACACTATCTCATAGTGATCAAAGTGCTGCAACCTTGTCAGTATAGGATGTCCAGTCTCATCACTGGTTGTGAATATATTTTAAGTATAAGATTTGTCACACATGTCTCCCGTATGTGGATCTCATCCATACACATGTGTTACATCTAATATACTTGTGGACTGTGGTTCATCTCATGAACCAGCATGTCATTCGTACTGGTTATGTGCATATATATAATAAATCACCATTCATCTCATGAAAAGTAAGCATGAATATATGAATAAATAAAGAGTTTAATCAATTTATTATATCATCTACTGGATTGAGTCCATAAAACTAACACCTTTGAGTACTCCCATCGTATCCAAAGATAGATACAAATGTGTGGCTCGACTTGCTAGGTGGGATGCCCAACTCTTCGAGAGCCGAACTGGAGATGAGGTTGAGTGCAGAACCTGGGTCGATCTAAACTCTATGCATAGGCATTTCCTTTATTTACCCTGTAAAGTACAGGGGTCGGTTGTGCCTTGTTTCGCCAAGTAGGAGGTCTTCCTTAGTGAAGGCGATGATTACACTGGCTGCCTTTTGAACCGAGAGGCATTCGATGTATGATCCCTCAGTTTTCTTCTTTTCTCCCTTTGAGGAAGTTTATGAGTTTTTGACCCGGTACTCCATTTCAATTTGGAGGACTTGCGGGGCATGTTTGTCGACATCTCCATTCAGCTTTTGTAATTCTGAAATGAGATTATCACGAGTGCGCGGAGACATTTGCAATAAGTCTAGGACGTGCAAACATGCAGGTATGTGCTTAAAATGTTCGATCAAATCAAACTTGAAAGCCTCTTTGGGGTCTGCATGTTCATCATGGTTGCCACTAGGGGCGCTTATAACATCTTTTCCCGAAGGATTTACATAAGTAAAGGAAGATTGGTTATAATTCTTGTGGTAGTCCCGGCCAGAGCGGGTGCATCTACCAACTTTGAGAGCTTCTTGAGAAGGGTTTCGCTTGGAAGATTGTCTTCAGGATCAAGAGGCTGTCATTTTTCATTTACTGAGGATGTATCTGCAGCAGAGTTGCCATCCTCAGTGATTGTGTTGCACGGAGCATTTTCCGGGAACAAGTCCTGAACAACATCCAGCAACCTTTCTTGTTTGTTGACCAATTCATCATCCCAAGCATCAATAGCTAGGGATTCTTCAGTCAAGAAAGGTGTGAGTCCTAAAGTCATTGTCTCAGGAGAAGAAACCTGAGAAGGTGTTGTCTCATTGAAAGTCACGTGAGATGAGGTAGCTCCAGAAGACATGGTGCTAGGCGTCGTTGGAGTGTAAATGATCTCATCAGACGAGACTTCGGAAGAGCTATAATCCCGAATTATCACATTACAGGAAGCTCTGACAGGAGGCGTTGCCTGTTCGAAGTCAGACTCATCCTCGGATGTAAGAGGATCGTCTATCCAGCAATTTTCTCCATTTTCAGGAATTAAGGGAGGAGGTACCTGATGGTCTTCAGGGACTTCCAACTCTGGATTGCGAGGAAGCTCGTTGACGCGGTCTTGCTCTTGTTCTAGAGCGAGATGCTGCAAGATCCTTGCATATTCTTCAAGATTAGCCATGGGAGCCAAATCTTCTTCTTCGTTTGCTCTTCGTGGTTCAACATGGTTGGGTTCCACTGGAGCAATGACGGGTGCTGGTTCAACAGCATTTTCTTGTACAGCCTCTTGGTCTTCTTCATCATCAAACCAAGATCATTGTGGCTGTAAGGGCTTATACCAGATTACTGGCATAAGGTGAGTTTTAGGAACCCATTCTTCATCGGAGAGATATTCTTCTGTTTCAAGGGATTCCTCCCACTCGTCGGTGTAGTTGGATTCGAATCCATCATCGATGTCGCTGGACTCATATCCATCAATCGATAATCCGACTACCGAATTGCAAGAGTATGATGCCCCCTGCATGGCTTTTCTTTGAATTGAGGTTGCATGAAATCACCGAGAGTGGATTTTCTTACCCCCTTTGAAGTCTCTGGAAGGGACGTTTATGTTACCCCCAGTGAAGCGGTAGAGGAGGCCTCTGCCTTTTCTTGGAATTCTTATTTTGACTGGGTCTTCTCTTGCCGTTTGAGCTTGAGGAGATGTTTCCTAGCCTCCCTTCGCTGTTGAGCTGTAGGCTTACGACCTCCCAATTTTCATCTTCCAGGAGATCGGGATGTACCCATATGGGTTGTCCATCTGGTGTCGGGTAAGGAACGGACTCTTCAATTCTGTTTATCACCTTGAAGGAAGTAGTGATCTTCTTTGGTGATTTTGGTGTTTGTCCACTTGACGCCATGTTGACGGAGGCAAACCCATAGTTTTTGTCAAAGGTGATGACTCCGTTTTTCCACATCTCGTTTATTTTCTCTCTCACAACAAAGCATTGATTGAGAGGATGTGAGATCATCTGGTGGTATGGACAGTACCGAGGAACGTTGGTTTTGCCAACATCTCCCAGTCTTTTCGGTTCAAGCAAGGTGAGCTTGCCATTTGCCGTGAGGGCCCCGAAGATTTCATCAACATCTTCATTGAACGGATATTTCTTTGCTACTCGCTCTTTGAAGGCATCTAAGAGTTAAGGTCTTTTACCTGTAGCTTTGTTTTCAGCTTTCTTTGGTGGCTCAGGAGCTGATTTGGTTTGAACATTGAGGACCTCTTTTTTCTTTGGTTAAGAGGTTGCAATGGCAGTTGGCTCTTTTCTTGATGATTTCTGAATGTTGAGGTCTTTAATTACCGTTTCTGCCTCCATGGAAGCTTCTGGGAGCTCTCCCAGGTTTTTTGATTTGTTGCCAATGATCATGGAGCGGATTCTAGCTCTCATGTTGTTTCGACAGATGTCGACTAGCGACGCTTGTGGCAGTACATCTGAGCATTTGTACTCCATTGCTTTCCACTTGTGAATGAAGTCATATGTTAACTCATTCTCCCCCTGTTTTAGGCTGCACAGTTGAGCCATAGTAGCGGGATGATCCTCCCCTTGGAAGTGAGTCAGGAAGCGTGTCTCTAGCATGGCCTAGTTTTGAATGGAGTCCTCCGGCAAAGTGGAGTACCAATCAAAGGCCGTACCTTTTAGAGTACTTGCAAAGAGGCGGATCTTGAGTGCATCTTGATCCGCGATAGCTCCCATCAAGATCTTGAAGTGGATGACGTGCTGTCTGACTGATCCTTTCCCCAAATATGTTTGGAGAGTAGGATGCTTGAATTTTGTAAGGAATGGGACCGAGTCCATCCATAAGGGATATGGTGGCTTGATCCCATGCTCTTTGAGTATATCCTCTTCTTTAGCTTTTGCGAGGATACTGTCTACATCCTTTTTGGTAAGGACGCGTGACTAATTTTCTTCTCCATTTACCTCATCATCTTGATGACTCGGAGGAGGTTCATTGTTCGCCTGATTTTGGAAGGCAAGGAAAAGGTTTTCCATCAGAGTTTCAATCCTCTGCTGGCCTTGTTCCAACTGCTGGATGCGTGTGAGCGCATCATCTTGAGGTGGGTTGCGAGGTGGTGGCTCAGAATTTGTAGCCAGGACGTTCATCCCTCGGGATTCGAATGAAGAAATTGTCCTGGTGACTGAGCTGGGCCTCATTCTTTTTTATGAAGAGCTTGAGGAATGATCACTCTGCCGTCCTTGGCTTGAAGGAGCAGGGGATTCTTCTGAATGTCTTCTTGTCCTGGAGAAGCTGCGGGTCACCGGACGTCAGATATGGATTTTGGATGCTAACTTTTGGCATCTTCTGATTTTTCCAACGATATGGACAGCAGCAACTTGGTTGGGTCTTTCTTTTTCGACCCATTTGTGAGACACTTGAAGTGTAGAATGTTGGGTCCTCTGCTTCTCTAGTCTCTTTTGTAGATACGATGCGCGACGGCGTATACGACGAACAAGTTGAACTTCGGTCAGCTCTGGCTGGGCTTTGCAATGAAGGATGTGCTCCTTCTGGCGTAGCAGCCAAGCCTATCTTCTTTGTAGGTGGGCAAGGACAAGATGCGGACCTAGTCCTTCGCCTGCTGTAGTGAGGTTTTGAATTTTTTGAGTTCGGCCCCTGTAGAGATGAAGGGTCGAACTATAGGATTGTAGGCCTTAGCAGGTGCTTATAGAGGCCTAGTGATGCATGACTTGATTTTGGGCTTGCAGGAACAAGCCGGCTCATGCTGGGTTGACTTAGTTGTCAAGTCGAAGATGGGTCTCTCCTCTTTCATGTAAGCAAGAGGGTAGAACTGGTTCTCCTTGAGTAGGGTCAGGTATGCTGGCTTGGTGGATGTTTGGGACCTTCTTTGTTTTGGGGAAGGTCTTGGGGACCAAGTCTTGGGAAAGACCTGGTTGCTTGCGGGTTGAGGCTTCGCGAGGGTACCGTGGGCTTCAGGCTTTTTGGTGTTCGCCTTTGGTGTCACGGTAGTGACACGTTGAGAGGCGACCTTCTGCTTCTTAGAAGGAGCAGTTTGTTCTTTGGGGAGTGGGAATGGTCCCAGCGTCCCAAAGACGATAGTCTGAGGAGTCTAGGTCAACCCGGAGTTCAGAGAGTTGCCGAGGGAGTTGACGCTTCGACAGCTATTAGGGCACTTGTAAGTGCGCGTGGTTTACTTCTGTTGAAACATGAGTTGGTTCTTGTTCTCATCAAAAGTAATGGTCAAGGAAGCTGCCATTGTTAGTTTTGAAAATTTCTGAAACAAGACCACATCCATTAGTAATCACAAGAATATAATAATCATAAATGGGAAATTCTATGGTTTTGTCTTTTCAAATTGTTCGAGGGACATGCCCCGAGCGACATGAAGAATGCAAAAAACCATAGATGGTACAATTGTTCTGATCGCAAGTATGGTGAGCCCAGAATGAGCATCCCAGTGACTGCTAGAATCAATTGTGAACCTAAATTCGACTTATCGAGAAGCAGAGCTTACTCGAGGTAAGAAGAATATAAGGTTGGAGTTACAAATGTGCCGGTCGCGAATACAGTTGACCCTGAAAGGGCGTACCAGTATTGCTAGGCACAAATGTTTGGAGATCGCATCTATGAGGTGACATTCTCTGTTTTGAAAAGTCAAGATTGGTTTCGTCAAAGAGAGCAAGTGATATTCCAATCTAAACACGGGCTCAGCGATTTTTGCGAGCGCCAGTGCCCAGAAGAGAACAGACCAAAATTTCTCAAATCTGAATCCAAAAATGACGAGATTTTTTTTTTGAAATGCCAAGATCGGTTTAATCAAATAGAGGAAAAGGCATTCCAATCTGAACACGAGCTCAACGATTTCCGCGAGTGCCAGTGCTCAGAAGGGAGGAGACCAAAATTTCTCAGATCTGAACCCAAAGATGGAAGCTTTTTTAAAAAAAAAATTTAATATATTTTTTTATTTTAAAATTTTTTATTTTTTATTTTTTATTTTAAAATTTTTATTTATGAAAACTTTTTTTTTTTTTTTTTTTAAAAGACGAGAGAGTACACATAGGCCACCTAACCCGGTCTTATCAAATCTCAATTGATAGAATTGCCCCCAAGTAAGGGGAGAATTACTTAATGAACCCGTTTAGGGGACTCTTGCCTATAACAGTCAAGCTGTCTCCACACTCTGGACAAGGCTTTTCTTGAATCAACCGCGATCAAAGAATGCAATTGGTTTAACCTTAGTGGTCTATGACTTTTTTTTTAGATCCCAAATAGACTCATCGAAGAGAAACGATGGCCCAAATCCTTATTCGAACAGGCTCAAAATTTCTGCAAGCATGATGAACGATAGGAGAGGATCAAGGTTTCTCAATTTTGAATCCAAACTGAGAAATTTGATTTTTTTTTAAGATCTCTAATGAACTCATCGAAGAGAAACGATGGCCCAAATCCTTAGTCAAACAGGCTCAACATTTCTGCAAGCACGAGAGGATCAAAGTTTCTCAATTTTGAATACAAACTGAGAAATCTGATTTTTTTTTCTTTTAGATCTCTAATGAACTCATCGAAAAGAAATGATGGCCCAAATCCTTATTCGAACAGGCTCAACATTTCTTCAAGCACGATGAACGATAAGAGAGGATCAAAGTTTCTCAATTTTGAATCCAAACTGAGAAATCTGATTTTTTATTTTTTATTTTTTTGAAAAGAGAAAAGTGGAAATAAATTCAAAGAATTAGAAATTTTCAAAAAATCCCATCTTATTTTTTAGATGAGAAATCCAACATAGGCCATTAACTAGAAAGTACCCAAGGAATCCAGGAAAGAAATATAAGCATAGAGCAAAAGATATGATATGCAAATATTTCATTTCCAAGCATCGTGTTCTCAAATGAACGAGTCCCACCGGGTGTACCAGCTTGATGGACCTCGCTTCTGCTCGGTGCTACAGAGGTCAGCGTATGTGGGAGTTCGTTTGATCTGACCCTTTTGCGCCCGGGGGGCAAAGGCGTGCATCAACATTTTTTTTGTGTGTGTGGTTGTGCCAGATTTTCTATTTTACTTAGAATTGCAAGTGGTGATCCAGGGATTGGCCTTCGTAAGTAAAAAGGAAATCAACTTCTTTCAAGTTTTCCATTGCACAAATATTTAAGAAAAGAGACATTTTCTTGATTTGCCGTGAAAGTCGGTTTTTTTGGCATTTGTAGCCGATTTTTGGCATTTATAGCCGATGTTGGAGTTTATAGCCAATTTACAATTCTTATCAATAATGAAAGACAAGAGTTGTGATTTTTGTCTCTTTAGAAAATTACAAAATACAATCAAAAGCAAGAAAATGAGGATCTAACTTCTCAAGAGATTTTGGGGACTCGTTCAGATTGACGGTCGCAAGCCATGTGTGGACTTCGCCAGCATCCATGCAGATTGGAACAGAGGATGCTCTTGATTCGCATGGCTTGGCTACAACCTCAGACTTTTAAAGGAAAAAGACCAAGAGGAGGTCCTAAGTCCAATAAAAAACTAAGTAGACAGGCTGAAAAGCCACATCTAAGCCATTGGAGGCAGAAGGATAAGGCAAGGACCATGGGGGGTGCCCCCCAATGGACTTTTGTCACCTTGTAGTGGTGGTCGATACAGAATTTTGCAGAGTTTTCTCTCTTTCTTTCTCAGGATTTTCTATTGTTTTTTCGGATCTACGATTTGTGTTTTTGGGAGTGGTCTTCTCTGGATCTTTGTGATTTTTTCGATCTGGAATTCTTTGGAATGCTCTCCTATTTATAGGCCTTTGGTAGCCATTTAGGAGAGTTTATGGGCTTTAAAGCCACATAATGGGAGGAGTTATAAGATTTAATTCCTTTATTTCATAATTCCTGGACCTTGGCTTCTAATTGGCCGATGGAGGTTAAGGGCATTTAGTCGCCTTTAATCACCATGATGGGAGGAGTTTCATGGGTTAAATGTCATTAATCAATTGACTTGTAACTCCTGGATGCTTGCTTCTGATTGGGTCGTCCAAAGAAATGAATTAATGACTGCAATAAAGCTAGCCAATTAATTACATTAAGTGGTCACCGAATAGTTGAAAAGTCACGGGCCGTGCCGCATCTTTTGGGATTCTTTTGGCGATGATCATCAATGGATCTTCATGTAGATCGACATCGGATGACCATTTAACTTTAGGTATTGATCGCCAACAGCGGGTCGGTGCCATCTGTCCTATCGATTTCTCGATGATCGGATAGAAAGCACACTTTTTGGTTGACCGGTTGACGATCAGTATTGATTTTGATACTCTTGAAGATGGACCCGGGATTTTGACGGATGCCGAAGGATTTAGTGCCTCAAGAGTATGGATTTTGGAAAATCACAGGAGTTGGAAGCTTCAAAACGCGAAAAGAGATGGAAAACGGGCCTCTCCGGGGGAAATCCGAAGACCCGAAGCTCCATGGTCGCCGGCGACCATGCACAGGGTCGCCGGCAACCATGGGCCAGGGTCGCCGACAACCCTGGGCCAGGGTCCCGGGATGCGACCCTAGGGGGAATTATCCCCTTTTGGTCCCGTTTCGCGGCTGTTTTGAGGTCTTTTTCAATTCTTTTTTCTTCTGTATTTTTCTTGACATTTTTGCACATTTGTTGGGCTGATTTTCATGTAGAAAACTTGACGAGAATCCTTGCATTTTGGAGTGCAAAGTTTTCAATTTTCCGGGAAAGTTGAAGACTTTGTAGCGTAGAGCTGCCGATTTTCCGTCAGAAGCTGAAATTGGGTCAAACGATGTCGAAATGACCTGAAATTTGAGGTGAAGCCTACTGAAGCAGTAAATAAGACCAACCGTAGGCTTTTCTTTGAGTTTTGAAGCCATTTGGGGTCATGTCGCCAGTAGACCTAACATTGTCGCGAGGATGATGTCGCGCTTTGATGTGTGGTCAACCGATGTCCGATTGACCTGAGATTTGACAGGAAACCTATTGGAGTTATTTTGAGATGATCCACAGGCTCCTTCTTGGAAACCATGGTCCCGGGGAGCTTCGCAGCTGAGAGGCCTGATTTGGCTTCCGAGAGTCAAAGTATGGTCAAATGTTGTCGAAATGACCTGAAATTTGACGTGTAGCCCTTTGTAAGCATCTTGAAGCCAGCCATGCTGTCTGATGAGTAATGGCCTCGGTGGTTCTCACCGCCGAGAGGCTTGATTTAGTTGTGCGATGGTTGATGGAGGGTCAAACGTTGTCGGTTTGACTCGGAACTTGATGTGGAGCCTTTTGGATGTATTTTGAGACTATCCATAGGCCCTGATCGAAGATTTGGTGTCTCTGATGCTGTTGCCACCGGGAGCTCCTGTTCAGCTATCGGAGAAGCGAAGTTAGGCCAAATGATTTTGAAATGGCCCGAAACTTATTGTATACTCCTCTTTTGGCTGTCTTGAAGGATCTTGCAGTTTTTATTTGATTCTGACAAGATTTGATTTTTTGAAGTAGCATTGCCTATTTATGGCAGGCTGTGACTTCATGTAGCTTTTTAGATGTTGGAGAGGCAAAGTGACACATTTTTTTGTGTCAACAATCCTTAGGTGGTTTCTTCGGTTGGTGTGCGAGCATTTAGATGCCCTGCCCCTTCCAAGTTACTCATATCTACTTACTTGTTCTACCACCCATTCGAGGCCTCCATTTCTAGCCGAAATGCTGCCCGTTTTTCTGTAGGAATTTCTATACCAAAATGGTCTGTCTTAAAACTTCAAATCAAATCAAATTACTTTTTTAAAATCCCGAACTAACAATATTTCAGATTTTAAACATTATAATTGTATGTCCTTTCCTATACTTGATCATACCCCTTGTGAGTACCCGGATTGCTTACTTATACCTGATTAAGCATTGAACTCAAGTTTGAATTGTCCTGTACCTGAAGTTCTGAATTAGCACTGATTCCCGATGTCACGCCCCGAGCCCGAGATCTCACCCATCCCGAGGCGCGACATACGCCCGCATAGGGATTCGAGTCAAACTCATGAAAAATATGTCCCCACGAACGGGATTCCCACGGGATTTCACGTGTGAGGTAATAAATCCATCACATTAGGGGTGCCTTTCAATTTCATGTGAACCTATATAATTAACCAAACAGGCATCCCTTTATATTCACCAACCATGTCATATTTGAATGATAATCAAGAGCATAAACAGTCTATAGAGTGAATGCTTAAGTTCAAGGACCTAGGGTTTCAAACTTTCCATCGTGGACCTAGGGTGCCGGTCAACCCTCAAAATATAATCCAATCTGCAGAGGGCCAGAAATATTACTAAACCCACACTTAACCGGGTCCGACTTAGATAGGGTCGAAGCCAAGTGGTGCCGACTCGTGGAACGAAATGTTCAAAATAACAGAACATATATAGATCAGATCATATCAGGGTACATAATCAGGAATTATCAAGGTGTAACTGAACGGAAGTGGAAACAGATGTAATATAAACTGGTGCATAAACAAGATGTACATAACTAAATAGAAGTATGATCACATCATACGAGAACACTGGAAATGGAATGCAATGCATGTACATAAATCATAGACGGAATCAAGATATGAAACAAGTCAATCCTACGGTCTTGGGAACGCTCAGGGTCTTCACCGTCCAACTTGGTGTAGTACTAAGGATTCCGGTGTTAGTGGCCTACAAAAGAACTCTTGGCATTACTACCGAATCCCTTAGTATAACACATTTGGTTCTGATCCCAATTTCGAAGAACACGAGGCCCCTTTGTGGGTGCACGGTTGCTCAAGCCGCATCCACACAATTCACAAGTCCATTAGTCATGATAAAGGGTTCAAGGGATCTAATCTTAAAGTTCAACTATCAGGCCAAAGCAATCTAACATACTACGGTTCAACACCTGGCTCGCGGTACCATCCGGTTGCCAAGATTTATATAAAATCCAATATCCACTTTATCCACGAATTTCAAATCAAATAGATGTAACGACAATTGGATTCTTCACTTCAAGAGCTTTCCAACGGTATGTAAACCTTCAAAACGAATGTAATTTTAAAAATATATGGCCGTTGGAAGTTCACACAGTTGGGCCCAATGGGCCTACCTGCTCGAGCGGGCCAATGATCTGCTTGAGCGAACAGGGTTCTGTGACCCATTTTTGGGGCAGAAACTGACCCGCTCGAGCAGCCAAGGCTTGGCTCGAGCAGAAAGCACGCTGTACCCATTTTTGTGCCCAAAAACTAAGCTCAAATGCCCTGTTTTATGTGTTCTATCTTCTAAACCAAAAGGGAAAAATCCCATCCTTACAAGACATAAACTTGGATGAAAATAAGCCACCAAAGTGCTCACAAAACCCAAGAATCATTCAATTTACATTCCACATAGAATCGACAAGAGAACAATCCATTTCTTACATCAAAACATTAACACAAATCCATTTGAGCAAAGAAATGGGTATCTAACATGATTGAACGTATTCAAAGAATCAAATAGGGATGCATGCATACATTTATATAAATTTAACTTGCCTTGGTGCTAGAAATCCAAGTCCTACTCAAATAAACCTCTCCTAGCAAACCAAGCTCTCCAAAAGAAAACCCCTCAATGAAATGGTGAAGATGAAGTCCTAAGATGGTAAATGAAAAGAATGGGTTTGAAATCCACATGCAACACCAACATAGCCTTCCAATTTCAAATTTGAACAAGGAGACATGAGTCATGAATCAAAAAGCTTACCAAAAGTGTTGAGAAATGAAAATAAAGTTGTCCTTGACTTGAGAGTTGAACCTCTTGTTGTAAGGAAGAAAGAATATGCAATGGAGATGGATTTCTTCACATGCAAGAGCTCTCCTTGGCTGGTTGCTTGAAATGAGGAAGTAGATGAAGTTCTCTCAAAATCACACCATAAATGGGTATAAGAGGAGTACTTGAAGAAGAAGGAGTTGAGGGATCTCGAATGCAAGCTCTAGATTTAGTAGAGATGAAGGGGAGAAGAAGAAAAGGATGTAGAGATGGGTTTCTAGCTGGAAATGGAGAAGAAGGAGAAGAATGGCTGGCTAGTCATTTCAAATCAAGATTTTCTCCTATAGTTGAATGCAAGTCCAATTAGGGGCTGGAATTCCCAAAAAAAGGCTTTTGACTATTAAATGGGCCAGTTTGGATCCGAATCTATTGGGTCAAAATACGAAAATCAAAGCCCATGCTTTGCTTTATGCAATGCACCCTGTGAGACCCCGACCCCCAATCCCTCGGTTTAGCATTGTTTAATTATGGTTTGGCTTTTTAAGCGAGATTTGATTCAGTTTGACCTTGTTTTCGAGTTTGATTGGATTTTTCCATAGCCTTGAAGACCGTTGACTTTAGTTTGACCCGGTCCCTATGATATGTATTTTTTTATGAGAAATTACTTCTAATTTCTAAAAATTCTGAATTTGGTGTATTTTGACTTATGTTATGAAGTTTAACAACTTTCATGTCTTGATCATTTTGATTTGATACTCAGAAATTGCGTTTTTCGAGGAAAATGGGCAAAAATGACATTTTCACTAAATCTGTCCATGAATTTCGAAAATTTCAGAAATTGGGGAAAATATACTTTTCGGAAACTAGATATTTCGCTGATCATTTTTGTCTTCTTCGTCGTTTTCGTTCGGGGCCCGCAAATGTGAGTTTCAGCCTTGTGAAGATTGGGGCCCACAAGACCCACCTTATAAGAAGGGAACCCTCCTTCTTCTCCTCCATTTCGTTTCCAGCAAGGGTTTTGAGCTAGGGCACCTTCCCTCTCATCCAGCCACTCTCTCTCTCTCTTCTGAAACTCTTATTTGGTGGAGTTTTCATGGAGGATTGATCTCCCAAAGTTCTTCTCCTCCCTCTTGGCTTTCCAAAGAACCCATTTGCAAGGATTTTGAGCTAGGAGAGACCCCTCATCCAAGCTTCTCTTCTTCGTTTGGGCTTTTCAAGGTTTGCAATGGATTTCCAAACTTTAGATCTTGGTTCTCCTCTTCATTTTGAGTGTTTTCATCATTCATGCAATGGGTTTTCATGGAGTTTGGGAAATGGTTGTTTCCTAGGGTTTCTTTTGAGCTATTTTGGGGGTTTTGTAATTTTGGAGCTTGAGGCCATAAGAGGACCTTCATGGAGTGTTTTGCATCTTCTCTTGACCAAGGCAAGTGGATTTCCAATTAATATGATGGTTTCATGTATTTTGTTTCACATTATGTTGTTCCATGCTATACTTTAATCTTTTGTTCTTCATGGATTTGTTTTGGACAATGGAGTAATATGAGGTGTGATTTCCACTTGTATTATGGTTTTACAATGTATTTGGAAGTTTGATTTCACTTTGGACATTTTGAAACTTATCTTTCCTTGTGTTTAGTGTTGTGTTCTAAGAATGGAGAAAAAGGTATTGATTTAGGGGTGTTTGTTTGGTTAATGGAATGGCTAAAGAATGGTGATTTGATGAGTTTGGAAGGCCAAGAAGGGTCCAAATTTTTGTGGAAACAAGTATGAAGAAAGAGGGGGAAAAGAATCAGAAAAGAATGCACAAGAGAGTGCATTCATGCACTTCCAGCGGACTGGACAGGGCCCAGTCCGCTCGAGCGACCCAGTGGGCCGCTCGAGCGGACCAGGTACTGTCTAGGCTTCGCTCGAGCGGGCCCTGGGTCGCTCGAGCGAAGCCCAGACCTGTCCAGGGCCTGTTCTGAGACTGTTCTGGTGCTGCATTCTGGGCTGTTTTTAGTGGACTGTTGGGCCTGATTCAAGTCAGTTTTTGAGCCATTCCAAGACCTGGTATTGGGCCATTTCAGGGCTGATATTGGGCTGATGTAAAACTCGTTTTGTGGGCCATTAAAGGTTCAGTTTTGGGTTGATTTAGAACTTATTTTGTGGGCCATAAAAGGTCTAGTTTGGGTTGTTCTAAAAATCCGTTTTGTGGGCCATTCAAAGTTAGTTTTCAAGGGCTGTTTTAAGATATACTTGTGGGCCATTTAAGGATCAGTTTTGGACTGTTTTTTTTAAAAACTTGTTGTGAGCCATTTAAGGATCAATTTTGGACTGTTTTTAAGGATTGTTTGGGCCATGTTTAAAGGGCTATTTTGGGTTAAATGAGTAGGCTGTTTTGGGTTCAGATTAAGGCCAACTATGGGCCTGTTTTAAAAGAGATTTTGGATTACTTGTGATGCTTGGAATTTGTGAAATGGGAATGGGACCAATGAGAGAATGAATGTATGTAAAATTATCCGGGAATCGTTCGAGTCTCAATGCGCACTTTATCATTTAAATGTTGGGGATTTTCATTGGCATCAAACTCACTCCTTAATGATCAATGTTTAAAGGATAGTTGTGCATTGAGACGGTTCCTTGGTAAGTCATTAAGTCATTCTACATAATTTCCATTCCATTTCAAGTTAGAGAATGTATTTGTACTTGTATTTGTATCCTTTGGTAAACTAATTCAAATAGCATCGGTGATTTATTATAAAATCATGGGGTCTTCCAGATTCGAAAGGATTGGTCATATGATTTTATACAAATCACTTTGATGTGTATTTGAGCGGTTTACCATGGATATTCGTATGTTTTCTCCGAATTGATTTGAAAGGAGATTGGAGTGGTTTATCGCATTCGGGATTTCTCGATGAGACTATTATTTTGTTAAGATTAGTATTTTGAAAATGAAACCTCGAGGCAAGACGGGGCCAGAGCTATGTGGTGTGAGCCCCTGAGCCGAAGGGATTAGTATTATGGTTTGATTCGTATCAGTTCGAGTTTTGAAAACTAAAGGCACCACTAGGCTTAGGTCACCTTGTCGGGCTGATCACCCGGCTTGGGATCTTTAATTTGTCCGCCAGCTGCAGCTTGGATTTCTGTCTGTACCGACCATGGCAACGGTTTTATCTGCCGGTCCCATTTGTATGGCTACGGTTCTGATTTTTAATCTGCCGGTCCCATTTGTATGGCAACGGTTCTGATCTTATTTCTAGTACCACGTTCAGTGGCTACGCTCTGTGTGCTCTTGTTACTTCGGTAATAGGAGAATTTATTTATGTGTGGTTGCCAGTGTTTTATCTGCATATTACCTTATTTTATGATTCTTGTGGGTTATGCTTTTTATGTTTTGATTTGGTTAATGTATACGATATCGATCTTTTATCATATTGTCGCTATTATTCAGGATTTGAAAGGTATTTCCAACCATTAAATGCTTTATGCGGGCTACTATCTTTCGAAACATTCGTACTTCTGAGATTGTTCTTTTATTGCTTTGATACTTATGTTCGGTCTTTCGATCGTTTTCTCGCGATTTATTGTTATTATTGTTTAGACTCTATATTTGGTTTTACGATGATTTCGTCAGGTTTTATGTATGTTCTTTTATTTCATATTACTTGATTATTTGCTTGCCAGACCGTCGTGTCTGACCCTGTTTGTTTGGTGCCAGTTTCTTCTCTTTCTGGTTTTAGGTGTTTGATCAGAGGAGGCGGTGGGACCGCCGGTCTGACGTGAGAGGCTGCCCATTGATATCATCTAGATGTCAAGTTTGGCACCGGAGTTCGTACCAAATCTTTGAGGGTAGTATCTCTACTAGTTGGATATTGTTGTATGGCTTTATTAGCCTTTTTATTGGGTTTGTAATTAAAACACTTGTTAATTGTAATCTGAACATGTGGGAATTAATTAGTCTGTTACTACCAGCTCAGTGTGCTCTGATGTATGATTTATGCCAGTCTGCTTATATGATGGCTTTATGGAATTGGTTGCGTGCGACACGGAACCCGATGGCCACGGATTCCGGGTCGTAACACCATGTTTAGCTTCCGCGAAAAATATACTCTGATTGTGTTGGAATGTGACTATCCTCATTCACGCGGATCTTGGGAACTATAACAAAAAGTTTCAATTTATCCCAAAATTTCACACCCCGAGGTCGGATCACTGCAGGGCCCGGTTTCGGGGCGTGACACACCCTAAACCCATAAAAATCTAAATCCACACATAAACCAAAAATACTCCCAAAAGGTCATGGTCTACCTAGTAAAGGGTCAAACCCAACTAATTCTACCTAATCAAGCCCAAATACATTTAAAACATCTATTAAGTTACTAATCTCAATTAATTAACTCTAAAATAAAATTAAGGTGGGTCAGGGTGTTACACCCGAGTCGGCACCACCCAGCTGTTTATACTATTATATATATATATTGCTCGCTACAGTTTGGAGTCCCGAATGTGACACGGTGTCACAAAAGTCCTACCTTGTCAGGGGCAGACCAGGTACCTCTGTGGCGGGGCCAATGATTTCTGACGGTCGTAAACTCCAGGATGATTCTAGAGGTCCTACCTGCCAGTTCGTTAGCCCCTTCCGAGGATTTGTGCGACATGGTTGCCAATTAGTTTGTAGCCTGAATTACCTGTTATTTATATTTACCTACACTAATCTGCCTAGCTTATTGTTACCTGAACTATGACTAATTACTTGTCATTTATACTCTACTTTGTACCGGCGACATATGCTCTTTTATTTTTTATACTTGCCAGGCTATCTGTAAGATCTATGCTTAATGTCGTAGGTAATAAGCTCGTGGACGCGCTCGAACAAGATTTTACGGATACGATAGTGGGCAGCTGATGACATAGAGTAGCGTCTAAAGCTGCAGAGCTCAAGACATCATCATTTTGGGTTTTGTTTCATTTTGGGAATCCCATCTTTTGTACTTGTAGTTATAGCCAATGTTTTTGTACGGTCTTATTCTGGGTTGTAATTAAATTTAATCTTTTATCAAATCTAAATTCTAAATATTATGGAATAAGTTCCTTTCGTTATTCATTCTACTAATGCCAATATACTTTGATTTTATTTATGCATGTTTCCTGAAATGGCCCCTGCAAGCTTCCGCCATGATGATCCTCGAGGTTTGAGGAACCCTGTGGAATATCACATAGCGAAATCCTGTGGGTGAAATTACATGGCGCGCGGAACAAATACTAATCCCATACTTCCATAAGCCGTCGTGGCCCCATCAGCCCATAATTTCTCCTTAATCACATTTAGGGGTTTGGGGTCGTGACACTCCCTTGAGCATCTTTACATGTGAAAAAGTTTGTGAAAAAAGGTTTTATTGGGTCAATATGATTTTGACATTAAGGGGTAGCTTCACATATCATTGTTGATCGGATCGAATGTTCTTGAAAGGTGTGAAACTCACTTTAATACCTGATGAATGTTGATTTCTGGCCAATCTGTGATTTCTTCATTTTTTTTCATTTAAGATTATCTCCTACACACACATGTTCAATTCCTGAAAATTGTGTTGCCTCATGATTATCGTGTTTTATCATCGAGGATTTTTTACTTTTGGCCTCATTGAGTTCTTGTATTTGTACATTTTATCGAGGATAAAGATTATCTGATTTAGGGGGAGTTTAAACTTTGTCGATTTTGAACAAAAAGGGGGAGAAACATGAGAAGTATGACATAAATTGAATGGTTGCTGATTGATTAATTCTAATTTCATGATTTCACGCTTGATTTGTTATCGAATTTTCATGAACAAGATTTGCAGGGGTTGAACTGAACTAAAGGAAGGATTCTTGAATTATTTTTGGACTGATTGAAGATGTCTTGGTCTATGTCGGGTTCATCTCTGGGTAGAATGTTTCTTGTATTTAGGTTTTTTGTCCATGAATTGCCAAAAGGGGAGATGTGAGGTTTTTTTTGTGTTGGCTAATTCATAGGGTAATGGACAAAATCGAAAATCTAATTTATAATGTATTTTATAGATTGATTGTCCAGAAGAAGAGCTGAAAGAAGAACTTCATCAGGACTCGTATTGCCTGACAGAAGACCTGCCCACTCGAGCGAGCATATTCCCGCTCGAGCGGACCTTGGCCAATTCGCCAGACAGAATGGTTACTCGCTCAAGCGGACGAGGCAGTATTCGTGCACGATTAAATTTCAAGTTTCTATTTTTGGATCAAATATTCACAGTCCTATCGAAAGTGCTAGTAATTCCCATGACTTTTGGGCTATATATTGGCACCCTAGCAACCCTAAAGGAAATCTATTGCTCATCTCTCATATTCCAAACCCTAGAATCAATTGAGAGATTCATCTTCTTCTCCAAAGTTTTAAGTTGTTGTGATGAAGATTTCAAGACTTCATTACTTCTACTCTTCTGAAGTAGATTCACCTTGAAGAGGCTATCAAGGTGGTTGATTCGAGCACGATAAAGGTGTACGGTGAGGCGTTGATAAATCAAACAGTTCTTAAGTTGAGTTGCAACTGGGAAAGGTAGGTGAGTTTTGTAAATTTCTTTATTATAGTGCTTGGTTGTCCATTGGCTAAGACGATAAGTGATAAGTCCACAAAATTGTAGTTTTCATGCATCATTTTATGTGACTTTGTGGACTTAATTAGAGTAATTTTCATTTAATTTCATAATTCCATGCATTTGAGCATCAAAGTTGGAATTTTAGTCAAAATCATTCAAAATCATCAATCTAGCATGAATTTTATGAAAACATTAGTTTATATCATCTTAGTGTCACACAAATTAGCTTTTTTATTCTTACATCATCAATTAGTTAATGGAAAATCTGTTAGGGATTTTGTAGATAGCAACTTGATGGATGCATTAACATTTTAATCATCATTTGAATTTTCACACATGCATTGTTTTAGAAAATCTTGAAATCTTGATTTACGCATGCATTGTTTTAAATCTTGGAAATCATATTTTTCATGCATGTTTTGGTTTTAAACTTGGATGCATTTTAATTTGAAAAGAAGTTTTATAAATCAAGCTAGCCAATGTTTTAAAGTTTCGAATCTTATTTGGCTTTCTATGTTATGATTTTAATTCACTTAGATTGATTTAAATCATGTTTCCATGCTTGGTTTAATGGCACAAAAATCCCCTCTTAAAAATACTTTGAAATATGCAAAAGTTGGGATTTAGCCACACTGTCGGTTAGCATGTCGGTCAGGTGTCGGCTAACCAACCATGGTTCAGAAGCTGACCGAAAGCCTCTCGGTTAGAAATCCAGAGAGCTATTTTCTGAATAAAATTGCACTGTCGGTCAGCTTGTCAATCACCTGTCGGTTAACCCACAACTGCACAGTTTAAAAAATATGACCGTTGCTTAGTGACCGTTGGGGTGTCGGTTAACCGACCCCTGGATGTCGGCTAACCGACAAGTAGCTGTTGGGGAATTTTTTCTATAAAAGCAAGTTCATTCCAAGGCCAATTTTGATGGTTCAAAGGCCATTCTTGAGGTGTTTTGAGGCCATATCAAGGGGAAAGAACTAAAGAAGGCTAAAAGGTCATTTGGAAAGCTAAAGCTTGGATTAATGAAGTTAAATATCTAAGTAAGCTTGCTTTTCCTAATCATATGTTTTCATGCTTTGCTTTTATTATTGGTAAATCTTTTCTAGCATGTTAAACTATGATTTGTTATGTCCTTAACATGTATATGTTTTGAATTGATTTATTGTTTTGGATGCATCACCTTGATTCAAACCAAGTAGTACTTAAATTGGAATATCTAAGTAAATCATGTTTTGAAAATATCTTTGAAATTATATGTAATATGATTCTTATTCTTGGTTTGAATCTTTGGTTGTTGTTTTTCATCAAAAGAAAATATCTTTCAAATCTATCTTATGTTTTGGATTCAGCATTTTCACAAATCACATGTATTTTGTTTTGAAGTTTCACAACTTGTTTAAGCATTGATTGGTATATCATTTTCAAGTTGTATTTTTAATTACATGTGATTTGACCCTTAATTTCAATCAAATCTATTTTTGTGCTTTACACTTTCAAAATGCTTTTAGCATACATATATTGAGCTTCACTTTTAATTTGATTGAAATGCTTATGCATCACATGTTTTGTTCTTTGAGTTTCACAACTTATTTGGAATAGATAGGTATATTTTTTACAAGTTATTTTTAACATGTGATTAGCATTCTTTCCTCAATCATAAATGTTTTTATGAGATAAAACTTTTAAAAGCCTTTGGCATACATTTATGAGCTTTTATTTTCAAATTGATTGAGGACTTCATACATACATATTATGCATTCATATTGTGTGTGTATGAATTAGATTTTCATTTTCATATCCACCCAATTAAGAGGCATTGTATTGAGCTAATAATGTATCTCCATCAAGTGTATTTTAGACACTACTTAGAGAGAGAACCAACCTTTTGGTTATAGAGGTTATTGATTAGCCTTGAAAAGCATAATGTAGAGGTTATTGCTTAGCCTGGAAAAACATATATAAAGGTTATTGCTTAGCCTATTGAAAAGCATACATAGTGGAAATCCGGTGGGGTGTGTGAACACAAGCCGGTAGTGGATGTAGGCATTAAGGCCGAACCACTATAAATGATTATGTGATGGTGCATGCTATGTGGTGATTGTGTTTGTTTAAGCTTCTGCATTTTGGTTGTCAATCATCACTTATGACTAGTTAATTTAAATAAATGAAAATTTATCGTAATTGGTCACTAATTTATTGCTCACCCTATTCACCTCCCTCCCCCCCTCTCGGGTAAGGATCACGGACTTACAAATGGTATCAGAGCAAGGTTACTCCATTTAGGGCTTAAACACCCAGAGTTGATCTTCAATAGCTAAAGTCCTAGATTCCAAAATTTGAAATCCGATTGGAGTAGGACTTTCGATATCTAGAGCACCAAATCTTGATGAGGTGTTTTAATCTAGATTAGAACCCTAGTGTTGTGTTTTATTGCGTATCATTAGAATGATTTCCACTATGCTCGAAAATGAAATTTTCCTTTCTAGCTCTCTATTTCCCCAAAGAATCATTTCACCACTCTAAAACTTTTTCAAGTTATAACTCCAAGAGTTGGTAGGACTTGAAAGTGAGCCCTCAAGGACAACCTTATCAAGACGTTACGTGAATCTTCAAAGGTAGACATTCAGACTAATCTTAAGGCCTTGAACCTCTCTAGACCAACATATTCTTTTTAGTCATATCTAATTGTTGGTCATTTTACATTTGCACTTTGTTTCTATATAGTCACATCTCTTAAAATGCAATGTTTCTTTGTGATCATTTGATTTTGTCTTCATGACTTTTTACTTGTATCTCATAGTTTTTAAAATCCTTTGATTGCAACATCCTCTTATAGATTTGCATTTTGTTCCCTTATAGTTATATCTCTTGTAATGCATTTCTATTTGATGATGAAATGATTGTGATTACAAAAGCTTTCATAGCTAGTTTTTTCATGATCGATTGTTGTTAGAAAATCATTTGATGATTTTCTTAATTAGATCTTTTTGTTAAATCAAATGATTTGAAGTAATTTAAGTTTTCCATTGATTTTTAAAGTTATACTTTCAAATGAAAAATTATTGTTTTACAATATCAACTTGTATGTGTTCCAAGTAGTTACAACTTTTGAAATACAAGTTGAAAAATTGTTTTGGTGGATATTGGGGATTGAAATATATAAAAATGATTTTCATCTTGCACTTGTTTATTTAAGTTTCTTTTAAATGAAAATCAGTTTTCTTGGGGTATTGAGTAAATGACTACATGTGGTAAGAGCTCATTTAATTGATAAGAACTTTTATAGTTACATATTGTGATCGATTAAATTGAGTAAAGCTTGTTGAATTTAATTAATGTCATTTTTTATTATTTGCCCCTATGTTCCCCATATCTTGTTTTCCATGAACTTACAAGTTATATATTTTGGAATGAAAAATATGTAATCAGTTTGTATGAGCATTTGTATTTATATATCCTTGATTACAAATTGAGATTTGATATTAGTTCACTTCATGTTTTTCAAAGTAACTTGATCATAATTTTATAAATGATACATTGTTGGATTTTGAATGTTAGAGTGAATTAAAAGATCTTTGGAAAATGTTCTAAGCTTTATTAGTTATATTTATTAAAGCATTTTCCTTGAATTTATTTCCTTATGCTTATGATTATATCATTTAGAAGGAAATACATGTTACAAGCAATTGCGTGTTTGCTCAACAAAGTTACATTCTTTCCAATGCAAATTGATCTTGATGTTATGTCTTACATTGTTTGGATGGGAATGGTGTCATTGATTTGCATGTTTTTGCCTAACTTTGTATATCCTTTCTTTAATGCAAATTGATGTTGTTTATGCTCTTTATAGTAAAATCTTTTGTTTCATGATCATTTGAGCTTCATAAGTACATAAGTGATTTTGTGTGCTAAGCACATTTAGTATGATTCTCATATCTATTTTCCATTGCATTGTAAGCATAGTACATTTGCTAAGAGTGGAGATTTCACGTGATAGATTGATGGATCATTTTAGATGAATCGGAATTAAATCATTGTTCTTCATAGGTATACCCATATATGAGATCCATTTTCATGTATATTCGATTCATGATATGCTTCTAACTTCATACCTTCTTGTGCTTCCATAGTTATATTCTTTGTTGATGATATGGTATGAGTTGGATCTTGAGTGTTGATTTATCCTCTCTATGCAAATGTCAAATAGTTCCATGTATGGTTGTGCTCTTAAGTTGCATTATTAGATACCATGCTAGAACTCTTAAATCCATCCTTTGTACTTCATAAGCTTTGCTATAGATTGATGGTTATGATATCGATTTATGCATAATTTCATAGTAATATCGCTTGTGTATTTTTTCAATATCATACTTTTGTTCATATGAGACTCATCAAAATCCATTCTTTGTATCTTATAGGAATATCTATTTTTGATGGGTTTCCTTCATGTTGAGTTCATATGGTTTTTTTAATTTTCAAATTGCATGTATCACCTAAAGACATTTCATTTCAGGCAATTTAAAATGTTCATCACTATGCTCACTAAGTTACTATATCTTTAAAGTGATTTTCCATTTATGATGCTTGATGGGATTTTATGTTTGTCACATCCATGCTTTTAATAATGTTGTCATATTCAATTGGTTTCAATTTGTATCAATTTCGATTGTTGTCATATCCAAATCCAATTGATGTCATATCTTGAGAATGTGATAGACCTTGTGTACATTGGATTGAACTTGATAGTAATATATTTAGTTCCATGTCACATTCCATTAGCATCATAACTTTCATGTTTGCCACCTTATCTTATGCTCATATAGGTAAATCTCATGACCACCATATTTATGTGTTCATAATCTTGGTTGGTTAATGGTTGAGGTAGCTTCATAATTGAATTTCATTTCATTCATCTTGCACATGATAAGTGATGTTTTATGATTGGATGAAATGATTTCAAAATCTTTATAGCATATGATTTTCATAGTTATATTAATTGATGCTATGTTTAATAATCCCCATATCATAATGGATAGCTCTATTTTGGATTAAGCCTAATAGTTATATTCATAACTCCATTCTAGAGTGATTGTGTAAATAGTCATATCCTTAAATCGCAATTGATATTTTTTATTTATTTCAATTGATATTCATGATAGTTTATCTCCATGACCTTGCTCTTTTATTGTAATTTGATCAATTTGAACTTTATAGTCAATTATCATTATCAATTGGTATCTAATTCTTCTCTTGAAGGTAACCCTCAATTGGTTAAACCATCTTCTTCTTGCACCTATTAGTTAAATCCTTGTCAAAAGTTTGACAAAAGAAGAGTATGGGTTGAAGGGGAGTAAACCTTCTAAGGAAGCATTAGAGTTGATCAAATTCACCCTTATATTAGCTCTATACACGTTTAGCTATCTACCCATGCATGATGCCCTACTATATATTTCATTTTCGATTACTTTTGTTAACAAGTGCTACTAAAGGTATTTTCCTTGTTTCATATCACTACTAAAAAAATGACTTGTTGTGTCGGTTTTTAAGTGACACAACAAGTCTGATGTGTTGGGTTTTTTAGATTAGCAAAGCGACACAGGTAGCAGTGACGCAACAGATTTTAGTAAAACCGACACAACAGATATCCTACTTGTGTCAATTTGTAAGTATAAACTGACACAACAGATATACTACTTGTGTCGGTTTTTAGCATTTTATATCTAGAAATTTTCTTTGGGAAAGCACAAACCGACATAAGAAATAGAACTGTTGTGTCGGTTCTTCTTTAAACTGCACAAAATTGGATCCCCTCTGGTGTCACTTTTAGTAGATCACCTGTTTCGAAAAAATAATGTACATATATATATAGAACAACAATTGACCTGTATAGAAGAATTGCCATCCACAACAATCTCAAAAACAATTTCATTTAACAATGTTCATATATATATGAACAACAATTGACCTGTATAGAAGCATTGCCATCCACAACAATCTCAAAAACAATTTCATTTCATTACTAAATGAGTCCATTATCCAACTATCCAAAATATAACCTCAAACATTTACAAAACCCATGCACAAAATAAAACCTAATTAGCCTGCTAGTCTAACACCATGCGAGAAAGTGATTTCACATCTAGCTTTTATCCATTCATCTACAAAAGCCACAAAATGATTTCACGTCATAGCCGCGCGCGTTCTATTAAGTTCAATCTACAAAAAAAGAAAAAACAAAACAAAACAAATAGTTAGGATTCAATATATCGTAAAATGATAAAATTCATTATATAGTACAAAATGCAAATACGGTACATGTTCACATGGCATAACCTCAAATATGTGTTTTTTTAGTCATGGGAAGCGAAAAACACTTAAAACCAACAAAATCTAAAAAACACGTCATCCATTGATGAGTACAGGTGATCTAAAGCTCATATTCCTACACCTTCAACCCACTTCTTCCAATAGCGCGCTGCATAGCCTTGTTACCTCTAACAATAACATAACATGCAATCTTCTCATTTCTCCTAATACCAAAAGATTGAGCAATATACCTAGCTTTTGAAAAAACTGAAGATTAACAACTAAATTGTTCCAACGTACACCTTAGCGGCTACTTGGACGTGTGTTCATAATAGCTTGGAATTGGAAATGACCTCAGACGGGATCATGTTTTTGGGCCAATGCGCAAAGTAATATAGAAAAAAGAACTGGAAAGAGAAATAGCATGTGGCCCAATTTAGTTTCTATTTCTACAATAGAAAATAGAAATGGATAAGAGATATAGCATGTGAATCAATTTAGTTTATGATTGATGTTGTGCCCCAGGGGCTGTTTGATTGAAAAAAAAACTGGGAGAATTCTTGTTCCCAATTATCACCAGTAGAATTACTCAAATGTCACTCTCCCATTGGTATTCCAAATTCTACAATACAGATAATTCCACAGGTCTTAAAGTGACACTAAGCCAGATTCTAGCATTGTGAAGCTCTATTTAGGGAGCATATTCATTGGAAAAAAAAAAGGTCCAATAATACTTACCTCTAGACATCCACCATAAAATAAGTCAGTGACTAAAACTAAACCACCTAATGATCTCTTTTTACATTTTAAGTCCTACATATGATGTGCTACTTTGTAGTACAATGTTCATCTAGAAAGAAACTTCCTTGATTCTTCGCAATGTTGTGATATAGTTCTCCTTATATATTCTGAAAAGAAAAACTGGGTTTAGATCTTATTCTAATAGTCATTGTCATTGCCAAATCAATTTTTAGTATGATATAATAATCTTTCTTACTCCTACCTAAAGCTGCATCCATAATCATCCTTTGGATGGCGAATGGACAAGCAGAGAGACAAAAGGGAACCTCCTCACCAGAAGTTAGGCAAAGGTACCTCAACAATGATAGCTCTATTCTTGAAAGTAGAGTCCAAATTGTTGGAGAGCACATTTGACCAAAATTCATTTGTATTCAGTTCCATGCAAACAAACAGTCCTCCACCTAAATGGAATTGTAAAACTTTGGCCAATGAATGAAAATGAATGTGGCTTGAGTCGAATTTAGTTGAGTCAATACTGATGGGTCTAGTCATGAATGCACTCTACTACTTTCGGTACTATGAAGCCATTTATTTGGTGCTTTCTAGAAAGATGCAATAAAAAAATCATTGCTGGAATAGCAAAAGAATTATTATTGATGGGCATTTTTTGTCTTCCCTAAAAGAAAGAAAAAAAATGACAAGAGAATTGCTAATCAACCAAAACACAAGGTTAGCCAATCATTGAGCTGGGTCAGTTAAAAATGCAGCCATCTTAAGAAGTTTATGCACAACACCAGCACTAAGGTACCCCACATGGACAAGGGTATTTATGGGCCTGGTCAGGCTGTGCCAGTCTTTGTCTAGGCATGGTCCACTTATCATGCCTTATATTCTGGCCCGAATCCAGTCCCAGCCCAAACAGCCCATTCTCACTGCCCAGACCCACTGCACCCAGTCCCACTTCCCAGCCCAACTGTGACTACCCAGGTCGTGCCACTGCACCTCACTGCACTACGCAATACACCCAGCTTACTTACCCAGGCCTTGCCTAGACCTCTACCCAGCCCCATTTACCAGGAGTCCACTGCATCTACTGAACCTACTGCATAGGAGTCCAACTCCCCTACACCACTTCCTGCCTGCAACCCCACTACACTCCCTGCCTAGGTATCTAGTCCCACTACACCCAATGCCCGTCCCAGTCCCAGCCTTATTCCAGCCCCACCACCCCCTCCACCATCCCATGCGGACCCGATCACAGTCTGGATCTCCCCACAGGCTGGAATCTAGTCCCCACCAGTCCCTGTTTGCAACCAACCTTGTTTACACACAGGCTGCAAGATCTCTCCAGTGGCAGACCGCGATGGATTGTCCTCAATTAGCCTAATCCAAGCACAATTGACCACTTGTGGAAAGAAGATAGTGACTCCTTCCAAAGATATTTTTTATCTTTCGGTGGTAATCTTTAATCTTTCAAGTCATCCATTAGACCTCTATTAGCCCTCGATGGGGGCACACCTTCAAAAGATTCCAGAACTTTATTATAGTAATTTCTCAAAATGGTGACCATGGCCAACTTGGTCATGGTTTTTAACTAATTTGAATATAGTACTACAGGATGGACATGATTAAAAACAAGGTGCTATTTTTTATTTTTTTTTTTTTTGTCAATTACGTTTCAACGATTTCTTATTTTCCATAAAAATAAACTTGGAATGTACTCCTTAACAAGCAAGCTAGCTAGCTACTCCATGGGTGGCTCAAAAAATAAATTAGAAAACAGTTCTAATTAATATAATCCAATAGAGCCTAGATAATACCTTACACAAATAGCCATGATGATCTATGTGATAAATACGTCGATAAAGTCAATGAAGTCCTGATGAAGTACATTTATTTCCCTAGTCGTGTACTTGTCCTTGCTAGCCAACTCCATCACCTAAGTGAGTCGAGAAAAAAGTTGATGGATCATGAAATTTTTTCGATATCATATTTTATTGTTTATATTGATGTGATGTATTAAAGAACATGGTAACTCTATTCACCTTCTTTTTTATTGGTAGACCAGCATCCTCGATCAAGTGCAGCATAAAGAGCATCACATAGTAACCACATACTTCAACCCCCTTTTGTTGTGGGCACTTCACAAAAAAGTATATAAAACAATCAATTATATATATTCAACCAATAACAAAGATACACATTGCACCTTTAGCGGAAAATAGTAGTTTACCTTCACGTAGTTCCAATTTGGAATTGGATTGTTCTTTCTCTTTCCGTGAGAGAAGTTAACTGCTTTGATTGCACTAACAATTTCAAGATTTTTGCAATAAGAACGAAAAAAATATAGTCAACTCTGCTTGTAACTTATTTAAACTCATAATCAACCAAACTTTCGAACCGAAGGATTCATTCATAAAGGAAATGAGTGCAATTCAAGGCACTATTAGTAAAGGCCATATCCAACCAGTCAAAGAAATTGAAAAGGGTACTCACTTATTTATCTCTAATTTAAGATCCAGATTTGGTTCACTTCCAGGAGAATTAAACCAGTACACTTCCATCGATGGTATGTCAATACCTATTAAAACCCAATGCGCGCTGCGACAAATCAAGTATAATTAAATTAAATAAATGCTTACAAAAATAAAAAATTATTTCATAAAAAAATACACGTACCTTGTGTTGTAAGGAATTAAAAGCACGCGGTCACCATGGATACTAGCCAAATGCTGAATGTATCGTGACTTATCATCATCCTTTGTAAGAGCATTAATGCTTTGAGGGCTTCCAAATGCATATTTTGCTCGAGCAATCCCATAAGAAGTATGCAAGTGTCTAAACCATATATAAATCAATTAGATTTTATTGTATCAAACAAGAATGAATTTTAAATGGCAAACCAAGAGTTCTCACCTAATGTATGTTATCAGGCAAGAGGAAGCTAACTTTCCCATGTGACACACATCACTCAGCTCATCCATACTCACTGTTATATCATCCATCTCATCGATAAAAAGAGTTCCAATCAGTGGAACAGTTATCAGTCCATTATCCCCCAACTTCTTTTCCACAGCTTGATAAAATCTTGTGAACTTATTTTCCTTATCACCATTTCTCAATGGAGGATGCTCTTCCTAACATGTACGTTATCATATCATTGAGCAAGATTGATATTGTGATAGTGATAGTAGAAAAACTATACGTATGTAAAATATTGTTAACACACTCACCACAACATTTTCAAGTATCACGAATTCCTTTGGCCAAGCCACAAATGAACCAACTGCATCTTTCACATATGAATGTTCACCAGATCCATTAGGCAACGGGAGAAGGGCACCACCAGACAATGCTTTTTTGATCGAGACACATACATATGCATCCGGGAAAGTCAAGCATGTTGGAATTTGAGATGAATTTGAGATGACTTGAAAGCCTTTTGAAGAATTGAAGGAGTTAGTATCTCAAAGTATTAATTTGAGTTGGAATTCTTGTCAACACATTGTCACAAACGTGATGTTAATAGATTGGTGTTGATAGAGCTTAAAAGAAGAAATAAGAATTGAAACAGAATTGAAACAGTCAGGAATTCAGAATTCCTGAAGCAGAGCACGCGGTCGACCAAGCACCCCATGCGGTCGACCGAGAAAGAAGAAACCTGCAGAAAACAGTTTCAGGCACCTCTCAGTTATTTTCGTGACACAGTGTGTCTTCGGTCGACCGGGACCCCAGGATGTCGACCGAGCTCGAAAGTTGTCTGTTTCCAGTCAGTGTCTTCGGTCGACCGAGCAAGCCAGGATGTCGACCGAGCACGGGAACCAGAGTTGCGCAGAATTAGAAGTTTTGCACGAAAATTCAGCACTCTTATCTATTTCGTTTGGGACTCTTTCTAAACGAATTGTAGCCTGTTTTAAATACAATTAAGGGTTACTATAACCTATATAAAGGCATGTATGGGTCGTTCTAAAGATACACCAGAAGAGAGAAAGAATAGAGAAGAGTTTTAGAGAGTTCTTGAGAGAAAGAAGAAGCTGCTGGTGTGTGTTGCTGTGTGCTGATGCGGTGACGTTTTCTACAGCAATTGTGGACGAGATTATGCTCTAGAAGATGGTGATTCGTCCATGAGTTAAGTGTCTCTCTGTTTATGCTTTATTTTCAATTTGTAAGGGATTGAGAGAGAGAATTGTAGAGGGGAAGGGCTGTAGACAGAGTTAATATTCTATTCTGTTTTTACATCAAGTTGGTGCTTGGTGTTTGGGGTTTGGTGATCCTATCTGTTGGTGCAGATAAATTGTAAAGGGAGTCGGTGCTTCCTAGATAGTTGGTGCTATCTGAAACTAAGGGTTGGTGCTCTTTGTCGTTGGTGCGACTAAATAAGATTCAGATCTGTCCCGGATTGGTGTTCGGACAGTCTTTGAACCGTGGACGTAGCCCTTCGGTGAACCACGTTAAATCTGGTGTCATTGTGTGGTTTGACTTGTTTTGTTGTTGAATTGGACCTGTTTTTAGAAATCACTGATTCACCCCCCCCCCCTCTCAGTGATCGCGGTATCCAACAATTGGTATCAGAGCGAGGTTCCCTTGATCAGTTTAATACGCTAAGGGTGATCTCTTGTCAAATCACATAGCAGTCAATACAGGGAATATGAAAGCACCTCTGTTTGATGGCTCTAATTACTCTTTTTGGAAGATTAGGATGCAAGCCTTCATCAAATCTCTTGGCTATGATGTTTGGGAGGCTGTCAGAGCCGGTTATAATGCTGCCACCGTACCCAATGATACAGCATCGAAGAAGTTGGCAGACAACGACTCCAAGGCGCAGAATGCACTCTTTAGTGGCCTTGTGGACAGCGAGCTTGTCAAAGTAATTGCATGCAAAACAGCCAAGGAAATTTGGGACAAGTTGCAAAGCATACATGAAGGTGATGAGAAGATTAAAGAAGCCAAATTGCAAACTCATCGCTCTCAATTCGAGTCTCTTCGCATGGAAGAAAGCGAGAATGTTGACTCGTATATGCAACGAGTGAATGAAGTCACGAATGACATTCGTGGACTAGGGGAGGAGATTAAAGAGCCGGTCATCGTCAAAAAGGTTCTAAGATCTCTTCTTCCACGGTTTGATTCAAAAGTCTCAGCCATCGAAGAAGCCAAAGATCTGAATGCATTTTCCATGGATGAATTACATGGTTCTCTAACTGCCTATGAGATGCGCATAGGAGAGACGTCTTCAACTGATAAAGAAGCGGCCTTCAAAGTTCAGAAAAAGGCAAAAGAGACAGCTGGTCATGATGTTGATTCTGATGATGATGAGCTTGAGGCTCAATTTGTTAGAAAGTTGAAGAAAGGAAGCAATGGCAAGTACAAAGGGAAGCTACCCTTTAAATGCTTCAATTGTGGAGGTATTGGTCACTTTGCTGCGAAGTGTCCGCTAAAAGAAGACAATGATAATGACTCTTATGCAGAAAAGAGTAAAGGAAAGAGAAATTTCAGAAAAAAGGGGCAAAGCTAAAAACTTTCTATGTCAACAAGATGACAGCACGTCTGAATCTTCAGACGATGATGAATCAACCGAAGCTCTCTTCATGGTCACTGTTGAAGAAGAAGAAGAGCTAGATCCGGAAGAGGATGAGGAGGCTGAAGTCAATCTTGAAGAGGAACTCATAGCCGCACTTGAGGAGCTAAGCATGGAACGCAAATCAAGTAAGAAAAATCTGAAACTTCTCCATGAATCTGAAAGTTCTATTATTGCTTTAAAAACTCAAGTAGAAGAATATAAAAGAATGGTAGAAGTCCTTGAAAACCAAATAAGTATCAAAAAGGAAGAGGCTATGAAACTTGAAACTGAGATCGCTAGAGCAAAGGCTGAAAATTTGGAAAATAGCAAAAAACTCAAAGCGCTCCAAGCGATTGAAGGGACTATGAAACTCAATGAACTAATGAAAGTTCAAAGACCTGCCCAGTTCAGATTTGGTCTAGGATTTGAGAAAGGTGAATCCTCTAAGATTGCACCTCCTGAAAAGAAAGAGTTTGTGAAGCAAGTCACTGCACCTTCTAACTCTATGAAGCCCACTCAACCTAGAAAGGAGTCCATTCCTGTTAGAAAGGTAATGAAGACTAACCAGCCACAAAGAAGATACAAATTCTATGGTTATTGCTTTCATTGTAATATGTTTGGACATAAAAGAGCTGATTGCAAATTCTATGTAAGAAACAGTCCATTTGTGACTAGGAATCCTTTTTCAATCCTAAGTAGCCACAAAATTGAGTGCTATATGTGTCATAATTATGGACACTTGGCTAGGGATTGTAGGTTGCATATTGCTAACAAATTTCAGGTTGAAAAGAAACCCAAGTTAGTCAAGGCTTGGAGAGCAAAGCAAAGTGCAGAAAGTCCCAAAGAATCTCTCATTGTGCAAATGGCATTCAATGCACAAAAGAAGGCAGCACCATGGGTCCTTGATAGTGGTTGTTCAAGCCATATGACTGGTGATAAAGAGAAATTCATCAAATTACAGCACTATGAAGGCGGTTCAGTGAAGTTTGGCAACAATGATGGTGCCAAAATCTGCGGAAAAGGTGTTATTCAGCTTATGGCAAACAAGATCAGATCGGAAGAAGTCTTATATGTGTCTGGATTGAGACACAATCTGCTTAGTGTGAGCCAGATCTGTGACAAGGGTCACGAAGTTATCTTCACAAAGAATGGGTTTGCCATCAAGAAGAGTAGCAACGGCAAAACAGTGGCAACTGGATCAAGAACTGCTGGAAATCTCTATACATTGTCAGATGGAGCTGAAAAGACCTGCTTGATGAGTCGGACAGAGGAAAGTTGGTTGTGGCACAAACGCCTTGGGCATCTAAGCTTTGATAACATGTCAAAGATTTGCAATTCAAAGGCTGTAAGAGGCATGTCTAAAGTTGAAAAGCCTTCCAATCCTATTTGCAACTCTTGCCAAAAGGGAAAGCAAACGAGGGTTATGTTCAAGTCAAAGGAGCATCATTCCAAGAAACCTCTTGAGCTAGTGCACACTGATCTCTGTGGACCGATGCGAACTCAAAGCACCAATGGAGATAAGTATTTCATGTTATGCATTGATGATTATACTCGTATGACATGGGTATTGTTTCTTAAGCATAAGCATCAATCACTTGATCGTTTTAAAGTGTTTAAAGCACAGGTTGAAAATCAATTGGAAAAACGTATCAAGATTTTAAGGTCTGATCGTGGAGGCGAGTTCACATCTGAAGAGTTCACTAAATATTGTGAACATCATGGCATTCAAAGACAGTACTCAGCCCCTAGAACTCCACAGCAAAATGGAGTTGTGGAACGGAAGAATCGCACCGTACAAGAGATGGCTCGTACGATGCTAAGTGAAAGCAAGATGGCTGACAAGTATTGGAAAGAGGCAATTCATACGGCTGTATACATTCAAAACCGATGCTTGATCAGGCCACATGAAGACAAAACTCCCTATGAGCTATGGTTTGGAAGAAAAGCAACAGTGAAGCACTTCAAAGTCTTCGGCAGCAAGTGTTACATCAAGCGGCTCGAACAAAATCCGGGCAAATTTGAAGAAAGAGCTGACGAAGGTATATTTCTGGGTTACTCCTCTACTAGCAAGGCATATAGGTGTCTTAACAAAAGAACCAGAAAAATCATAGAAAGTGCTGATGTGAGAATAGATGAGAATATTGAACCAAAGAATGCAACTCATAATGACAGTCCAGTTTATGAGGACTCGAGTGAGATTGATGATGAGAAGGCTGAATCTAATGATTCTGAGAAATCAAAGGATGACTCAGAAGATACCACACCTAAGAAGCACAGCACTTGGGTAGAGCAACACCCTAAGGATCAAATCATTGGAGATCCTAAGGCAGGCGTTCAAACTAGACAAAGTGTAGTTAGCAATTACTCACTTGTGTCCACCATTGAACCCAAGACTGTGGCTGAAGCCAGTCTCGATGAAAGTTGGTTGAAAGCTATGCATGAGGAGTTGGAGCAAATTGAGAAGAACTCCACATGGGAACTTGTTCCTAGACCTACTGATAAGAATGTTATTGGTCCTAAATGGGTCTTTCGGAATAAGCTGAATGAAGATGGTCAAGTCATTAGAAACAAAGCAAGGTTGGTTTGTAAAGGCTATGCTCAAGTTGAAGGCATAGATTTTGAAGAGACCTTTGCACCTGTGGCTCGTCTGGAAGCTATTCGTATGTTTCTTGCATTGGCAGCATACAAAACCTTCAAGGTATTTCAGATGGACGTAAAGTCAGCTTTCTTGAATGGTTTACTTGAAGAAGAAGTCTACATTGAGCAACCTGATGGTTTTCTCATCAGCAAAAATTCAGATCTAGTGTGCAAGTTGAAAAAGGCTCTTTATGGACTGAAACAAGCGCCAAGGGCATGGTATGCAAGGCTGGATCTCTATCTCCGCAAGATCGGTTTTGGAAAAGGAATGGTTGATAGCAATCTGTATGTCAAAACTGAGTTAAGCAAACAGCTGGTTGTCATTGTTTATGTTGATGACATAATCTTTGGTGGCAATGATGAGGAGATGTGCACGAATTTTGCTGAAGAGATGAAGAAAGAATTTGAGATGTCAATGCTTGGAGAACTAAAGTTCTTTCTTGGTTTACAAGTTCAGCAGCTGAAACATGGTATCTTCATATCACAGATGAAATACATCAAGGAAATGCTGAAGCGATTTAACATGGAAGACAGCAAGCCAGTGAGCACACCAATGTCAACAAACACGAAGCTTAGCAAAGATGATAAGGCCTCGTCCGTTGATCATACCACCTATCGCTCTATGATAGGAAGCTTGCTCTACTTAACTGCTACAAGACCAGATCTTCTACAAGCAGTATGTATGGTTGCACGTTTTCAAGCAGCACCAACTGAAACGCACCTTACAGCAGTGAAAAGAATCTTTCGATATCTGAAAGGTACTATGGAGCTTGGTATCTGGTATCCCAAAGGCAAATCCTTCACTCTTGTTGCATATTCTGATGCCGATTGGGCTGGATGCGTAGATGATCGCAAGAGTACTAGCGGCGGCGCATTTTATCTTGGAGAAAGATTAGTTGCTTGGCATAGTAAGAAGCAAGACTCAGTATCCCTTTCGACAGCGGAAGCGGAATATATTGCAGCGGCAACTTGTTGTACGCAAGTGTTATGGATGCGGCAAATGCTCTCTGATCTAGGAGTTCCTACAACGGATCCTACGCCGATCCTATGTGACAACACGAGTGCAATTCATATATCTAAGAATCCTGTTCAGCACTCTCGAACAAAGCATGTAGCAATTCGTTATCATTTTCTTAAAGATAAAGTTGCTGATGGAGAGGTCAAGTTGGAATATGTTCCAACAACTGAGCAAGTGGCTGATATTTTCACGAAACCTCTGCCAAAGGAAGTCTTCGAGTATCTCCGGAAAAAGTTAGGAGTTACTCACTCTCCTAAGCCGTAGGAGTTGTGCTTGAAAGGGGGAGCAATGCGTTCATTGAATATCCTATTCGCTCCTCGGTTTGGTCCCTTTGGACTTGTTGTCAAAGGGGGAGAGATGTTATGCTATGATAGCAAGGAAAGATGTTATGCTATGAAAGCTAGGGGGAGATTGTTGAAAATGCATGGTTGATATTTCAGAATTTCAGAATTGGTTCCAAGTGAGTGTTGAAAAGAACTTGGAAGAGCTGCAAGCTGGAGTTGAAAGTGTTGAAGTTCCAATAGTGTTGCCAACAATTCCAAAGGGGGAGATTGTTGGAATTTGAGATGAATTTGAGATGACTTGAAAGCCTTTTGAAGAATTGAAGGAGTTAGTATCTCAAAGTATTAATTTGAGTTGGAATTCTTGTCAACACATTGTCACAAACGTGATGTTAATAGATTGGTGTTGATAGAGCTTAAAAGAAGAAATCAGAATTGAAACAGAATTGAAACAGTCAGGAATTCAGAATTCCTGAAGCAGAGCACGCGGTCGACCGAGCACCCCATGCGGTCGACCGAGAAAGAAGAAACCTGCAGAAAACAGTTTCAGGCACCTCTCAGTTATTTTCGTGACACAGTGTGTCTTCGGTCGACCGGGACCCCAGGATGTCGACCGAGCTCGAAAGTTGTCTGTTTCCAGTCAGTGTCTTCGGTCGACCGAGCAAGCCAGGATGTCGACCGAGCACGGGAACCAGAGTTGCGCAGAATTAGAAGTTTTGCACGAAAATTCAGCACTCTTATCTATTTCGTTTGGGACTCTTTCTAAACGAATTGTAGCCTGTTTTAAATACAATTAAGGGTTACTATAACCTATATAAAGGCATGTATGGGTCGTTCTAAAGATACACCAGAAGAGAGAAAGAATAGAGAAGAGTTTTAGAGAGTTCTTGAGAGAAAGAAGAAGCTGCTGGTGTGTGTTGCTATGTGCTGATGTGGTGACGTTTTCTACAGTAATTGTGGACGAGATTATGCTCTAGAAGATGGTGATTCGTCCATGAGTTAAGTGTCTCTCTGTTTATGCTTTATTTTCAATTTGTAAGGGATTGAGAGAGAGAATTGTAGAGGGGAAGGGCTGTAGACAGAGTTAATATTCTATTCTGTTTTTACATCAACTTGGTGCTTGGTGTTTAGGGTTTGGTGATCCTATCTGTTGGTGCAGATAAATTGTAAAGGGAGTCGGTGCTTCCTAGATAGTTGGTGCTATCTGAAACTAAGGGTTGGTGCTCTTTGTCGTTGGTGCGACTAAATAAGATTCAGATCTGTCCCGGATTGGTGTTCGGACAGTCTTTGAACCGTGGACGTAGCCCTTCGGTGAACCACGTTAAATCTGGTGTCATTGTGTGGTTTGACTTGTTTTGTTGTTGAATTGGACCTGTTTTTAGAAATCACTGATTCACCCCCCCCCCTCTCAGTGATCGCGGTATCCAACAAAGCAATGCATAGATGTTGCTGCCTCTGTCATTGGATAAACACTTCCTTCGGTAACAACATTGTCTTTTGATCCCAAAGCCAATTTACACTTTTGGAACTATGAAAAATAAAGAAATTAAAAAAATATTAGAACTTGTTGAAACATAAATGTTTGTCTTAATCTTCAATAGGCAGATACTTACCATCATCCCATTTATAGGAATAAATTTTGATGTTGCTGCAATGCCTTTTTCTTTAGTTGCTTTTGACTATACAGTGAAAACAAAGCCAATCCAAGTTAGTAGGAAAAAAAATGCAGAACAGAACAATATATACAATCACATATAGAGTCTATCCTAAACTACTAGAAAACATAAGCCATAGATTATTTTAAATACGTACCTGAACTTTTTTCACCTTTCGTTTCGACAATGCCATGGTTTGCTTTGTTTTACCGACTTCTTTTGACTAGCATTAATTGAATAAAAGTGAAGTCAACAACCACATAGTTCTTAAAAGGCTTACGAAACCAACATATAGAATTAAAGGTACAAAGGTACAAAATCTGTACCTTTTGGCTACATGAATTACGATTTTGAGCTTGGGCTAACAGCCCCTGTCTATTATCACTCTTATCACTATTGGACGCCACATTTTCTGCTGGTGTGGAGTTGAGCATTCCAAGTTTTTTCTTAAGCAACTCACTCAATATTTCATCTATTGGTGAGTTAACCAATCCTTGATGTTTAAGCAACTCTATCATTGATTTCTGCAATGTCACAATGTGATCATCTTTCTCTCGCAACTGCACCTCCAATTTCTGAGTATATTCCTTGTTTGATCTACGCTTAGGGAGATTAAAGTACATAGTTGGAGTACAATACATTCCACCAGCCCTAACTCGGCCACTATGCTCAGGGGTTCCCAATGCCAAAGTAAGAATATCTTCACTACCTTTTGTTACCAACTTTCCTTCCTTTTTATCATGTTTTAGTACTTCCTGTAAGAAAATGGAATGAGAGACTCAATCAGTATCTTCCCATGAATTAGAAATGTTTTTAATTTGGAACTCACGATTTTTTTAGCTATCTCCTTAGTAGCATCATTTGAATATTCACCCTTCTTGTCTTGTCGTGCTAGTAGCCACATGACATGTCTATCTTGACGATCAATCGATACTCCCGCTGCTTTCTATTATCAATCACAAGTCAAAGAACTCAAATAGTTAAGAAAACAGAGTATATCATGAACATCAACTAGAAACTAAAGTTGGTTGTTCGACGGTTCTCGTCTTAACCGATTACCATCTTATCGGAGAGGCCAGCATAACCATCCTTGCCTATTCGGTGGTCATATTCATTCAGATCCCTTCTCTCTGCTTACAACTTGCTTAACCCCTAAAGGTTTCGAAGGAAAAAAGAATCAGTTTATCTTAACTTCCCATAAAAAAATATTCTTTAGTGGAAATTATAAGTAAAACATGCACTTTCTATTAACCTGGGATTCTTCTGAACATCTAATCATAACAAATTTCAACCAATCTGGTTTCTTGATGTCTGGATAAACGTCCCACAAATATGGTGGATTTTCTAGCAATTCTGGATCATCTAAGTATGGTCTGACAAATTCTTTTGTCAGATAAGTCTTGAACCTCCTCCATAGTACACCGCAATGGGATATTGCTTTCTTTTTATATTTTACATCTATAATAAATCTCAACTGCAAATATTCAATTAAACAAATTATAGTTTACAAATAAAATAAAAAAAGAATTTAATAACCACTTCAACAGCGATAAGCTCAATAAACACTTACCTCCATTCCTACCCATAAATCCTCCTCTTTCATGGGATCAGGCACTTTAAACCAATTTGGATATTCAGCTAGTGGAACAACACCTCTAACCAATGCACCTGCCCAAGTAGCAACTTTTTTTCGTACCACTTTTCCGATAGGCATATAATTTTCATCAAACTCCACTACAATCTTTATACCGTCCCATTTCTTTTTCATGCCATGAGACACTGTTTGACCTCTCACATTTTTTTCACCGGTAGGTACCACAACTAAATGTCTTCTCTTCCTTTTTTTAAGTGAACCAGCACCTATTTCAGGGTCCATTGCTTAAGCTTCAAAACCTGCTAAAAGCACACATCGCAATTTTTAATTTACCACAAGAAAAAGCAATAAAAAATGAATAAACTTAAGCATATATCCTTAACCATAATAAACATTACTTACCCAAGTCAAGAACGAATGAAAATGATTTTGTCACAACCTCGAATATAATTCAATGGAGGATTATCTTAATCCATCTCATAGCAAAAAGAATATAACTAATAGGCATATAATTTGATTGAGATTCATCAATAGCATGTTACACTTCCATATAACTAATAGGCATATAACTGAAAAATCTAAAATTAAACTTTTAGCTGTCAACCCAAATCCCTTCACAATCTTCTCACATGTATTTTGATTGAGATTCATCAGTAGCATCAAATGATTCAACACTTGGCAGTACTTCAACTTGATCAAGTATGTCATTGAGGTCATCTTCGTCTCCGTAGTCTTGGTAATTTTGGGGGGATTCTAGAACCACCGACAAACTAAGATCAACTTGATCAGGTACATAGAAAACTTACTACGCCTGTGATGCAAATATAAATGAATCTGACTTATGGCCAATTCTTCCAAGATAAACTAATGTGTGACCCATATCATCAGTCTTGACACCATTTTTACTATCCACCCAGTCACACTTGAACACTGGAACTTTGAAGGCAACATAGTCAAGCAACCATATCTCGACAAGAACACCGTAGAATGACATGTCAGTGACTATTGGATTTTGATCCTTTGAACTTGAAATCTGTTTAGTTCTTGCCAATAGAGAAACTCCACTATTTTGAGTGACTCGTGAAGCATCACAAGCCTTTGTCGAAAAACAGTGACCATTAACGACAAAGGTAGAATATTTTAAAACATGTGCCAAAGGACCTTTAGATATCCAGTTTAAGGCGCTTGACACCTTATTCTCAGGCTTAAGCCGCTCCTCCAACACCTGATTGTTTTAAAATAAAAGTTAGTCATACTAATAGTTTATTATGCTGAAAAGACGCTAAGTCGGTCATTTACCCTTTCTTTAAACCAACTACTAAAGGTACGATTGTGTTCGTCTTGCAACAATGTCGGTTTTCTTGACTTGCGGGGATCTTGTTTCTTTAGATAGGTCATATGTTCCCTATCATGTTTCCAATAGAAATCATTTTGTTAGCCAACAAAATTCAAGACACATAGGATTGATTTGAAATGTGAAACAGCTAAATAGTCCTACTTGCTCGATGTAAGGAAGAACATCTTTTGTGTTTTGCAACACATAGTTATGTGCTTGCTCTAAAGCTTTTCTATCAACTGGAACTAGCTCACCGCCTGGTGGAGCCTTTTCATATAACACCATATCAGCAGGAGTGTGTTGGAATTTGAGATGACTTGAGTAGTCTTTGAAGAATTGAAGGAATTAATATCTCAAAGTATTGTTTTGAGTTGGAATTCTTGTCAACACATTGTCACAAACGTGATGTTAAGAGGCTGGTGTTGATAGAGCTGAAAAGAAGAATCAGAGTTGAAACAGTCAGGAATTCAGAATTCCTGAAGCAGAGCATGCGGTCGACCGGGCACCCCATGCGGTCGACCGAACAAAGAGAAACCTGCAGAAAAAGTTTCAGGCACCTCTCAGTTATTTTCGTGACACAGTGTGTCTTCGGTCGACCGGGACCCCAGGATGTCGACCGAGCGCGATAGTTGTCTGTTTCCAGACAGTGTCTTCGGTCGACCGAGCAAGCAAGGATGTCGACCGAGCACGGGAACCAGAGTTGCGCAGAATCAGAAGTCTTGCACGAAAATTCAGCACTCTTATCTAATTTGTTTGGGACTCTTTCTAAACGAATTGTAGCCTGTTTTGAATACAATTAAGGGTTAACATAACCTATAAAAAGGCATGTATGGGTCGTTCTAAAGATACACCAGAGAGAGAAAGAAGAGAAGAGAGAAGAGAGTGCTGGTGCTGTTACTGTTGCTGTTGCTGTGTGCTGTTGTGCTGCATCTTTCTACAGCAAGTGAGGACGAGGATGTGCTCTTGAAGATGATGTTTTCGTCCATAAGATAAGTGTCTCTCTATTTATGCTTTAATTTCAATTTGTAAGGGATTGAGAGAGAGAGAATTGTAGAGGGGAAGGGCTGTAGACAGAGTTTATCTTCTATTCTGTTTTTACATCAAGTTGGTGCTTGGTGTTTGGGGTTTGGTGATCCTATCTGTGGGTGCAGATAAATTGTAAAGGGAGTCGGTGCTTCCTAGATAGTTGGTGCTATCTGAAACTAAGGGTTGGTGCTCTTTGTCGTTGGTGCGACTAAATATATTCAGACCTGTACCGGATCGGTGTTCGGACGGTTTTGATCCGTGGACGTAGCCTTTTGGTGAACCACGTTAAATCTGGTGTCATTGTGTGGTTTGACTTGTTTTGTTGTTAAATTGGACCTATTTTTAGAAATCACTGATTCACCCCCCCCCCTCTCAGTGATCGCGATATCCAACAATTGGTATCAGAGCGAGGCTCCCTTGATCAGTTTAATACGCTAAGGGTGATCTCTTGTCAAATCACATGGCAGTCCAATACAGGGAATATGAAAGCACCTCTGTTTGATGGTTCTAATTACTCTTTCTGGAAGATTAGGATGCAAGCCTTCATCAAATCTCTTGGCTATGATGTTTGGGAGGCTGTCAGAGTCGGTTACAATACTGCCACCGTACCCAATGATACTGCATCGAAGAAGTTGGCAGACAACGACTCCAAGGCGCAGAATGCACTCTTTAGTGGCCTTGTGGACAGCGAGCTTGTCAAAGTAATTGCATGCAAAACAGCCAAGGAAATTTGGGACAAGTTGCAAAGCATACATGAAGGTGATGAGAAGATTAAAGAAGCCAAATTGCAAACTCATCGCTCTCAATTCGAGTCTCTTCGCATGGAGGAAAGCGAGAATGTTGAATCGTATATGCAACGAGTGAATGAAGTCACGAATGACATTCGTGGACTAGGGGAGGAGATTAAAGAGCCGGTCATCGTAAAAAAGGTTCTAAGATCTCTTCTTCCCCGGTTTGATTCAAAAGTCTCAGCCATCGAAGAAGCCAAAGATCTGAATGCATTTTCCATGGATGAATTACATGGTTCTCTAACTGCCTATGAGATGCGCATAGGAAAGACGTCTTCATCTGATAAAGAAGCGGCCTTCAAAGTTCAGAAAAAGGCAAAAGAGACTGCTGGTCATGATGTTGATTCTGATGATGATGAGCTTGAGGCTCAATTTGTTAGAAAGTTGAAGAAAGGAAGCAATGGCAAGTACAAAGGGAAGCTACCCTTTAAATGCTTCAATTGTGGAGGTGTTGGTCACTTTGCTGCGAAGTGTCCGCTAAAAGAAGACAATGATAATGACTCTTATGCTGAAAAGAGTAAAGGAAAGAGAAATTTCAGAAAAAGAGGCAAAGCTAAAAACTTTCTATGTCAACAAGATGACAGCACGTCTGAATCTTCAGACGATGATGAATCAACCGAAGCTCTCTTCATGGTCACTGTTGAAGAAGAAGAAGAGCTAGATCCAGAAGAGGAAGAGGAGGCTGAAGTCAATCTTGAAGAGGAACTCATAGCCGCACTTGAGGAGCTTAGCATGGAACGCAAAACAAGTAAGAAAAATTTGAAACTTCTCCATGAATCTGAAAGTTCTATTATTGCTTTGAAAACTCAAGTAGAAGAATATAAAAGAATGGTAGAAGTCCTTGAAAACCAAATAAGTATCAAAAAGGAAGAGGCTATGAAACTTGAAACTGAGATCGCTAGAGCAAAGGCTGAAAATTTGGAAAATAGCAAAAAACTCAAAGCGCTCCAAGCGATTGAAGGGACTATGAAACTCAATGAACTACTGAAAGTTCAAAGACCTGCCCACTTCAGATTTGGTCTAGGATTTGAGAAAGGTGAATCCTCTAAGATTGCACCTCCTGAAAAGAAAGAGTTTGTGAAGCAAGTCACTGCACCTTCTAACTCTATGAAGCCCACTCAACCTAGAAAGGAGTCCATTCCTGTTAGAAAGGTAATGAAGACAAGCCACAAAGAAGATACAAATTCTATGGTTATTGCTTTCATTGTAATATGTTTGGACATAAAAGAGCTGATTGCAAATTCTATGTTAGAAACAGCCCATTTGTGACTAGGAACCCTTTTTCAATCCTAAGTAGCCACAAAATTGAGTGCCATAAGTGCTATAATTATGGACACTTGGCTAGGGATTGTAGGTTGCATATTGCTAACAAATTTCAGATTGAAAAGAAACCCAAGTTAGTCAAGGCTTGGAGAGCAAAGCAAAGTGCAGAAAGTCCCAAAGAATCTCTCATTGTGCAAATGGCATTCAATGCACAAAAGAAGGCAGCACCATGGGTCCTTGATAGTGGTTGTTCAAGCCATATGACTGGTGATAAAGAGAAATTCATCAAATTACAGCACTATGAAGGCGGTTCAGTGAAGTTTGGCAACAATGATGGTGCCAAAATCTGCGGAAAAGGTGTTATTCAGCTTATGGCAAACAAGATCAGATCTGAAGAAGTCTTATATGTGTCTGGATTGAGACACAACCTGCTTAGTGTGAGCCAGATCTGTGACAAGGGTCACGAAGTTATCTTCACAAAGAATGGGTTTGCCATCAAGAAGAGTAGCAACGGCAAAACAGTGGCAACTGGATCAAGAACTGCTGAAAATCTCTATACATTGTCAGATGGAGCTGAAAAGACCTGCTTGATGAGTCGGACAGAGGAAAGTTGGTTGTGGCACAAACGCCTTGGGCATCTAAGCTTTGATAACATGTCAAAGATTTGCAATTCAAAGGCTGTAAGAGGCATGTCTAAAGTTGAAAAGCCTTCCAATCCTATTTGCGACTCTTGCCAAAAGGGAAAGCAAACGAGGGTTATGTTCAAGTCAAAGGAGCATCATTCCAAGAAACCTCTTGAGCTAGTGCACACTGATCTCTGTGGACCGATGCGAACTCAAAGCACCAATGGAGATAAGTATTTCATGTTATGCATTGATGATTATACTCGTATGACATGGGTATTGTTTCTTAAGCATAAGCATCAAGCACTTGATCGTTTTAAAGTGTTTTAAGGTTGAAAATCAATTGGAAAAACGTATCAAGATTTTAAGGTCTGATCGTGGAGGCGAGTTCACATCTGAAGAGTTCACTAAATATTGTGAACATCATGGCATTCAAAGACAGTACTCAGCCCCTAGAACTCCACAGCAAAATGGAGTTGTGGAACGGAAGAATCGCACCGTACAAGAGATGGCTCGTACGATGCTAAGTGAAAGCAAGATGGCTGACAAGTATTGGAAAGAGGCAATTCATACGGCTGTATACATTCAAAATCGATGCTTGATCAGGCCACATGAAGACAAAACTCCCTATGAGCTATGGTTTGGAAGAAAAGCAATAGTCAAGCACTTCAGAGTCTTCGGCAGCAAGTGTTACATCAAGCGGCTCGAACAAAATCCGGGCAAATTTGAAGAAAGAGCTGACGAAGGTATATTTCTGGGTTACTCCTCTACTAGCAAGGCATATAGGTGTCTTAACAAAAGAACCAGAAAAATCATAGAAAGTGCTGATGTGAGAATAGATGAGAATATTGAACCAAAGAATGCAACTCATAATGACAGTCCAGTTTATGAGGACTCGAGTGAGATTGATGATGAGATGGCTGAATCTAATGATTCTGAGAAATCAAAGGATGACTCAGAAGATACTACACCTAAGAAGCACAGCACTTGGGTAGAGCAACACCCTAAGGATCAAATCATTGGAGATCCTAAGGCAGGCGTTCAAACTAGACAAAGTGTAGTTAGCAATTACTCACTTGTGTCCACCATTGAACCCAAGACTGTGGCTGAAGCCAGTCTCGATGAAAGTTGGTTGAAATCTATGCATGAGGAGTTGGAGCAAATTGAGAAAAACTCCACATGGGAACTTGTTCCTAGACCTACTGATAAGAATGTTATTGGTACTAAATGGGTCTTTCGGAATAAGCTGAATGAAGATGGTCAAGTCATTAGAAACAAAGTAAGGTTGGTTTGTAAAGGCTATGCTCAAGTTGAAGGCATAGATTTTGAAGAGACCTTTGCACCGGTGGCTCGTCTGGAAGCTATTCGTATGTTTCTTGCATTGGCAGCATACAAAACCTTCAAGGTATTTCAGATGGACGTTAAGTCAGCTTTCTTGAATGGTTTACTTGAAGAAGAGGTCTACATTGAGCAACCTGATGGTTTTCTCATCAGCAAAAATTCAGATCTAGTGTGCAAGTTGAAAAAGGCTCTTTATGGACTGAAACAAGCGCCAAGGGCATGGTATGCAAGGCTGGATCTCTATCTCCGCAAGATCGGTTTTGGAAAAGGAATGGTTGATAGCAATCTGTATGTCAAAACTGAGTTAAGCAAACAGCTGGTTGTCATTGTTTATGTTGATGACATAATCTTTGGTGGCAATGATGAGGAGATGTGCAGGAATTTTGCTAGAAGAGATGAAGAAAGAATTTGAGATGTCAATGCTTGGAGAACTAAAGTTCTTTCTTGGTTTACAAGTTCAGCAGCTGAAACATGGCATCTTCATATCACAAATGAAATACATCAAGGAAATGCTTAAAGCGATTTAACATGGAAGACAGCAAGCCAGTGAGCACACCAATGTCAACAAACACGAAGCTTAGCAAAGATGATAAGGCCTCGTCCGTTGATCATACCACCTATCGCTCTATGATAGGAAGCTTGCTCTACTTAACTGCTACAAGACCAGATCTTCTACAAGCAGTATGTATGGTTGCACGTTTTCAAGCAGCACCAACTGAAACGCACCTTACAGCAGTGAAAAGAATCTTTCGATATCTGAAAGGTACTATGGAGCTTGGTATCTGGTATCCCAAAGGCAAATCCTTCACTCTTGTTGCATATTCTGATGCCGATTGGGCTGGATGCGTAGATGATCGCAAGAGTACTAGCGGCGGCGCATTTTATCTTGGAGAAAGATTAGTTGCTTGGCATAGTAAGAAGCAAGACTCAGTATCCCTTTCGACAGCGGAAGCGGAATATATTGCAGCAGGCAACTTGTTGTACGCAAGTGTTATGGATGCGGCAAATGCTCTCTGATCTAGGAGTTCCTACAACGGATCCTACGCCGATCCTATGTGACAACACGAGTGCAATTCATATCTCTAAGAATCCTGTTCAGCACTCTCGAACAAAGCATGTAGCAATTCGTTATCATTTTCTTAAAGATAAAGTTGCTGATGGAGAGGTCAAGTTGGAATATGTTCCAACAACTGAGCAAGTGGCTGATATTTTCACGAAACCTCTGCCAAAGGAAGTCTTCGAGTATCTCCGGAAAAAGTTAGGAGTTACTCACTCTCCTAAACCGTAGGAGTTGTGCTTGAAAGGGGGAGCAATGCATTCATTGAATATCCTATTCGCTCCTCGGTTTGGTCCCTTTGGACTTGTTGTCAAAGGGGGAGAGATGTTATGCTATGATAGCAAGGAGAGATGTTATGCTATGAAAGCTAGGGGGAGATTGTTGACAGTGCATGGTTGTTATTTCAGAAATTCAGAATTGGTTCCAAGTGAGTGTTGAAGTTCCAATAGTGTTGCCAACAATTCCAAAGGGGGAGATTGTTGGAATTTGAGATGACTTGAGTAGTCTTTGAAGAATTGAAGGAATTAATATCTCAAAGTATTGTTTTGAGTTGGAATTCTTGTCAACACATTGTCACAAACGTGATGTTAAGAGGCTGGTGTTGATAGAGCTGAAAAGAAGAATCAGAGTTGAAACAGTCAGGAATTCAGAATTCCTGAAGCAGAGCATGCGGTCGACCGGGCACCCCATGCGGTCGACCGAACAAAGAGAAACCTGCAGAAAAAGTTTCAGGCACCTCTCAGTTATTTTCGTGACACAGTGTGTCTTCGGTCGACCGGGACCCCAGGATGTCGACCGAGCGCGATAGTTGTCTGTTTCCAGACAGTGTCTTCGGTCGACCGAGCAAGCAAGGATGTCGACCGAGCACGGGAACCAGAGTTGCGCAGAATCAAAAGTCTTGCACGAAAATTCAGCACTCTTATCTAATTTGTTTGGGACTCTTTCTAAACGAATTGTAGCCTGTTTTGAATACAATTAAGGGTTAACATAACCTATAAAAAGGCATGTATGGGTCGTTCTAAAGATACACCAGAGAGAGAAAGAAGAGAAGAGAGAAGAGAGTGCTGGTGCTATTACTGTTGCTGTTGCTGTGTGCTGTTGTGCTGCATCTTTCTACAGCAAGTGAGGACGAGGATGTGCTCTTGAAGGTGATGTTTTCGTCCATAAGATAAGTGTCTCTCTGTTTATGCTTTAATTTCAATTTGTAAGGGATTGAGAGAGAGAGAATTGTAGAGGGGAAGGGCTGTAGACAGAGTTTATCTTCTATTCTGTTTTTACATCAAGTTGGTGCTTGGTGTTTGGGGTTTGGTGATCCTATCTGTGGGTGCAGATAAATTGTAAAGGGAGTCGGTGCTTCCTAGATAGTTGGTGCTATCTGAAACTAAGGGTTGGTGCTCTTTGTCGTTGGTGCGACTAAATATATTCAGACCTGTACCGGATCGGTGTTCGGACGGTTTTGATCCGTGGACGTAGCCTTTTGGTGAACCACGTTAAATCTGGTGTCATTGTGTGGTTTGACTTGTTTTGTTGTTGAATTGGACCTGTTTTTAGAAATCACTGATTCACCCCCCCCCCCCCTCTCAGTGATCGCGATATCCAACAGAGTGTTGTCACCGGAAGGAGGAATCCTAATTCCCAACAACTCGGTTAAGAACTCACTACAAAATTCAATTGCTTCCTCTGCAATATAATTTTCTGCCATGCAAGCTTGTGATTGGGTTGGATTTCTTACATAACTCTTTAAGACCTTCATATACCTAAAACAATATGAAAGGATAACTTGGATTTTAACCATAATAAACATTAATTTTTTTTTATTCTAATGAAGCCATTAACAATCAAAATAAATTATTCATCATACCTCTCAAATGCGTACATCCATCAGAAGAAAACCGAACCACAAAGCTCAACCTCTCTGACAAGATGCACCGTTAAATGAATCATAATGTCAAAGAATGATGGTGGAAAATACTTTTCCAACAAGCATAATGTGATCACTATATCATTTTGGATTCCAGGCAACCTTTCCACGTCTATTACTTTCGCACAAATAGCTTTGAAAAAGGAACACAACCTCAAAATGGCATATCTCACATGTTTTGGCAGCACAGACCGTATTGCAACAGGAAGCAATTGTTGCATCAACAAGTGACAATCGTGCGACTTGAGACCATGCAATTTTAGGTCTTGCATTGAAACAAGTGGCTTAAAATTTGAAGAGTATCCTTCTGGGACTTTCAGCTCGTGTAATGTTTTGCACAATCTCACTTTCTCGGCTCTAGATAATGTGTAGCACGTTGGTGGTAAGAACGTCCTCTTCTCCCCAATCTTTGGAGCCAATTCCTTCCTTAAACCCATCTCCTCCAGATCAAGATGACTATTAAGATTGTCTTTTGTTTTATTTGGCACATTTAGCAAAGTGCTAATGATGCTATCACAAACATTTTTCTCAATGTGCATGACATCCAAGTTATGGAATAAAAGCAAATACGGCCAGTAATCAAGATCAAAATTTTTTGACTTTTTATTCCAACATTTGGTGGCATTGCTTTCATCATCTTCTTCCAATGACTTCTTTGATGTTCCCACTGATTTTTTCTGTTTTCCCCATGTGAAATTAATCCCTTCAACTTTCCTTTTAATTTCCTCACCAGATAATATTTTAGGTTCAATCCGAAGCTCTTTCTCACCGTTGAAGGCCTTTTGTTGTCTACGATAAGGATGATACAGCGGAAGAAATCTTCTAGTGGCTTGGTATATATTTTTCTTTGAGTGTTTCAGCCTATAAGAAGATGTGTCTTCGCCGCACCTTGGACATGCATAGTAGCCTTTAGTAGTGCACCCTGAAAGATTGCCAAGTGCTGGAAAATCGCTAATTGTCCATAGCAATACAGCTTTCAACAAAAAGGGTTCTCGCTTGTAGGCATCATAAAGCATAACTCCTTCCCTCCACAAGGTAACTAAGTCCTCAATCAAGGGTGCCAAGTATACATCGATCTCTTTCGCAGGTTGTTTCGGACCAGGAATCAACATTGTCAACATCATAAACTTTCGCTTCATGCACAACCAAGGCGGGAGGTTGTATGTGACCAACATTACCGGCCACAAGCTATATCTACTGCTGAGAGAGTTGAATGGGTTGACCCCATCAGCTGAAAGTGCTAGACGAAGGTTTCTTGACTCACTTGCGAACTCTGGCCACCTATTTTCTACCTCCTTCCATGCTTTAGAGTCAGCTGGGTGACGCAATTTATCATCGATTACTCTTTCGTTGGCATGCCATGTTAGTGACTTTGTTGTCTCCTCGGACTTAAACATTCTTTCAAATCCTGTAATTGGTGGAAAGTACCACATAACTTTTGCTGGTACACCACTACACTGGTCTGTCTTACTTTTGTTTTCCTTGTATCTTGACACTCCACAAGTAGGGCACTCAGTTAGGTTCTTGAAATATCACCTCTATAGAGTATACAATCGTTGGGACACGCATGTATTTTCTGGTATTTCATACCATAAACTGACAATGTCTTCCTAACTTTAAGCATGTTTGAAGGCAACGCATTATCTTTTAAGGGAAACATCTCCTGTAACACTTTCAACAAATTCGTTAAACTTGTGTCGGACAAACCACCCTTTGCTTTTATTTTAAACAATGTAACCACTGCTGATAGCTTTGTAAACTTCTGGCTGCCTTCGTACAGAGGTATCTCTGCGTCTTCAAGCAACTCTTTAAACTTCTCAGGATTAGTGTTGACACCAAAAATGTCACTTTGCCTCATCAAGATCCAAAGAGCTACATGAAGTCGCAACCTGCCATAAATAGGCAATGCTGCTTCCAAAAATCAAATCTTGTCAGAATCAAACAAAAACTGCAAGATTCTTCCAGACAGCCAAAAGAGGAGTACACAAGAAGTTTCGGGCCATTTCAAAATCATTTGGCCTAACTTCGCTTCTCCGACAGCCGAAAAGGAGCTCTCGGCGACAAAAGCTCTCCGGGACCATGGTTTCCAAGACAGAACCTATGGATCATCTTAAAATGACTCCAATAGGTTCCCTGTCAAATTTCAAGTCAATCGGACATCGGTTGACCACACATCAAACCGCGACATCTTCATCGCGACAAAAAGCAAGTCTGCAGGTGATAGGACCCCAAACGGCTTCGAAACTCAAACAAAAGCCTATGGTTGGTCTTATTTATTGCTCAGGAGGCTTCACACCAAATTTCAGGTCATTCCGACATCGTTTGACCCAGTTTCAGCTTCTGACGGAAAATCGGCAGCTCTGCGCGACAAAGTCTTCGGCTTTCTCAGGAAATTGGAAACTTTGCAAAATAAAATGCAAGGATTCTCATCAGGTTTCCTACAAAGAAATCAGGCCAATAAATGGTCAAAATGTCAAGGAAAAGTACAGAAGAAAAAAGAATAAAAAAAAAAGCAAAAACGGACGCAAAACGGGACACGAAAGGGGGAAAACCCCCCCAGGGTCGCAGACCCCTGCGACCCTGGGCCAGGGTTGCCAGCGACCTTGGACCCCGGGGTCGCCGGGAAAGCCCTGGAAACCCCGGTTTTCGCCGTTTTTTTCGCGATTCGAAGGGCCCAGCCTCTGGTACTTTCCAAAATTCATGCTTTTGAGACACCAAGTCCTCTGACATCCGTCCAAAACACGGGTAAATCATCAAGAGTATCGAAGACAGTATTGATCGCCACCCGGTCAACCAAAAAAGTGTGCTTTCCACCCGACCGATCGAGAAATCGACAGGACAGATGGCACCGACCCGCTGTTGGCAACAAACACCTGAAATTACATGATCATCTGATGTCGATCTACATGAAGATCCATCGATGATCATCAACAGAAGAATCTCAAAAGACGTGGCACGGCCCGCGACTCTTCAGCTGCTCGGCGACCACTTAATGCGATTAATTGACTAGCTTTATTACAGTCATTAATCCATTTCTTTGGACGGCCCAATCAGAAGCAAGCATTCGGGAGTTACAAGTCAAGAGATTCATGGCATTTAACCCATGAAACTCCTCCCATCATGGCGATTAAAGGCGATTAAATGCCCTCAATCTCCTCCGGCCAATCAGAAGCCAAGAAAAAGGAGTTACAAAATAAACAATTCAATTTTGTAACTCCTCCCATTATGCGGCTTAATGACAATAAAAGCCCATAAACCCACCTAAAAGGCTACCTAAAAGCCTATAAATAGGAGGGCTCTCCAAGAAGAAAGGACACACAACGAACATCAACAGACAGCAGACAGAAATCCAGAGAAAGGAAAAAGAGAGAAAACTCTGCGGAAGTTCTACACCGGCCACCGCAACAAGGTGACAAAAGTCCCTTGGGGGGTACCCCCCCCAAGGTCCTTGCCTTCTCCTCCTGCCTCCAATGGCTTAGATGTGGCTTTTCAGCCCGTCTACTCGGCTTTTTATTGGACATAGGACCTTCCTTTGGTCTTTGTCCTCTAAAAACCCGAGGTTATAGCCAAGCCAAGCGAATCAATAGCATCCTCTGTTCTCATCTGCATGGATGATGGCGAAGCCCACATATGGCTTGCGACCGTCAATCTAAACGAGTCCCCCACAATCTCCTGAGAAGTTAGATCCTCCTTTTCTTGCTTTTCATTGTAGTTTGTATTTTTTCAAAAGAGACAAAAATCACAATTCTTGTCTTTCATTGTTGATAAGGATTGTAAATCGGCTATAAACGCCAAAATCGGCTATAAACGCCAAAAATCGGCTATAAACGCCAAAATCGGCTATAAATGCCAAAAAAATCGCCTTTCACGGCAAATCAAGAAAAATGTCTCTTTTCTTAAATATATGTGCAATGGAAAACTTGAAAGAAGTTGATTTCCTTTTTACTTGCGAAGGTTGATCCCCGGATCACCACTTGCAATTCCAAGTAAAATAGAAAATCTGGCACACCCACAAAAAAAGAAATGTTGATGCACGCCCTTGCCCCCCGGTTACGAAAGGGTCGACCCGACGGACTCCCACACTTCAAGTCTCTCCCAAATGGGTCGAAAAAAGAAAGACCCAACCAAGTTGTTGCCGTCCATATGGTTGGAAAAACCAGAAGGCGCCAAAAATCAGCAACAAAAATCCATGTCCGACGTCCGATGACCCGCAGCGTCTCAAGGACAAGAAGACATTCAGAAGAATCCCCTGCTCCTTCAAGCAAAGGACAGCAGAGTGATCCTTCCTCAAGCTCCTCTTCAAAAAGAATGAGCCCCAGCTCAGTCACCAGGACAGTTTCTTCGTTCGAATCACGAAGGATGAATGTCTTGGCTATAAATTCTGAGCCACCACCCCCCGCAATCCACCTCCAGAAGATGCGATCACCCGCATCCAGCAGTTGGAACAGGGCCAGCAGAGGATTGAAACTCTGATGGAAAACCTTCTCCTCGCCTTCCAAAATCAGGCGAACAATGAACCTCCTCCGAATCATCAAGACGACGAGGTAAATAAAGAAGAAAATGAGTCACACGCCCTTACCAAAAAGGACGTAGACGGTATCCTCGCCAAAGCAAAAGAAGAGGATATACTCAAAGAGCATGGGATCAAGCCACCATATCCCTTATGGATGGACTCGGTCCCGTTCCCCACCAAATTCAAGCATCCTACTCTCCAAACATATACGGGGAAAGGATCAGCCAGACGGCACGTCATCCACTCCAAGATCCTGACGGGAGCTATCGCGGATCAAGATGCACTCAAAATCCGCCTCTTTGCAAGTACCCTAAAAGGTACGGCCTTCGATTGGTACTCCACTCTGCCGGAGGACTCAATCCAAAATTGGGCCATGCTAGAGATACGCTTCCTGACTCACTTCAAAGGTGAGGATCACCCCGCTACTATGGCTCAGCTGTGCAGCCTAAAACAGGGGGAGAATGAGTCAACATATGACTTCATTCACAAGTGGAAAGCAATGGCATACAAATGCTCTGATGTATTGCCACAAGCGTCGCTAGTCGACATCTGCCGAAACAACATGAGAGCCAGAATCCGCTCCATGATCATCGGCAACAAATCAAAAAACCTGGGAGAACTCCTAGAAGCTTCCATGGAAGCTGAAACGGTGATTAAAGACCTCAACAGTCAGAAATCATCAAGAAAAGAGCCAACCGCCATTGCAACCTCTAAACCAAAGAAGAAAGAGGTCCTCAATGTGCAGACCAAGCCAGCTCCTCAGCCACCAAAGAAAGCTAAAAACAAAGCTGCTGGTAAGAGACATGAGCTCTCTGACGCCTTCAAAGAACGAGTAGAGAAGAAATCCCTGTTTGATGAAGATGTTGATGAAATCTTCGGGGCTCTCGTGGCAAACGGCAAGCTCACCTTGCCTGAACCAAAAAGACCGGGTGATGTTGGCAAAACCAACGATCCTCGGTACTGTCCATACCACCAGATGATCTCGCATCCTCTCAATCAATGCTTCGTTGTGAGAGAGAAAATAAATGAGATGTGGAAAAACGGAGTCATCACCTTTGACAAAAACTATGGGCCTGCCTCCGTCAACATGGTGACATGTGGACAAACATCAAGATCACCGAAGAAGAAGATCACTACTTCCTTCAAGGTGATAAACTCAATCGAAGCGTCCGAGGAACTGGTTCCTTACCCGACACCAGACGGACAACCGATATGGGTATATCCCGATCTCCTGGAAGATGAAAATTGGGAGGTCGTGAAAATAAAGCCTACAGCTCAACAGCGAAGGCAGGCTAGGAAACATCTCCTCAAGCTCAAACGGCAAGAGAAGACCCAGCCAAAACTAGAGGTCAAAGAAAAGGCAGAGGCTTCCTCTACCGCTTCACTGGAGGTAACAAAAACATCCCTTCCAGAGACTTCAAAGGGGGTAAGGAAATTCACTCTCAGTGATTTCATGCCACCTCAATTTAAAGAAGCCATGCAGGAGATATCATACTCTTGCAATTCGGTAGTTGGATTCTCCATTGATGGATACGAGTCCAGCGACACCGATGATGGATTCGAATCCAACTACACATATGAGTGGGAGGAGTCCCTTGAAATAGGAGAATATCTCTCCGATGAAGAATGGGTTCCTGAGTCTCATCTTATGCCAGTAATCTGCTATAACCCCCTACAGCCACAAGGATCCTGATCTGATGATGAAAAAGACCAAGAAGCTGTACAAGAAAATGCTGCTGAACCAGCACCTCTCATTACTCCAGTAGAAATCAACAATGTTGAGCCACAAAGAGATGATGAAGAAGAAGATCCGGCTCCCATGCCTGATCTTGAAGAATATGCAAGGATCTTGCAGCGACTCGCTCTAGAACAAGAGCAAGAATGCGTCAACGAGCCTCCTCGCAATCCAGAGCCTGAAGTCCCTGAAGACCACCAAGTACATCCTCCCTTAACTCCTGAAAATGGAGAAAATTGCTGGATAGACGATCCTCTCACATCCGAGGATGAGTCTGACTCCGATCAGGCAACGTCTCCCGTCAGAGCTTCCTGTAATGTGATAATTCGGGATTATAGCTCTTCCGAAGCATCGTCTGATGAGAGCACTTACACTCCGGCTTCGCAAACACAAACTGCGAATGAATCCATTGAAATGCTTCTTCGGCGTCTCGTCGGGTAAGTTCCTCGGATTCTTAGTTCGGAAAGCTGGAATAGAGCTTGACCCCATAAAAGTCAAAGCCATTCTAGAAATGCCCTCTCCAAGAACCTTGAGAGAACTCAAAGGGCTTCAAGGGAGATTAGCCTACATCAGACGGTTCATCTCCAATCTTTCGGGGAAATGCCGTCCATTCTCCCGATTGATGAAAAAAGGTGTAAACTTTGTTTGGGATGCTGACTGTGAAGCTGCTTTCCAAGACATCAAGTCATACCTGACAAAACCTCCAGTGTTAGCTGCTCCTACCACTGGAAAACCATTCATCTTGTACACAAGAGGCCTTGATCACTCTTTGGGAGCTCTGCTTGCGCAAGAAAATGATCGAAGAAAAGAAGCTGCTCTATATTACCTCAGCCGCATGCTAGTAGGTGCAGAGCATCGCTACTCTCCAGTCGAAAAAGAATGTCTTGCAGTGATGTTCGCCGTACAAAAGCTGCGTCACTACTTGCTTTCCAACACAGTCTACCTGGTCTCGAGGGTCAACCTCTTGAAGGTCCTTGTCACAAAGGCAGGTTCTCTCAATGCTCGACTGGCAAAATGGTCCATCCTTCTGTCACAATTTGATATTAGGTATGTACCACAAAAAGCAATCAAAGGGCAAGCTCTAGCAGACTTCCTCGCAGAGCATCCATTGCCTAAAGATTCTCCACTCAGAGATGATCTCCTAGACGAACCAGTCTACAATGTGGAGACTTTCTCACAAAGTGCCTCCTGGGACATGTACTTTGACGGTGCAACCAGGACAAATGAAAAAAGACAGCTGATCTCGGGAGTTGGCATCCTCTTTGTTAGCCCCGACAAATACATGATTCCACACGCTTTCTCGCTACTGGAACCATGCACAAACAATGCAGCTGAATATCAAGCTCTGATCTTAGGATTGGAACTCGCCATCGAATCCGGTATCACCATGCTGGAAGTCTTTGGAGACTCTCAACTGATCGTCAACCAGATGAATCAGAAATTTGAAGTCAGGAAGCCAGATTTGTTGCCCTACTACAACAAGGCACAATCACTTCTGCAAAAGTTTGACATCTGCCACATCACCCACATTCGTAGAGGTGAAAACATACGTGCAGATGCCCTAGCCGGACTTGCCGCATCCATGGCAATCCAGGAAGGGGAAAACATGCAAGTCACAGTGTGCGAAAGAAGAATCCTTCCACCTCTTAACACACACCAAGCTGTTGCTGAATGCCACCAAGTGGTCGGAAGTCGGATTTCAATCCTTCAAACTTCAATTGGCGACTGGAGGGATCCGTTCATTGATTACATTATGTTCGGAATCCTACCTGAAGATCCAAAAGAACGGGTAAGCATCCAAAGGCGAACCCCAAGCTTCCATTTGGATATTCCTTCAAAAATCCTTTACAGGAAATCCTTCAACGGAGTACTTCTACGCTGCTTGTCACAACAAGAGGCTGAAGAAACACTCAAAGAAGTTCATGCTGGTCTTTGTGGAGCTCATCAGGCTGGACCTAAGCTCTATGATCAGATAAAAAGGTTAGGATATTACTGGCCTACCATGGTAGCTGACGCAATGCAATTTGCTAAGCGCTGCCAACAATGCCAAGTTCATGGAGATTACATTCACATGCCTCCAGAATGGCTGCATCCTACAGCGATCTCATGGCCTTTCGAAGCCTGGGGTATGGACATCATAGGTCCTATTTCTCCCCCTTCAAGCAAAGGTCATCGCTTCATCTTCGCCGCTACGGATTATTTCTCCAAATGATCAGAAGCATTTGCATTTAACGAAATGAAGACCTCATCAGTCCTTCAGTTCCTACGCACCAACATCATTTGTCGTTTCGGCATACCCAAAAGATTCGTCCATGATAACGGACCACAGTTCCGGGATCATCGATTCTACAGGTTCTGCGACAAATACAAAATTCAAAGCTGTCCTTCGACTCCATACAATCCGGCAGCAAACGGGTTAGCAGAAGCTTTCAACAAGACACTCTGCAAAATCCTCAAAAAAATGGTCTCTAATCACAAAAGAGACTGGAGCGACAAAATGTCTGAAGCTTTATGGGCCTATCGAACCACCGTTCGAGGACCAACCCATAGCACACCATTCTCCTTGGTCTATGGATGCGAAGCTGTCGTGCCCTTGGAAGTACAAATTCCTTCCTTGAGGGTATCCTTGCAAAATGACATGACTCAAGAAAGCAATGTCAAATTGCGGCTCCATGAGCTGGACAATCTCGATGAGAGACGGCTCGAAGCTCAACAAAGCATTGAACTTTACCAAGCACGTATGGCAGGATCTTTCGATAAAAAGGTCAGGCAACGCGCCTACAAAAAGAATGACTTGGTTCTTGCGGTAAAAAGACCAATGGTCTTCGCTCACAAGTCCAAAGGCAAGTTTGAGCCGAAATGGGAGGGACCCTACGTCATCGACAAAGTTTTCTCCAATGGCGCATACGCACTCCTAAACATGGAAGGTGACAGATGTATGCTGCCCATCAATGGCAAGTTCTTAAAGCGGTACTACCCTTGAAGACTTACCCAACTGGGTAAGAGCAATGCCTGTATGGCCAAAACCGGTTTCCAGGTACACGCTCGCTAAACCCACCATTTTTTAGAATTTTCATATCAAATGTTGAAATTTCTAGAAATCTAAAACAATGCTTACTTTCATCGTTTCATTGCTCAAAAAAATATATATATATATCCAAGTTTAGGAACCTTTCCCTAACTTGACCAAAATTTTCAACCCTTGAACCCAAAACTCATGGTTTGAAACAAAATCCGGATTCAGGGATTTCCACCCTAGTCCACCCTGCCTTTTACCGCCAAAATGGTTTTAGGTCAAAACTTATGACCCTCGTGTCTTTAAACAAAAAAAAAATGGTTTTTCAAAAACCGCGAGGAAGCGACGCTTAGTCGATACTCGCACAAATCGGAAGCAAGCGAACCACGTTCGACACTTCCAAAAACGCAGGGAAGCGACATTTCGTCGATACTTGCAAAATCCAAAACTGTGGAGATGCAACATTTCAGTTGATATCCACAACCCAAAGGTTAAAAAAAAAAAGAAACCTAAAAAAAAAAAAAAACTGTGGAGACGCAACATTTCAGTTGATATCCATAACCCAAAGGTTCGAGAAAACCACAAATTTCAAAAATCGTGGGGAAACGACATCAAGTCAGTACCCGCAAAACCAAAATTTTTGAAAAGCAAGGATGCGACATTTCATCGATACTTGCACCCAAATCCGCGAGGATGCGACATTCCATCGATACTCGCAACCGAATGAGCAAGGATGCGACATTCCATCGATACTTGCAAGAACATTCAGCAGGGAGGCGACTTTTAGTCGATACTTGCATTTTTTGAAAACCAAACCGGCTATAAATGCCATCAAAACAGGCTATAAATGCCATAAACCGGCTATCAATGCCACCAAAACAAAACCGGCTATCAATGCCACAAACAAAAAAAAAAAAAAAAAACTTGGATTTAAAAAAAAAAAAAAACCCGGTTATCAATGCCACCAAAACAAAACCGGCTATAGATGCCACAAAACAAACCGGCTATCAATGCCACCAAAAACCGGCTATAAATGCCACAAAACAAACCGGCTATCAATGCCACCAAAATTGGCTATAGATGCCACAACAAAAAAAAACAGGCTATCAATGCCACAAGAAAAGCTGGCTCTCATGCCAAAATTGGCTTCTATGCCACAAACAACAAAACCTGGCTTTCATGCCAAAACAATCACTTGACAAAAGATTTTCACAAAATGACAACCTTTTGATCAAATCCCATTTAGCAATTACTTTTATCACAAAAAGATTCAAGTGAGCGTAGGGATAACAAAAAAAGAAGAGCATCCCATTTAGCAATTACTTTTATCACAAAAAGATTCAAGTGAGCGTAGGGATAACAAAAAAAAAAGAAAAGAGTACCAAAAAAATACAAATGGTACCAAAAAAAAGAAAGTGTTCACAAGCACTACAAAAAAAAAAGGAGTACCAAAAAAAAAATATATACAAGTGGTACCAAAAAAAAAAAGAAAAGAAAGAAGGATGGTTTCTGTATACAGGAGCTCAATCAAAAATGGTCTCCAGCCAAGAGTTCAGCTCCCCAAGCAAACTTTTAGCCTCAGCCGTCAAGGATTCCAAGGCACGCTTCTTCAGGAACTTGCCATGAGATGCTGGAGTGGGCTGTACCCCTTCTCTCACACCAGGAAGCTTACCTCGAGCAGTTTGCCATTGTTCATCCTCATCAGACTTCCTTTTGAGAACCCGTTCGGCATCTGCAACCTGGTGAATCAGGGCACTCTCCCTGTCGCGAGCCTCTATTATGGCAGTCCACTTGGCAGCGACTTGTGCCTGCAAATGCTCAAGACGTTTCCTGGCCTCATCGACCTCCCTGTCAAGGATGTTGAGGTCATGTGTCAGCCTGATGATGGCTATCTCTTCTAAGTTCCTCTTTCGGACTGCCTGCTTCCTGCTTTCTGTAGCCTCATCCAGGTCAGACTTAGCCTTATCAGCAGGGTCCAGGAACATCTCCTTGAAGAACTGGTCATCAGCCAAACTCACGGTCTCAAACCACTTGTCACCCAGTGCAATGATCCTATCAACGATCGCCCTGGCACCTGTGACATCCAGACCAGCCTCTTCAGCATCACTGAGAATCTCCTGCACATGCTGGATCATGCCAAATCCGACTTCCAAGTGCCCAGAGAAGAGAGTCTCAATCCAAGAGCTCAGAACTCGCACCACCACCTTCTTCGCAAAAAGAAGAGATGGCCCAGCTGAAGATTCGCCCAACTCCGTTGGTCGGCTACTCATATCATCATCTGTTGAAAGAGTAACAAAAGAACTCTTTCCAGCTGAAGCTGCTCCTGCTCGGGAAGGAATCTCAGCGCGAGGAATCTCCTCAATATTGTCAGAGCTGGTCCCAGGAATCTCTACCTCTGGATCAACCTCTGGCATCTCTTGCTCTGGAAGCGACGGATCCTCCTCTGCCACTTCAAAACCTGCAAAGGAAACACAAAAAGGTGCCTCGACAGGATCCATCACCACCTCATCGGTTGGGACCTCAGGCATCACCAAGTCTTCCTCTGCTAAAAAAAAAAAAAAAAAAAAAAAAAAAAAAAAAGAGAAAAGCAGAAATAAGAAGCAAATCATAACATGGAAAAAATCCCATGAAAAGAAATGGAAAGAGAAAAAGGAAGAATCATACCTTCACCGACGGTCTCTTCTTCTCGGCTTCTCTTCTCTGGAGGCTCGTCAGCATCCACTGGCACATCCTCATTGATAGTAAGAGGAACTTCCAAGTTAGGAGAGTCCTCATGCTGCCCCTTGCTGCGATGATGACTCCTCCTCCTCTTACTTCTGTGGGCTCGCTTCTTAGAGGAACCTGCCCCGCTGTCAGAGTCAGGTTTGCCACTCGACTCCTCACTAGATGGTCTGCTCTCGCCAGTAGGCTCCACAGAAGCTTGCCTCTGTGCCGCCTGCATCCAAGCACCAAGTTCGGCTTCCTCCTGTTCTAGCTGCTCCAAAGCCTCATCAGGTATCTCTCGAACAGCTTCAGAACCGATGACGCCCTGGTCACCGAGAAAGTCTATCTTGTGCTTCTCTCCAGAAAGGAAGGCCCAAACTTCCTCTCGCCGGATGCCATCCGACTTTCCAAGGCCCTTTCCAGATGCCAGCTTCACATCAAGCTCCTTCTTGGAAAGCCCCCGATATGCCGAAAAGCTCTCCGCGAACCACTTCGCAAAGCCGGCAGTACGGGAAGTCAGCAACACAGGATAAGAAATCATGGCTGTAGTGTCTTCAGCACTATAGAAAGCCCATGCATTTCTCCCGTCCTGTAAGCCTCCAAAGCGCTTCACCATGCTTGAAGGCGCTCCAACAACGCCTTGAGAAAAGCCAAGCTGCAAAGCAAAGCGAGAGGGTACATACGGCTGGATGTCGACGAAAAGATGTCTGCGGTACACCATCGTGCCGACACGTATGCTAAAAAGCCACTCTCTCTCTACATTTGTCAAGGAGTAATGCCTTCCCGACCCCGCCCTGGTAGAGTCTCGGGAGGCACCAAAATCAAAAGCCTTCTTCCGCAACTCCGGAGAAAGCTTTACTGAAGATTGCCCCATCTCGACGTCCCTGAACCGTCGGATCCTCATACGGGCAAACAAAAGTGATTCGGACACGGCTTTGCCCTTAGCCAGTCGAATCATCAGAGGATCATCATCCTGTGCAGCACCCAGCCGATGGAAGCCAGGACAGTGGTATACATACCACGAATAAAAGATATGGGCTGAAAATACCCTATTCATGGGAAGCCCAAGCCGAACCAAAAAAGCAGCAGCCTGCAGTTCGGTACACAGGTAGGAGTAAAGAGCTGGCACCAAAGCAACCTGCTCTCCAAACGCCATCTGACAAGCCGGGAAAATACAATGCGGCCTGATGTGCGTTCCATCTCCTCCAGCAAATACAGCCTCACCAAGCCAATAAGTGAGGTAAACAGCGAGATCTCTCCGCAGTGCAATGTCAGGACATATGGCGTTTGTACTTGCACAGAAATCTCTCAACTCTTCTTGCATGGCCAAGATCTTCTTTGAACTTGGATCCTGAGCTCCGGCTTCCTGGGTCACGCTATCAGAAGACTCCCTACTATCAAAAAAGTTGGGGAATGAAGAGCAAAAACTCTTCCAACTGCTGGATCTAACTTTCGAACCCCCCTTCTCCTTCAAAAAATCATAGAAGGCGACGAGCTGAAAGTATAAAAGCCTGAACTCCTCAGACTGCCCCTCGAGGACGCTGTCAATCGGCATAAACTCCTCATAGAGTTTGCCGAGGATGGGCAATCCGGTAATAGCGCTCAGCTCCTTCAAAGAAAAACCAATCTCACCATTCGTCACAACGAAGGTATTGGTTTGTGGGAGAAATGACTCCAGCATAGCCATGAAGGCCTCGTCGGAAAAGATCACGGTCTCCCTAAAGGCGCGGACCGCATCAAAAATCCCGGCTTCCTTCAAAACGGCGCCACCAATCAGCAGGACGCGATCAGTCCACGACTTCCACTCGGAGTCAGCATTGAAACGACCTCGAAGTCGAAAAGGCTTGATCCAATTGCTGCCGTCACCGCTGAAAATACCAAGGCCCACCGGTCTCAAATCGACCGACGGATAATCAGAGCCCTGGTAGCCGCTGGATGGCATCAACAGGTCCATGTCAACAGGCGACCTCTCCGTATATCCAGGAGAACCGCCGACAAAAACCCCGGTCTTGATTACATTTGTCCTTCTCACCCAGCTTGGAGGATCTTCCCTCTTAGGGCACGTGGGGGCAAGGCTCAGAATCGAGACGGTGCGATCAAACATCGACCGGGTAGTAACAGTCTTCTTCTCACCATCTGCTGTGAAGGAAAACTGAAAACATCTCCTCTGGTATGTAATGTCATCAGGGACTGCATCACCAAAGAAGAAGGTAGGCTTGGGCAAAACGCTCTGATCTTCCATCACCCATGGACGACTGCTTACCATGATCTTATAGAATTCCTCTCCCTTGAGAGTGATCAGTCGCTGCCTCATCTCATCTCTGTTGAGGGAGTCGCACTCTTCCAGATTTCTCTCAACATACTGGACCTTCTCGAAAGCCTGCTGAACGGCCGGATTAGAAGATCTAGAAGATCGACGAGGTACGCTTGTAGCAGGCTCTTTACCCTTGTTCGCTCTGGAGGAACCACCTGAAAAGGATGGAAAAGAAAAAGATCAAACATCAATATGACAGAATCTCGCTAAAAATCTGGCGAAATTTTGACATGATGACGGGGCAATTCCGAAGAAAATGAACTATCCCGAAAGAAATAGAAAGCTTGAAGATGGGCTCAACATCGCTGCGAGCTCCGAAACTCCAAACTTTCGAAACCTAAAAGTCTCCGCAAAATCAGGAAGGGCTCAACATCACTGCGAGCTCCAAGTTCCCAAATTTGCAAAAACTTTCAGGTATGCTATCACATCATGCTACAAATTTAATTTACAAATTAAAGGCATGCATGAACATCTAGGTTTGCAAAAAAAAAAAATGCATTATCATGATGAAAAAAAAAAAAGAAAAAGAAACTTTCTCTAAAAAAAAAAGGAGAGGGGAAAGAAAACAAAAAAAAGAAAGAAAAGAAACTCTCTCAAAAAAAAAAGGGGAGGGAAAGAAAAAAAAAAGAAAAAAAAAGAAAAAAAAATAAGGGCTGGCCCACAGGCCACGTGGCCGTACGGCCAGATCCGTACGGATCTGTCCGTACGGCCCACACAAAAAAAAAACAAACATGAAAAAAAAAAAAAAAGAAGAAAAGAAAGCAAAAAAAAAAACGTGTAAAAAAAAAAAAGGAGGCAAACACGTGAAAAAGAGAAAAAAAAAGAAGAAGAAAAGAAAGAAACAAAAAAAAAAAGAAGAAAGAAGAACTTTTTTTTTTCCTACAATGGAGTTTTCTTGAAAAAAAGGGAACTTACTTGAAGCCATTGATGGAGAAGAAGAAGAAAAGTCTTGAAGATCTTGAAGAAGAAAAGCTCTTGGTCTTGAAGCCCTCTTGAGATTATTGCAAAAGAAAGTAATAAGAGCAAGAGATCCAACCTTCTCCTTGCTTTTATAGAGGAGAGCAAACCAAAGAAGGAAAGAAGAAAGAGGTAAGTGTTACTAATTAGTAACCTTACCAAAAGAAAGAAATTAGAAAGATTCTTTCCCAAAAGAAAGATATCTTGAGGGATTCTCTCCCAAAAAGAAATCAATGAGAGATTTTCTCCTAAAAGATATAATCTATCACGGATTCTTTCCCAAAAGAAAGATATCTTGAGATATTCTATCCCAAAAATAAAGGGATCATGAGAGATTCTCTCCAAGTAAAGATATTCTTGGATATTCTCTATCCAAATGAGATATTTTTGGATATTCTTTACAAAAATGACACCATATGAGATCTAAGCTATTTCAAAAGCTTAAGGTCCCATGGGTTAGCCCATATGAGCCTGGGTTTGACCACCTAGGCACAAAAAAAAAAAAAAAAAAAAAGAAAATTTTTTTTGGGCTTTTAGTCAAAGAGAAATCCCTCTTACCAAGAGCATACAAAAATGGTTCCATGCCTCTTTTGAGTTGATTGGATCATACAAAAGAAAATTCCAAGCCCCATGAGCTTCCAAAAATCAAACCATCCAGCCTCATCTACCAAATTGAGCCAAATTCTTGAAATTGACATTCCACAAAAATCAAACCAAATCCTGGTCCCCTAACTTGCCACATACAGCCTGTTAGGTCACAAGACCAAAACCAAAAACCAAAACCTGATCCCCTAACTTGCCACATACAGCCTGTTAGGTCACAAGATCAAAACCAAAATTGATCCCCCAACATTCCACATACAGCTTGTTGGGTCACACGATCAAAACCAAACCTGACCCCCTAACCTGCCATATATAGCCTGTTAGGTCACAAGGTCAAAACCCAAATCCACATCCCTGATGTCATCTTCAAAACTTTGCCTCGAGATGGTACGTGATCCCTTTCACTACCATAAAATTCCCCTGGAAGCTCAAAAGGCTACAAATACCAAAAAGAAAGATTGCTCAAAGACTCTTGGTCAAGTCACAGGCTCTCCTTCAAAAATCTCTTCGAGGCACATCGACTACAAAAGTTAAGCAACTCGCCGCTGTACCTCGAGGGGGCATTTGTTGACACCAAAAATGTCACTTTGCCTCATCAAGATCCAAAGAGCTACATGAAGTCGCAACCTGCCATAAATAGGCAATGCTGCTTCCAAAAATCAAATCTTGTCAGAATCAAACAAAAACTGCAAGATTCTTCCAGACAGCCAAAAGAGGAGTACACAAGAAGTTTCGGGCCATTTCAAAATCATTTGGCCTAACTTCGCTTCTCCGACAGCCGAAAAGGAGCTCTCGGCGACAAAAGCTCTCCGGGACCATGGTTTCCAAGACAGAACCTATGGATCATCTTAAAATGACTCCAATAGGTTCCCTGTCAAATTTCAAGTCAATCGGACATCGGTTGACCACACATCAAACCGCGACATCTTCATCGCGATAAAAAGCAAGTCTGCAGGTGATAGGACCCCAAACGGCTTCAAAACTCAAACAAAAGCCTATGGTTGGTCTTATTTATTGCTCAGGAGGCTTCACACCAAATTTCAGGTCATTCCGACATCGTTTGACCCAGTTTCAGCTTCTGACGGAAAATCGGCAGCTCTGCGCGACAAAGTCTTCGGCTTTCTCAGGAAATTGGAAACTTTGCAAAATAAAATGCAAGGATTCTCATCAGGTTTCCTACGAAGAAATCAGGCCAATAAATGGTCAAAATGTCAAGGAAAAGTACAGAAGAAAAAAGAATAAAAAAAAGCAAAAACGGACGCAAAACGGGACACGAAAGGGGGAAAACCCCCCCAGGGTCGCAGACCCCTGCGACCCTGGGCCAGGGTCGCCGGCGACCTTGGACCCCGGGGTCGCCGGGAAAGCCCCGGAAACCCCGGTTTTCGCCGTTTTTTTCGCGATTCGAAGGCCAGCCTCTGTACTTCCAAAATTCATGCTTTTGAGACACCAAGTCCTCTGACATCCGTCCAAAACACGGGTAAATCATCAAGAGTATCGAAGACAGTATTGATCGCCACCCGGTCAACCAAAAAGGTGTGCTTTCCACCCGACCGATCGAGAAATCGACAGGACAGATGGCATCGACCCGCTGTTGGCAACAAACACCTGAAATTACATGATCATCTGTTGTCGATCTACATGAAGATCCATCGATGATCATCAACAGAAGAATCTCAAAAGACGTGGCACAGCCCGCGACTCTTCAGCTGCTTGGCGACCACTTAATGCGATTAATTGACTAGCTTTATTACAGTCATTAATCCATTTCTTTGGACGGCCCAATCAGAAGCAAGCATTCGGGAGTTACAAGTCAAGAGATTCATGGCATTTAACCCATGAAACTCCTCCCATCATGGCGATTAAAGGCGATTAAATGCCCTCAATCTTCCTCCGGCCAATCAGAAGCCAAGAAAAAGGAGTTACAAAATAAACAATTCAATTTTGTAACTCCTCCCATTATGCGGCTTAATGACAATAAAAGCCCATAAACCCACCTAAAAGGCTACCTAAAAGCCTATAAATAGGAGGGCTCTCCAAGAAGAAAGGACACACAACGAACATCAACAGACAGCAGACAGAAATCCAGAGAAAGGAAAAAGAGAGAAAACTCTGCGGAAGTTCTACACCGGCCACCGCAACAAGGTGACAAAAGTCCCTTGGGGGGTACCCCCCCCAAGGTCCTTGCCTTCTCCTCCTGCCTCCAATGGCTTAGATGTGGCTTTTCAGCCCGTCTACTCGGCTTTTTATTGGACATAGGACCTTCCTTTGGTCTTTGTCCTCTAAAAACCCGAGGTTATAGCCAAGCCAAGCGAATCAATAGCATCCTCTGTTCTCATCTGCATGGATGATGGCGAAGCCCACATATGGCTTGCGACCGTCAATCTAAACGAGTCCCCCACAATCTCCTGAGAAGTTAGATCCTCCTTTTCTTGCTTTTCATTGTAGTTTGTATTTTTTCAAAAGAGACAAAAATCACAATTCTTGTCTTTCATTGTTGATAAGGATTGTAAATCGGCTATAAACGCCAAAATCGGCTATAAACGCCAAAAATCGGCTATAAATGCCAAAAAAATCGCCTTTCACGGCAAATCAAGAAAAATGTCTCTTTTCTTAAATATATGTGCAATGGAAAACTTGAAAGAAGTTGATTTCCTTTTTACTTGCGAAGGTTGATCCCCGGATCACCACTTGCAATTCCAAGTAAAATAGAAAATCTGGCACACCCACAAAAAAAGAAATGTTGATGCACGCCCTTGCCCCCCGGTTACGAAAGGGTCGGACCCGACGGACTCCCACGTCCGCCGACCTCGGTAGAACCGAGCAGGAGCGCGGTCCATCAATTAGCCTCGAATTGTTCTTCTGTTGTACGTACCATTCGTTTCATTGGTACCGCATCATCTGGAGTCTCCATCTCATGATATTGGTTGTCATTGGAATATGCAGGAACACTGGGCTCAGCAAAATTAGAAGATCTTTCCCCGTGAAATCTCCATGTCGTATAAGTTGTGTCAATACCATGATGGACAAGATGAGATCTAACTTCTCTCTTTGTTAACTCGCGGAGATTTCCACAATTTTTGCATGGGCGGCGTAAGAAACTATCCTCATCCTTTCCAATACTGATCAAAGTTTCTACCCCATTATTGTATTCCCTAGTCAGCCTATCCTTTGACATCCAAGACTTGTCCATTTTGAAAGGAAATAAATAATTTCGTAAAACAATGGAAAAGTAACACTCTACTACAACAATTAAAAAAAATAAACACCTGGTCCAAGGGATGGACTACAACCATGTTGACACCAAAAATGTCACTTTGCTTCTTCAAGATCCAAAAAGCTACATGAAGTCGCAACCTGCCATAAATAGGCAATGCTACTTCCAAAAATCAAATTTTGTCAAAATCAAACAAAAACTACAAGATCCTTCAAGACAGCCAAAAGAAGAGTACACAATAAGTTTCGTGCCATTTCGAAATCATTTGGCCTAACTTCGCTTCTCCGGCAGCTGAAAAGGAGCTCCCGGTGGCGAAAGCATCGAAGACACCAAATCTTCGATCAGAGCCTATGGATGGTATCAAAATACATCCAAAAGGCTCCACGTCAAGTTCCAAGTCAAACCGACAACGTTTGACCCTACATCACCATCGAACAGCTAAATTAAGCCTCTCGGCGGCGAGAACCACCGAGGCCATCACTCATCAAAAAGAGCACATGGACGGCTTCAAAATGCTTACAAAGGGCTACGCGTAAAATTTCAGGTCATTTCGACAACATTTGACCATACTTTGACGCTCGGAAGCCAAATCAGGCCTCTCGGCAGCGAAGCTCCCCGAGACCATGGTTTCCAAGACAGAGCCTATAGATCATTTAAAATGACTCCAATAGGTTCCCTACCAAATTTCAAGTCAATCAGACATCGGTTAACCGCACATCAAGCCGCGACATCTTCATCGCAACAAAAATAAGTCTACTGGCAATAGGACCCCAAACGGCTTCAAAACTCAAACAAAAGCCTATGGTTGGTCTTATTTATTGCTCAGGAGGCTTCACCCCAAATTTCAGGTCATTCCGACATCGTTTGACCCAGTTTCAACTTTTGACAAAAAATCGGCAACTCTACGCGACAAAGTCTTCGGCTTTCCCGGAAAATGGGAAACTTTGCACTAAAAAATGCAGGGATTCTCATCAAGTTTTCTACAGGGAAATCAGGACAATAAATGATCAAAATGTCAAGAAAAAATACAGAAGAAAAAAAATCAAAAAACATCAAAAACAGCTGCAAAACGGGACAAAAGGGGAGAAATTCCCCCCAGGGTCGCCAGCCACTGCGACCCTGGCCCATGGTCGCTGGCGACCATGGAGCCCGGAATCACCGGGTTGGGCCCGAAGGCCCGTTTTTCATCGTTTTTCACGATTCGAAGCTTCCAACTCTTGGGATTTTCAAAATTTCATACTTTTAAGGTGCCAAATCCTTTGACATCCGTCAAAATCACGGGTCGATCATCAAGAGTATCAAAATCAACATTGATCGCCAACCGGTCAACCAAAAAAGTGTGCTTTCTACCCGACCGATCGAGAAATCAACAGGACAGATGGCACTGACCCACTGTTGGCAACCAATACCTGAAGTTACATGTGTTGGGATTGGTGTATGCCCTAAAGCCCACTAGCTGCACTCTCATCTTTTGTTACTGGATATTTGCTGGTTATTTAATGGGATGACTCTTTTGTGCTTAAACATGTATATATGTATGGTTGTGTAAGGCCCATTGTTTCTAGTAAATGAATTAGGTGTGTAGTGTCTAAACACAGATAGGTCTAATTCATGGACACTGGAAACAACATATTTGTTCATAATTGAGAGATGGAGCTGGGCAGTTCATCTTGGTATAAGTTATAGTGAGAGACTCTCCTGTATTCAGGGTGACTTACCTAAGTCATGGGAGGACTTTCCCGGATTTATCTCATTAGTGCATATGCAATGCATTGAACAGGACCATGGTAAGTGTGATCTCTAAAATAGTACTATCACTGAGAGAGATCAAGTCACCTCATGCTACTGAGTGACCAGTGCTCTTAATCTTGAGCATTTGTGGATGAACTGACAAAGTCAAGTTCTTGTGCTTTAATTCACTGTGGGTGAGATTCTTTTCATGGGTCAACAGCTCTGTGTTTTGGGTACTCGGACTTGATCAGTTGAGACGTGCAGATGCAATAAAGAATCTATGGCATCTAATGATGGAATGATCGTCCCCTTAGAATTATCTGATTAATCATCAAAATCTAAGATCTTAGTAAATGGATGTTCCATATGGATATTGAACTTGTGGGTCGCTCCCTGGACCAAGAGAATGATATCCGGATGATGATTAAGTTAAGGATATGAAGTTCTAAGGTTTAGATGTAATCGAGAAGGTTGATAGTACATTGGATAACCTGACTTGATTATGGATGTTATTGACGAGCTTATTATATTATATATTTGTCCCTGGAGTTCAACCATAACTCTTTAGTGGAATGAGTTAAGGTTAAAATGGTCTTTATGTTACTATGGGTTTAGCATGGACATTTTGGTCATTTTGGAAGCTAATGGCAAATATGTCTTTTGGTCCCTTCTCTAGTCACTTTCCAAGATTGGCATGGTTTCCTAAAATGTTTAGATGACATTTGGTTGAATTATTTTACTGGAAAATTAATTTTGAGTTTAAATTCAAGTAGGCCTTTGATGGCATACATGAATTTAATTCTAAATAAATTATTAGTGGGCCATGGTGTGCATTATCATGTGGGACGTCCATAATGGGAATTCCATGGGTAAGGTTTCCAATTTTGAGTAGGTCTCTCTACTTGGAAGGTTGGACTCCTCTTTGGATTAGTATTCCTATGAGAAAGTTTCCTTTTTGAATTAGAAACTTAAATTAGTAAGTGTTGTACAACTAGGATTACTAATTGCCAAAGTTTGTGGGAAGTTCTAATTAGAGTGTTTCTAAAAGGAAATAAATCTTTAGATTATACTTTCCTTTTAGGACATTTATGAGAATTAGAAGAGATAACTTTTTAGGAAAGGTTTCCAAAGTTTCTAAAAAAGGGAAAGGGCTTTCCCCCTTGGACGTCCAACATAGAGAGAGAGCAAGTCCCACACGTCCAGCCCTTTGGTTCATTCTTCTTCATTGAAGAAAGTTTAAGGTCTGAGATTTTTCAGTAGAAAATAGTTCTCAAATACCTAGATTAAGATCCCACCATCTTAGCCAATTAGATTTGGAAGTGAGATAGAGAAGAAGATCAAAGGCAATACTACTGCAGAAAATTCCAGCAATTTGTTTGCTGATTGCAAGTCTGAGTTCGGCCCTTTGGATCTATTTTTTCAGATATTTGAAGTCTACAAATCTTCAAGGTAATAGTCTTCTTCATTTTCCTTAAATTATACACTTGTTGGTCATGAATTCATGGAGTTCTTTTGCGATCACTATGGTTGATTTATGCTGCCAAATCAAATTTTTTAAAATCTGTCATGTTACAAATTAGCCATGAATGTCTTCCACTAGTAATGTTCAGATCTGAATCGCAGTTTCTTTCAACATGGTCATCTGATGTCGATCTACATGAAGATCCGTCGATGATCATCGCCAGTGTTGGAAATAGGGTGGGCCTCTAGGAAAGGTTTCAAAAACTTTTGACCCACTTGACGCAGGGATCAACTATCCAGAAGGCTACAAAACCCAATCCAAGATCCATGTCCTCAATCTCAGTCATCATGATCAGTAAATACAATCTATTTACAAGATAGAAACAGCAACTAACAAGCATCCATAATAATCTACAACATGCAAGGAAGTGGATTATATCTTTGGAGCTCGGTTGTGCTCTAATGGAGGAGTTGCGTCTTTCTTTGATGATGAAATGCTTTCACTAATCAAATAGGGATCTCCAAGACCTCTTGATCTTCCACGCTATGACCCGTATCAGATTCTCCTTTTCTCAAGAAGATGGTGGGATCTCCAAGAGAAAACTACTAGGAACTCTAGGGAGGAACTAGAAAGAGAACTAGAAGAGGGAGAGAGAGGAAAAACTCGAGCAACACTTGCTCTAGGGGACTTGGGCGTGAATCCCTAGGTGGATTTATGCATTGGACGTCCAAGGCCCTCTTCTCCTCTTATTTATAGCTTTTGCAAGTTGTCTCTTCTTTACTAATTACAATAGAAGTCTTACTTCCATTAATTAGTAACTTACCATATCACATTTAGAAGTCTCACTTCAAATATGATTAGTAACTTTCCAATTCCTTTCTAATTAAAATAGAAGTCTCACTTCTACTAAAATTAGTAAGTCTACTATTACCACTATTAGAAGTCTCACTTCAAATAGAAATAGTAACTTTCCTTTTAGAGTTCAACTAGAATTAGATACTTTCTAATAATTGGGCTAGCGTGGGGACCACTAGGGATTCCTTAGAAAGCTGGCTCCAACTGGGACACGCGACCCCACAACTCATGTGTAATCCGGGCCCACAGTTAATTGCAAATAACTCCACTATATAAATGCAATTGAACTCCAGTCTTAGGAATATTACATAGAAGACCCTAAACTTCCACATTACCACAAGTAGACCCCTCTATCAATATCCATGGATCAATTGGACCTGTCTTCCAAACTAGATCCATATCTTATTATCCTTGAGCCCCAATTAATTATAATAATCAATAGGTACCTTTCCAATTAACTCTTAATCGGAATGGGTGCGCACTTACCAATGATAAATCCATTAATTGGCACAAGGGGATATTAGAGATAGATTCCATCTTGACCATTGAATGTTCCCACAGCTCTACTATTCATTAATGTCTCGGGATTGAGAGCCTATTGCTAGGGAATTATGAGAGCAGACCTTAAAATAAAGACAGTGTTTATAAGGTGCTTCTCATGGTCCTTCAATACATCCAATGTACCAACACTATGATCCAGAATCTTCCATTCTGATGATCGAGACAAATCACACTATCTCATAGTGATCAAATTGCTGCAACCTTGTCAGTATGAGATGTCCAGTCTCATCACTGGTTGTGAAGATATTTAAGTATAAGATTTGTCACACATGTCTCCCGTATGTGGATCTCATCCATGCACATGTGTTACATCTAATATACTTGTGGACCCCGGTTCATCTCATGAACCATCATGTCATTTGTATTGGTTATGTGCAAGTATATAATAAACCACCATTCATCTCATGAAAGGAAAGCATGAATATACTGATAAATAAAGAAATTAATCAATTTATTATATCATCTACTGGATTGAGTCCATAAAACTAACAGCCAGAAGAATCCCAAAAGACATGGCACGGCCCGCGACTCTTCAACTGCTCAGCGACCATTTAATGCGATTAATTGACTAGCTTTATTGCAGTCATTAATTCATTTCTTTGGACAGCACAATCAGAAGCAAGCATCCGGGAGTTACAAGTCAATTGATTCAAGGCATTTAACCCATGAAACGACTTCCATCATGGCGATTAAAGGCAATTAAATGCCCTCAATCTCCTCCGGCCAATCAGAAGCCAAGAAAAAGGAGTTACAAAATAAAGGAGTTAAATCCTATAACTCCTCCCATTATGCGGCTTAATGACAATAAAAGCTCATAAACTCTCCTAAATGGCTACCAAGAGCCTATAACTAGGAGATCATCCCAAGCATTCCAGATAGACTTGAGAAAATCTAGAAATCCAAACAGAAAAGGGCATCAGAAATCTAAGAGAAAGAAAGAGAGAAAACTCTACGAGAGTTTTGCACTGGCCACCACTACAAGGTGACAAAAGTCCCTTAGGGGGTACCCCCCCAAGGTCCTTGCCTTCTCCTTCTGCCTCCAATGGCTTAGACGTGGCTTTTCAGCCCATCTACTTAGTTTTTTATTGGACATAGGACCTCCTCTTGGTCTTTGTCCTCTAAAAATCTGAGGTTATAGCAAAGCCAAGCGAATCAAGAGCATCCTCTGTTCTCATCTGCATGGATGATGGCGAAGTCCATACATGGCTTACGACCGTCAATCTGAACGAGTCCCCTACAATCTCCTGAGAAGGTAGATCCTCATTTTCTTGCTTTTCCTTGCAGTTTGTATTTTTTTAAAAGAGACAAAAATCACAACTCTTGTCTTTCATTATTGATAAGAATTGTAAATCGGCTATAAACGCCAAAATCGGCTATAAACGCCAAAAATCGGCTATAAATGCCAAAATCGGCTATAAACGCCAAAAATCGGTTATAAATGCCAAAAAAATCGCCTTTCACGACAAATCAAGAAAATGTCTCTTTTCTTAAATATATGTGCAATGGAAAACTTGAAAGAAGTTGATTTCCTTTTTACTTGCGAAGGTCGATCTCCGGATCACCACTTGCAATTCCAAGTAAAATAGAAAATCTGGCACACCCACACAAAGAAATGTTGATACCCGCTTCTGCCCCCGGGCGCGAAAGGGTCGTACCCAACGGACTCCCACGTCCGCCGACCTTGGTAGCACCGAGCAATGCGTGTCCATCAAACCAGGTGAAAAAATAAACAGACAATATTAATTACTTACATGTTGTCATCGAGTATTTAAATCCTAAAAAAGTAAACAGACAATATTAATCTTTGTCCAATTCAACACTTAAAACTCTTGATTACTAATACGTACACTTGAAGATTTTCGATGGTAAGACAATAACATTTCTCTAGTATTCAGATTCCACCTACAATAATGCCCAAAAACAAACCATACGGCATGCTAGAAAACTACTTGAGTATCTATAAAAGTGTAGAAAAAAAATGCCATCCTGCAGTTGCAATCTATAATTCCTAATGACATCAAAATGCCAAATGGGATCACGGTCTATAATAATGCCTTAAGACATCTCTTGTTGACCTTTAACCGGTGGCGCCAGGTCATTTATTTTGCTATATGTACAATTCTTTAAGAATGAATTTTCATTCTTGTTATATCAAAGAAATTAATACTAGCCTTACTACTTCAATCAACCAACTAATAACATTCACAAGCAGGGTTGGTCAAAACCATCACCCAAATAAATATTGGCCCTAGTAGAAAGTTTGGGGCATCAAGTCTTGGAACCAATAGTCAGAATCTATAATACTTGACACCAAGTTAGTCAAATCAGAATCACATATATAGCATAACACAGACCATACACAGCTTGCAGATACGTTTCTGACTCACCAAGTTTTTCCCAAACATGCGAGAATTACTAGTTAAGGTTTGGATACCAATCCTCGTTTTCAGGAAACTAGAAAGGCAAAATCAACAAAACCATAACATTCACTAATTTAATACATTAAACAAATGGATTCGTACTGTACAGATTGCAAGAAAAAAATGGAAGGACTAAGGCTATGAACTAAGGCTACTTAACATGCAATTTGAATAAACCCAATCTAGAACTCAACTGCCCAAAAGAAAATAAACCATTAGAGAAAAAAAAAACTAACCTTTAACAGCAAAGGCGAGAGCTTGGAAGATGAAAGCTTGAGTTTTTGGCGTTGAAGACGAGAAGAGAGAGGGAGTAGCAGGAAGAAACGAGAGGAGAAGGAGATGAAAGCTTGAGTTTTTTTTCTTTTTGTGAAACGCTAAGTCGGTGGGAGATGAAAGCTTCAGTTTTTTTTTTCTTTCGGTGGGAGAGGGAGAGAGAAATAAAGAAACAGAGAACGGAATGGTGAAATGGGTGAGATGGGAGGGGGAGAAATGAGATGAGATGAGAGATGAGAGATGAGATGAGATGAGATGAAGAAATGGGAGGGGGTAATTTTCATTGGCAGGGAGATGAGTGAGGGAGAAAGAAAATAGAGTAAGAAATAGAGAAACAGGGAAGGAAAAGAAGAAAGGAAAAATGGGGAAATAGAGAGAGATGGAGTGGGCTGGGTTCGCCGGAGATGAGGAAGCTCGGCGGCAGCGCAGGTGGGTCTGGCGGCAACGGTGATGGCGCTGGGACAGTGGGGTAATTTTCATTGGCAAGGAGATGAGTGAGGGACAGAGAAAACAGAGAAAGAAATAGAAAAACAGGGAAGGAAAGGAAGAAAGGAAAAATGGGAAAATAGAGAGAGATAAAGTGGGCCGGGTTCGCCGGAGATGAGGAAGCTCGGGGGCAGCGCAGGTGGGTCCGGCGGCAACGATGATGGCGCCGGGACAATGGGGTAATTTTCATTGGCAGGGAGATGAGTGAGGGACAGAGAAAACAGAGAAAGAAATAGAGAAACAGGGAAGGAAAGGAAGAAAGGAAAAATGGGGAAATAGAGAGATGGAGTGGGCTGGGTTCGCCGGAGATGAGGAAGCTCGGTAGCAGCGCAGGTGGGTCTGGCGGCAACGGTGATGGCGCCGGGACAGTGGGGTAGTGAGTGAGGTGAGATGAAGGAGAAGAGAAAAGGGGAAAAAGAGAGAGAGGTGGGGCGGCAGTGAGCTGGGCAGAGGGAGATGAGATGAGAGAATGGAGAAGGGAAAAGATAAGGAGAGCTTGGTGGTGGTGGTGATCACCGGCGTGCTCGGTGTCCGGCGGCAGCACATAGTGAGGAGAGGGAGAACGAGAGAGAGAGAGTGATGAGAGGAAGAAAAAGCGGGAATGGGCTGCAGTTGTGTGGACTGGATGAAGAATGGAGCGAAAGTTTTTGTTTGGCGCGAAATTAATTTGGCACATGAAATTTTTCACTGAAGCGATGAATTTTGATGTGTCGGTCTGATGAAGTATATAAAACATTACACTCAAATTTTAACCCAACCAACACAACAGCTTGTGTTGTAGTGTCGGGTTTAAGAACTAACACAATTCAAAACTCTATTGTGTCTCTTTCCAATGAAGTGACACAACAAACCTGATCCTAATACAAACATAACTCAAACTGACACAAAAAGTTTGTTGTGTCGGTTTTCCACATACCCGACACACCAAAAACCGACACAACAAGCCATTTTTTTAGTAGTGTGTGCGTAGGTACCCCTCTTCATTTGGTACTTTGCAGTTTAATAGCAAAGGGGGACAATAATATTAAGGGGGAGAATAAAGAGTATTCAAGAAGAGGAAGAATATTCTAGATAGCAAAGGGGAAGAAGAGCATTCAAGCGGGGGAGAGAATGCATCTCTTGCCAAAGAGAGAGAGAGAGCATAATCAAAGGGGGAGAGATGAATAGAAAAAAGCTTGGAAGCAAAAGAAGATGCTTGGCCAAAGAAAGGAAGATGAAAGGAAAGCTTAAAGTATGATCAAGCTCAAGCATCAAGTAGAATGAAGAAAAAGAGCTAGAGCCCAAGCTAAAGTCAAAGGAGCATCCAAGAAGATTTCAAGCCTTATCCATCCAAGGAGGAGTTGAAGACTAAGTGTGAAGATTTAGTATTGAGTAAGGTTTGGCATCAAATTACAAAGGGGAGATTGTTAGGGATTTTGTAGATTGTAATTTGATGGATGCATTAACATTTTAATCATCATTTGAATTTTTACACATGCATTATTTTAGAAAATCTTGAAATCTTGATTTACATCATGGATTGTTTTAAATCTTGGAAATCATATGTTTCATGCATGTTTTTGTTTTAAACTTGGATGCATTTTAGTTTGAAAAGAAGTTTTATAAATCAAACTAGCCAATGTTTTAAAGTTTCGAATCTTATTTGGCTTTCTATGTTTCATGATTTTAATTCACTTAGATTGATTTAAATCATGTTTCCATGCTTGGTTTAATGGCACAAAAATCCCCTCTTGAAAATACTTTGAAATGTGCAAAAGTTGGGATTTTAGCCATACTGTTGGTTAGCATGTCGGTCAGGTGTCGGCTAACGGACCATGGTTCAGAAGCTGACCGAAAGCCTCTCGGTTAGAATTCCAGAGAGTTGTTTTCTAAATAAAATTGCACTGTCGGTCACTTATCGGTTAACCCACAACTGCACAGTTTAAAAAAATATGACCGTTGCTTAGTGACCATTGGGGTGTCGGTTAACCGACTCCTGGATGTCGGCTAACCGACAAGTAGCTGTTGGGGAACTTTTTCTATAAAAGCAAGTTCATTCCAAAGCCAATTTTGATGGTTCAAGAGGCCATTCTTGAGGTGTTTTGAGGCCATATCAAGGGGAATGAACTAAAGAAGGCTAAAGGGTCATTTGGAAAGCTAAAGCTTAGATTAATGAAGTTAAATATCTAAGTAAGCTTGCTTTTCGTAATAATATATTTTCATGCTTTGCTTTTATTATTGGTAAATCTTTTCTAGCATGTTAAACTATGATTTGTTGTGTCCTTAACATGTATATGTTTTGAATTGATTTATTGTTTTGGATGCATCATCTTGATTCAAACCAAGTAGTACTTAAATTGGTATATCTAAGTAAATCATGTTTTGAAAACATCTTTGAAATTATATGTAATATGATTCCTATACTTGGTTTGAGTCTTTGGTTGTTGTTTTTCATCATAAGAAAATCTCTTTCAAATCTATCTTATGTTTTGGATTCAACATTTTCACAAATCACATGTATTTTGTTTTGAAGTTTCACAACTTATTTAAGCATTGATTGGTATATCATTTTCAAGTTGTATTTTTAATTACATGTGATTTGACCCTTAATTTCAATCAAATCTATTTTTGTGTTTTATACTTTCAAAATGCTTTTAGCATACATATATTGAGCTTCATTTTTAATTTGATTGAAATGCTTATGCATCACATGTTTTGTTCTTTGAATTTCACAACTTGTTTGGAATAGATAGGTATATTTTTTACAAGTTATTTTTAACATGTGATTAGCATTCTTTCCTCAATCATAAATATTTTTATGAGATAAAACTTTTAAAAGCCTTTGGCATATACTTATGAGCTTTTATTTTCAAATTGATTGAGGACTTCATACATACATAATATGCATTCATCTTTGCATTCATATTATGTGTGTATGAATTAGATCTTCACTTTCATATCCACCCAATTAAGCCCATGTTTGGCACCTCTATTTCCAGCCTCTACTTGTCTAAATGTCTAAAGCGGACAGAGCTTATGAAAATAAGAGCGTTTGGCACAACATTCTGGCCTCTGTCCGTTTTAGACATTTAGAGGCAAATCCTCTAAAATCCAAATACTCAAAAAGTGGGCAGCTGAAAAATGAGCTTTGGCCTCTTCTTTGTATGGCTCTTTTTTTTAAGGCTCTACTTTTATTGGGTCTGTCAGAAAAAGAGTAGAGATACCAGACATGGCCTAGGCATTGTATTGAGCTAATAATGTATCTCCATCAAGTGTATTTTAGACACTACTTAGAGAGAGAACCAACCTTTTGGTTATAGAGGTTATTGATTAGCCTTGAAAAGCATAATATAGAGGTTATTGCTTAGCCTTGGAAAGCATATGTAAAGGTTATTGCTTAGCTTATTGAAAAGCATTCATAATGGATATCCGGTGGGGTGTGTGAACATAAGCCGGTAGTGGATGTAGGCATTAAGGCCAAACCACTATAAATGATTGTGTGATGGTGCATGCTATATGGTGTTTGTGTTTGTTTAAGCTTCCGTATTTTGGTTGTCAATCATTACTTGTGACTAGTTAATTTAAATAAAATAAAATTTATCTTAATTGGTCACTAATTTGTAGCTCACCCTATTCACCCCCCCCCCCCCCCCCCCCCCTCTTAGGGTAAGGATCACTGACTTACAAAATCATTCAATGGTGCATCCATGTGCATGATCTCCTTCAGGTCCCATGCATAACATTTATGAATTTTATACATATAATGGTTGAATTTTTCTTTTTATTCGTGTAGGGAATCTTTAGTTAATTGGGACCTGCCTTGAAAAGAAATTAAGAGAATAAATTCACAGAGAATGTCCAAGCCATGCCACTTCAAGGTGTTTGCACTCCCCATGTGGTCCCACACCATGCCAAGCTTTGCTACAAATTCAATTTCAGATTTGTTTGAAGAACTCATCAAAGAAAGTGGGCCATAGCATGGGAGATTTTCAAGCAAGAGAAGAAAAAAGATTCACACGTCCAAGTTGGAATTTTTCTAAGCATACCAAGTGAGAAGCTCTATCACAAGCAATTTTGGAGATAATTTGGAGGAGTCCAACATGGAAACAATTGCCCACCAAGAAACCAACTTTGGCAAGGAATCTATTCTAATTCAGATTTGTTACGAACCATGGGCTGTAAGGTCTGTGACCTTACTGGGTCAGTTGGGCCCAAAACCCGGCCCGTTGACCCGTTTAATTTATTATTATTTTATTTAATTATATTTTAGATATTTAAGTGGGTTTAGATCATGAGTGAGTTTCTTTTAGCATTAGAATAGTATCTGTGTAGTTTCGTTCAATTCTGAGTTCGTTTGATCATAGCAGGGGGGTAGTTTGCAATTTAGGAAAAATTGAGTGTTTTTTCAAAATATTCCAAATGCCGTGATTCTTGGGTTCGTTGGAAAGGTCTTGTCGTTCTGATGATTTTTGTCTGTTGACTCGTCGCGATCCGGCGATCAGAAACCTTTCAAGTGGTCCATTCTTTCACCGGACCCACTTAAGGGGTAAATTGGTCTTTTCCTCTCTGTCGTCTTTTTAAACAAAGGTTTTGCCCTAATTTCATTTTGTTCTCTGCAACGAAGTAACGCAGCAACCCATTTCTTCTTCTTTCTTTCTCAAGCCCAAAACTTCGCCCTAGAAGATCCAACTCGAAGATCCGATCCGCTAGAATTCATCCTTGCAATCCCCTCTTGCTTCCGGTACCAAATTGGTAAGACTTCTCGTAATCTCATATTTTCACTTTATCATTTCTTTGGTTAGATTAGGTCCGATCTTAATTCTTTTCCTTCCTATCTTCTTCTTGGCTTTCTAGTTTTTGTTTTATCGGGTTAGATCATGAATCTTGCGGTAGAAAAGCTTCTCCTCAAATTTCACCCAATTCCAATTTTTCATCTTCTAACATTTGAGGCAAGTAGATATGCATGACATTATAAACATGTATGTTGTTTTATTATTGATCTGGTTATGATTCTTAATAGATTTCCCGTTAATTCCAAGCCTTTCTGATTTTAATTGAAATTATATGTTAGGTTAAATTTTTGGATAAATTGATGATATTAGGTTGATTGGAGTTTACTTAATTTGATTTAATGAAATGGAATGGATGTCATGTGGTTGATGGATTGAATGGGGGAGCAAGGAGGCTCAGTTTCTACAGGTTAGCCATGGATTGGCCAGAGGAAAAAGGGAGCAGAAACCCATTTGCGGGTTACAGGTTCGCTGTCCGATCGATCGGTCGCTCAGTGCGATCGATCGGACAGTGAATAGTCCCCAAATTAACTGTGAGCGATTACAGTCCGATCGATCGGCCACACAGTCCGATCGATCGGTCTGTGAAAACTCTCAGTTAATTGGGAGGTGCCCAGTGCCGATCGATCGGTCACACAGTCTGATCAATCGGACTGTGCACTAACTGTGAGGTGTTCAGTGCCGATCGATCGTACCTTTGGTGCGATTGATCGGAGGGTGCATGGTCACTGAAACTTTGCAGACTTGTAACTTTCAATCCGCCCGTTGGATTTTTACGTATAATATACCGTTGGAAAGCCCTCGAGATGGAGAATCCAGTGGTTCTAGTTTCATCACGATCGGAGGTCGAAAAGTGATGTAATTATGTGAATTAATGATTCGACTCTTGTAATTTGAGAAAGAGACTGTTTAACTTAGGTATGGCCTTAGATGTTGGAAACCATTAAACTTACTCTCACTTGACCATAAATGGGATTGAAATCGAAGCACATGGCTTGGTGTTTTTCGATGGGTTGTCTAGGTATTCGTGCATTACACGTAGTGTAACCGAATGCATATGGAGTTGAATTGAATGATGCCCAATATGATTGTACACCAAGGGATTTTCCTAAAACCATCATTGATCCAATTTCCACATGTACTCCGTTAGAACACGTGGAATACAGGGATGACACCACTTGCCTAGGATTGGATTGTAATTCTTCCTTGACTTGTGACTTGTATCCGTTAATAACATTCCTTGTACACTCTCTTGACATAAAATACTTAATTATATATGAAACATAAAGTCTTATAGAAATTAGGACTTGGACTTGACTTAGAGTATACTTTAGGAAACAGTGTCTTGTTTTGATGAACATGACTGGCTAGTAATGGAAAGGGATTATCAAGTGGCTTGCTTATCTTGTACTGTTTTGGAAGAGATAATCCGTATGATCTTGTCTTGTACTTGGAACTAGCCAGGCTTGCTTGTCTTGTTGGTCATTGTGTCAAAAACCACTTTGTTATTATTTGCATATCATGGCCATCTGCAGTTTGGGGTTTAATGATGAACCGGTTACTCGGTTGTCGGGGTGGGCAGTCGGCGTAGGACGGCGTCCATGGCGTTGAATAGCTGGGAGCGGGCTAGGACCGTGCTGCTATTCCCAGGACAGGGATCTAGGATCCCACTGGAGCCGGACGTTGGTATCAGTAGTCCAAGGGGATTGTTACTGGTACCCCGGGAGGTGGCTTTGGACATCCTCGGAGTCTCCCTCTTGTTCTTGTTTTGCATTGTATGGATAGTGGTTATTGTTAGATGGTTGCTAGGATTCCTATTATTGTTTCTATGGAGTTTATTCTTGCTTTATGCCTAGCTTCGCATTCCTTGTATTCATATGATCATGTACTTGTCATTAATCTATATTTGATTCATGTCGTGTTTATTATGTTTTGTATATCTATTGCTTAACATGTCGTTGACTCTGTTCCTTGGTGTGCAGACACATCAGGTGAGTACTACTTCGAGGAGCAGGCCGGTGAGGAGATCCCAGAGGATCTCCAACCAGCAAAGGAGGCACGAGAGTGGCGTGCCGATGACGTAGAGTAGCGTCATCACTTCCGGGCACGAGAGAGATACGTTGTGATTCATTTAGATTTATTCTTTTATTCATTTATTTCTCTCGTTGGACCTTTCTTACATTATTGACTTCTGTTCTTTTACTAGCCTTGTATCTTGGGATGGCCAATGTAATAAATAACTTGATTCTTAGTTTTGTTTATTCTTTCTTGCAACTTTAAGTTAATGAGAATTATTATCCATTGCTATGATTCCATATGCCTAGAGTTCTATGAACTCGATGTTTATTGTATTAAAAGATGCTTGAAATATTTTATTCTCACCGCGGACTTACGATCCGTGGGCCGAAAGGACAAAAATTTTAATTAGTCCTAAAATTCACTCTCCGGATCCGGTTATTTCTTTAATCGGGTTCGGGGGACATGACATGGGCCATGGCTTGAAATCTAAATGAAGATCCCAAAGTAAATAAGCAAACAAAATCAACTTAGAGGAGAATTTTTAGGGAGGCTCAATAGTATAAAGAAGACCACAAAAGGCCATGGTATGACACTCCCACACGTCCAAACAATTCAACCCATCTTTTTTTATTAATTTATTCTCTCCAAGCCGCACCTTCTCTTACTTATTTCTTTTCTCCATTATTTTATTTTGGTAGCCTTGGGCCATGTCCAAGGGTTTATTTTGAAGGAGAATCTTTGTGAAGGAGAAGTTGTAAAGTTGAAGTTCTCAATGAAAACCACATCTTTTGCAATGGATGAGTAGATTATTTTGGATCGGAGCACAAAGTGAAGTTAAGTGATTTTATTTTCATTCTACGTCTTTAATTTATTTTTTTTGTCCCTATGTTAGTAGTATAATAGATCTGCCTTCGCACCGCAAGCAAACCTCCGCTTTATATTTTAAATAAATATATTTTTGATAAGTTAATCTTTTTTTTATAGAATATACTTATATTTTTATGCCTTTGATATTTTATGCTTAATTTGTTAACTGAGGCTTAAAGTAATTTATATTTTATGAGGTGATGGAAATCTTGGGTTCTTCTGCTTAAGAATTGAATTTTAAAAGGAATATCTTTCGGATCAGAAACATTGAGTTGTTTCTAATCTGAGTTATTTGCAAGGCAAAAGACTAAATTAAAGTATTTAGTTTGAGAATTGAAATTAATTAATGGACTCTTTGTTGCTCTGATCTACTTTTACCTTTATTGTTATCCGTTCATCTTGCAAAGTAGTTTTATCTCTAATTCAAATATTGATCTGTTTTTATTTTCATTACAAAAAAATCAGATTTTAATATAAAAAAAAGATATTTCAGTAGCGCCTCCCTGTGGGATTCGACCTATACTTGTCACTGTCTCAAAAAGACAGTTGTGCACTTGCAGCATTACAAGATGAAATTTAAATTTACTTCAGTAAGGCCCGTGGTTTTTTCTCTAGTAGGATTTTTCACGTATAAATTATGCGTGTCCTCTTTGTGCTTGATTGCTTTTTAATTTGATTTAGGTTAATTGGCTAATTTAATAATTTGAATTGAAATCTAATAGAGATATTGATCAAATGGAACTTATCCTGTATTAAGTCTTAAATTGAGTGATTTTCAACAGGGACATCATTATCAACCTTCACAAAGAAATGTGCATCCCGGCCGCATTGACACAGCTGTAGAGAAATGGGCCCTTGTCTTTGAAGATAGTTCATGGCATCCTTCCACAGGGTCAAGCCTCAAAACGTCTCTTGTTTTCACATCTTCTTCGTCAATGGTGCAGTCTAGAACGCCGCCTGATGTCACACTATGTCCAATCACGAATCCGATGACAATCCTTTTCTCCTTCTCTAGCTTCTTAAGTTTTGGCTCCTACATAGAGTTTTTTTTTTTTTTGTTTTTGGCCCAACCCCATGAATGGGCCAGTGAAAGAATAAGTACATTTATTTGATATTGTATTTGTAGGGACACGAACTGTCCAGTGTCCACGTGGTGGTGTCCGGGCAGCTGGTCCCCCACAGGGGATGGGCGAGGCCCAGGGCCCCGCGCCTATTGTATACACTCGGGCTGTAACCTTGTGGCTGTAACCCTTGTGCGTTTGTCCCACATCGAGTGTGAGGGCCTCCCACCCCCGGTATATTAGCCTGAGCGTAACCAAAGGGTGTACCACTACACCTCACCAGGTGAGGTTGGTTACGCTCAGGCTAATATACCGGGGTCTGGTTGGTTACGCTCAGGCTAATATACCGGGGGTGGGAGGCCCTCACACTCGATGTGGGACAAATGCACAAGGGTTACAGCCACAAGGTTACAGCCCGAGTGTATACAATAGGCGCGGGGCCCTGGGCCTCGCCCATCCCCTGTGGGGGACCAGCTGCCCGGACACCACCACGTGGACACTGGACAGTTCGTGTCCCTACAAAAAGGCCAGGTGAGGTGTAGTGGTACACCCTTTGGTTACGCTCAGGCTAATATACCGGGGGTGGGATAATATACCGGGGGTGGGAGGCCCTCACACTCGATGTGGGACAAACGCACAAGGGTTACAGCCACAAGGTTACAGCCCGAGTGTATACAATAGGCGCGGGGCCCTGGGCCTCGCCCATCCCCTGTGGGGGACCAGCTGCCCGGACACCACCACGTGGACACTGGACAGTTCGTGTCCCTACAAAAAGGCCGGGTGAGGTGTAGTGGTACACCCTTTGGTTACGCTCAGGCTAATATACCGGGGGTGGAAGGCCCTCACACTCGATGTGGGACAAACGCACAAGGGTTACAGCCACAAGGTTACAGCCCGAGTGTATACAATAGGCGCGGGGCCCTGGGCCTCGCCCATCCCCTGTGGGGGACCAGCTGCCCGGACACCACCACGTGGACACTGGACAGTTTGTGTCCCTACAGTATTTGTGGGTGTAAATGAAATTGAAAGAGTTAAGAGCAGAATAGAACTTGTGGGCATTCATGTTTCACGAAGGGATTCCCTTCTTGTCTTGCTGCTAAAGCTTGTGTTTATTCCAATGACTATGAAGGCCTTCTATAAAATAGCCTTACAAGTTACAAGAGGTGGGTCATTTTTAATTACCTCTGCAACCCTTCGAAGTTTAAAGAGTCGGGCTGTCAACTTCGTCTTTGCCACGCTCTAACCCATGTAACATTTTTCTTGCGATGGAAGAGAACTCTTAAAACTTTGATGGATTGTACTGTTGGGTATTTTTGGCAATGACTTAAATCAAGAGGTTAATTGTAGGAAGATGAAGAGAAAAGTTAGGAGAGAATAGATTTAAAGGGAAGTTAAAAGAGAGATTTCAAGGATAAATCTTTATTGCCCTTTTGGTAATTGACTTGTAAAGTGAATTCAAAGTGAATTGATCACTTTTAAGATATAAGGGAAAAGAAGGATATTATTAAAAAATTATAAATTTCCAAAAATCATTTTCTTATTTTTTTTATAAAAAAGGTTAAAAAGTCAATCTCTCATTCTACTAAAAGACAAAAAGGCCTGTTCTATTTACCCAAAAAGTCAAAAAAGCTTGTTCGCATGCTAGAAAATGACAAAAAATCAATACGGTGGATTTTGAGAATTTTGACTTATTGATAAAAACCCTCTTCTTTTCCCTCTTCTTTTCTTGTCTCTTAAAAGTGCTTTGAATTTAATTTATAAGCAGATTACCAAATTGACCCTCAGAAGATTTTATAAAAATTTTGAAAGATAAAAGATAGAAGACATGAGTTGCTTGAGGAGTTGAAATCTCTTTGTTTCCAAATGCATGTAGCCTGCAAATGACGTTTTAATATTGGGTAAATTAGCCAACAGTCCCTGAGCACGGTCTTCTAAGGCATCAAGGACAACAACTTTTTTTCTAATGTCTCTAGTCTAGACAGCTGGAGATATTTTGATGAGAGGTCCCTAATATGCCACATCATATATTTTTATGACTAATTTGCCCATTTTAACAGTTTCAGCATAACACATTCCTTCTTCTTCTCTGTTGTCCTGGAGATCTCCTTCCGTCTTCTTCTCTAAGAATGAGAGAATTTCACCAAAGAGCTCTACAAATCGAATTCGGCCATCTCCGACTACACCAGCCACGATGGCGACGGCCCGGCGATGGAAACGAGACCAGTCCGGGCCTTTTCCGGCGGCTTTTTATGCATAACATAAAAACTTGATGCTGTCTTTGCCTTTTCTTTCCTTTTCCCATTTCATTTAAGTCTTTCTCTTTTAATCATAGCAACCAAAATTTTTTTTGCGAAATAACTCGCATAGATTTGTTCAAAAACTCAATTAAAAATTTCAAAATGGAGATAAATTTTGTCAGAAACTTAGATAAGTTTTTCGGAAACTCTGATAATGATAAATTTGCAAAACTCAGATAATTTATCTGAGTTTCCGAAAAAATTGCCAAAAACTCAGATAAATTTATTTGAGTTTTGCCAAAAACTCAGATAAATTTATCTGAGTTTTGGCAAATTTATCTGAGTTTTTATTCAGTTTATCAGAGTTTCTGTGAAATTTGTCTGGGTTCTTGATAAATTTATCTGAGTTTCTTAAAAACTCTGATAAATTATCTAAACTCTGAATGCTTTCCCTCTTTGCAGATACTGAACTTGATTGGGGTGGGCTTTATTAAAGAGCCCAAGATTCATCTCTTGAATCTTAAAACCTGTCAATGGACAATTTCCAATGCTCCACTCTCTCTGACTATAGATGCCCTTAATTTGGTCAAATTGCAATTGAAATGTGTTCAACCAGAGTATCTTTTTCTCAAAGCGCCATTACTGTCTGTTTTTTATCTTTCAATTGAGAACACGATTGATGAAATTGAAATGCTCGATCACGGTGGGGTAGACTGCGAGCCTGGCTAGGAGGCGCCTCATGACGTGGCACATGCAGCATGATAAACGACTAAAGATGATCAGGGGGTTCTCTGCTATAAGCCGTCAGATCCTGACCTCGGTCGTCTCTGCCACGTCGATGGATAACGGCATCGTTGATGTTATTGTCGTCGTCCTTGTGTGCTCGACTAACGGCCTGCAGCTTATGTCTTGCATCTCCGTCATCTTCAGTAACGGAATTCGTTTGTTCTATGAATCTCTCTTAGTCTTTTTTTTTTTTTTTTTGTTCTTGATGAGCGGGGGGGTTAAAAAGAAGGGAGGGGGACTCAGTGGTTTCGAAGCTGACGTATAAAGGGCATTTTTATCTTTTTGTCTGCATCCGTTTTAAATAAGGACTGCCGCCGCTACAAAAAAGTGTGATGGACCTTAGGCTATATAAAACGGAATCTCAAGGGACCTGCCGCCAAAAGCCCCTTTAATATTCTAGCATGGCCCACAAATGGTGGCATATGCATTTTTCATAAAAAGGAGTGTTTTGCTTGTTGGAGCGCTGATGTGGGCCCTCTACAATCTCCTTCTATTTGTTTTAATAAATAAACTAGCAACAAAGGCCCGTGCTATGGCCGGGCAAAAAATGAAAATATGTTAAAATTTAAGAATTCTTTTGAAATGTTTTTAAGATAAAATAAATATAAAATAAGTTTTTTTTATTATCTTTGAATATTAAAAAATTTCTATGTATGAAAATAAATAAAAAATAAAGTAAATTTACATAGCACGACGACCCATTGAATTTAAAGGCATTGACCATTACGACCATCTAATTTACGGATATATTATATCATTGATGATTGAAAATATAAGAAAAAGAAAACAGACCAGATGGATCTACATCTACTAAAAAGAACCAAAAGAAAGGGATAAAAAATTTAACATGTTTGATCCATCAGTGGGGGCCACCCTTGAAATGTTTTTAACGTGTGGGACCCACTGATGGCTCTACATCCAAAGAAGAAAAAGGGAAGATAGGAAGAAAGGAAATGGAAATCAAATTATTTCATCCTCAATGGGTCACACACCACATCTAGATTTATGGTGATGGAACAGTTGGCCCCCACAGATAATTGATAGCATAAGAAAAAAAATTGAAAGAGGGGGGTGAACAAGTGTAAGAGAAGAAAAAAGCATAAAAGATGTACATTGCATGGGATGAGTGTACGTGGATATAGATATGAGTCATCATAGTATGTTTCAAATCACATTCTAACAATTATCAAAGAAATCAAGCTTGTGTATGATCCCAACCCAGTCTGATTACCCACTACGGATACATATTGACCTAGAAAACCAATATCTATGCATATTGCATAATCCATGAGTGTGTCCCACTGCAGAAATAAGTTAAATGTGCGGGGCCCACTAATTGATTTGCATTCATTAAGAAACTAGATAACGGCCAACAGGCTTGCCTCCCTCCATCAGTGGGGCCCACTCTTAGAAAAAAAGGGGTTAAGAAAAGGCCATTGGGATTTCATCCAATACTGGAGTCCAATCTTGAAATATATTTAATACGAACCGGTGTCCACTACTGGAACCATCCATTTGGAGAAAAAAAACTGAAAGGAGAGTAAATGAGCAACAACTTGGATTTTATTCATCGGTAGGGCCCACAAAACATATTTAACATGGGACCCATTGATGATTGAAGATCTAAGAAAGAAAACAAACCGATTGTAAAGATTTGCTTATAATTTGGATAATGGCAAGAAATATGGCTCAAATTCAAAAGTCATAAAAATCTCTTATGATAGAGGTTTTAGGAGAGAAAGAGTAGCCCAAAGTGACGTGGTTCCTTAAAATGATGTGGATTTTTTGTGCATATTTCTTTGAAAGGAGAGACTTTTTAGGGATGAGGTGGCACCCCTCACAGCTCACCTCCCCCTTTGCTTTAATATATATAATAATATATATAATGGACAAACATAAATCAAATATCAAAGCAAATTATATTTTAAATTCAAAATGGGCCAGCAAAGGCATGAATGGGCGAGTGAGATAACATTAAAATCTCACCTGAAATGAATGTCTTCTCTATTGAAAAAAATAGTTTATTTTTTCCTTTTCCAATGCACAAATTAATAATAAAGGCCCGTTTGGATCTTTACATAATAAAATATTTATAGATTTAAATATTACAAGAATAAAATAGTATAGAATAGAATAATGTAATATTATAATATTATAATATTTTTGCTGTTTGGCAAATTTTGAAGAATATTAAAGATTTTAAATTGAGCCTTTCGGAAGGTGGTAAATTAAAGTAAATTACATTATTAGAATAATTTTTATTAAATATTTTAATTTATATGTAATTTACCAAATCTGAATAAAAACATAGTGTGGTAAAGTAAAGTTCAAGTTACTTTTTTATCACATAAAATCATGATAAAGTACGATAAAGTAAACCAATAAAAAAATAACTACTTTACAACTCCCTCCCACTTTGACATAAGTTACTTCATTTCACCTTACTTCTCCTCACCTTTTACCATGATATGAAATCAATCTTTATTTCACTTTACCACACATGTAAATAAGACACAAACTACAATAAAATGTGATAAAGTAAAGTAAAAAAAAAAAAACTACTTTATCATTTATTTCCGGTTCACATTTGTAATAGTGCATATGGTTTTCCACATAGAAATGCGACAAAGTGGAAAACGGTTTCCTCGTTTTAAATTCAAATGTCAATGTTGGATTTCTAAATTCTAATGCGAATTCCTCTCTCATCACACAAATGCGCGGATACAATGCCGTGTTCGTGTGAGGTTATATCAAAATCAAAGTAGTCGCCTAGTCGTGTTACTCGAGCGCTCGAGCCACCGTAGAAAACCTTAACGTCGTCCACTAATTTCCAAACTAGGGTTTCTACTGTCGATCTTCTACCTTCGGATCAGGTACTTGTTTTTCGGTTTCCCCCTAAAATCTCTCCTTTTCTGATAAGATAATCATGTTTCTCGAATCCTCTAGATTATCAAATTCTAGGGGCCCGTTTGGGTCTTCGGAACTAGGTTTCCCTGCAATCAGTTTACCTTAAAGATCTAATTACCTTGAGCTTGTTGTGGTAGCTCATTTAGTTGGAAATGGAAGATCCAAAGAGGCCCTAGGGTTTGAGTGATTATGTGATGTTATAGGTTCTGATTTGAGGAATAATTTTGTATCTCGTCTCAGTTCGTTTGGACCTCGTCTTTGAATTATCCTTTTGGGGTCTCATGATTTCTTTGTGATGATTTATTAGAAATTTCCATAACATCTCCGTGATCTCGATACTAAGCGTTAGGATTGAAGAAAGTACAAGTCCGCGGGCTAGGGTTGGGAGATGAGGTTTTTCTTTTCCTGCAGCACCAATTTTTCCTCTTTTCTTTACATCCAAATGACATTTTTTGTTCACTTCTTGAGTAGTTTCCTAATTTTTTGCCTACGAGCATTACTTTTTGTTTGGGATTTTCCTTTATGAAGTAATTCACATTCCCTCTGTGTAGTTACTTGATTTCCATGAGAACTCATTTGAGTTGGGTGGGCTGATTGGATCCTTTATATGGGTTTCTGTTTTGGCCATTTGGATAAGAAGAAAAGCAGAGTTTGTCTTGAAGAGTTGCAATTGATTGTATTGGAGTTACAACTGGTAGTTGTTTGTTGTATCCTTGGCTTCATGATGGTACCCTGACTTTATGTTTTTATGTAATTATCAAAAGCTGTCATGATGCCATGATTTTATTGGATCTTTTCCTTTTCTTTTGTTAACTAAATGGGGAAAAAGAAAAAAAAAGGATTATAAAATCTAATACACGTGGACAGTAGCTAAATCGTAAAAAAATATGTTGCATCAATAGATTTAGGGAAATCTATATAGGTGGGACATCATTTTCTATTTTTAATAAACTTTTCAGATTTTTAGGGGCCTACTTTGGGCCCAAAGTCCAACTCGGCTGAGTTTACTCAACTTGATGCGGGGCAAGACCGCCCGAGTTCCGATTTTCAATCCTTGAATTGAAGATATCTTGATGAATGATATGTGATCATTGAGAGTTAAATGATTTGATGTCTGTCGAACTTTATACAATAATTGTTTTAGTTATTAAATTAGGGTCTTTCAGTGCTTGAATGGTTTATTCCTGTTTCAGCGACAATCACCTTGTGCCTAGCTGACATCGTCTAGATGTTTTGGATTTTGTCTGGAAGAGTTGTAATTGATTATATTGGAGTTGCAATTATAGTTATTCATTGGCGTCTCTTGGCTTGATGATGCCATGATTGCCTCTATCATGACCGTGTCAATATTTTTTGTTACCTCTCAAAGATACACTACTTTTCTGACATCATTAAGGGTCTATCATCTATTTCGTCGAATAATAATAATAATAATAATAAATAAATAAATAATTGAGGGCCTTTCATCTAATTGTAAAGTGCAGACTTGTGTGTTCTATTTTTATGTTTGTCAGATCCCATGGAACTTTATGTAATCACTCCCTTTATCATAAGATTTAATCATGGGAATGAGGTGGCAACGGTCTTGCAAGAGCAGGGTTTGTCTTGAAGACTTATAATTGATTATATTGTAGTTGCAACTGGCAGTTGTTTATTGGTTTCTCGCCTGCATGTTGATGTCGTCATGATGGCCTCTACCCTGACTTTATGTTATTATGTTATTCATTTCTTAGTCAAAGATGCAGTACTCATCTGACAGCATAAACTGTCAATCATCTAATTGAAAGGTGGGGACTTGTGAGTTCTCTTCATATGTTTCCCAGATTCCATGTCTTGTACATTCTAATGTACGGTCACGGGCTTGCATTATTTTCAGTTGAATCTTACTTTTACATAATGTGATTCTTTGACCTGAACGCTATGGATCTCTTCAGGCTTTGTTAACACATAATGGCGAGAATTAAACCTCAGGCCTTACTACTTCAAAGCAAAAAGAAGAAAGGTCCTACTCGTATCAGTGTCACTACTATTATCATTTGCAACTTGGTTGTTGTCTTGATAGTTTTTTCTCTGGTTGCATCCTACCGGCATTTATATAGAAGGTTGGTGAACTTCTCTTGACCATCATGTTACCAATGATATATATTGAATCAAGCTTTGATCTTTTTGAGTATTAGTGCTATGAATTGTAAGAATAGTGACTCAACTGTGGACTGCAGCGCATGGAATTATATCAAGACCCGGTTTTGTTGTATTCTTTCGGAAAGTGAATCTCTCTTCTTTTTTTTTTCTCTTTAATAGTGGGAGGAAATTTTATTCTTTTAGAATAATTTTGATGTACAGTTGTACGCCAAGTTGTGCTTCAGTTGAATATTTTGTCAAAGTGAGAAATTATGCCTCCCTATTTGTGTTTGGGTGGCACAAAGTATGATGCTCTTTCATTTCTGAAACTTTCACCTTAAATTAATTAAGCTTTTTAGTGGGAAATTCAGATAAAGTGACATCATAACTATCGAGGCTTTCATATGCTTACTGCTCAACAAATCTTATGGAATGAGACACCATCCATTCTAAAAGTTCAATACAAATTTTTTTTTTTTTTTGTGGTACATAATCCAAAGACATTATCATTATATTGACTAATGCCTTTCAAATGTATATTTCTGTTAATTGTCAACTTATTTATAGGTCAGGAAGTCAAGATGGGATTAGCTTACATAATTTTGAGGTACATTCTAGCGTTGAATTTGCATTGACAAACTTTCTGAACTTATTTTAAATCTCCATATATTTGTTACTGTTCCATATAATTAAATTGATTGTTAACTTGCATCTCCTTTTCTTCAACTGTTAAACTTGCGTAGGCTGCGTGTTGATTTTAAACTCTAGTGCATTCTTTTGATAATGTTATTTCTCTTGTTTTTTCTGCTATAGAATATTCAAGAGCTCGGAGAGCTGAAGAAATATGATCTTCCTAGTTATGCTGTAAGTTTCTCCACTTGTAGGTTGTCAACTAACAAGCTTGGATTTTCTTTTCAAATATTCTTGTCGGATCTAGAATGTATATGATTTCTTGGATGTTTCTATTTGTAGGTTTTCCCTGTTGAAATAATTTTTTTCACCATTTTATAAAATGCTCTCCTGAAAAACGTTTAAAGGATCTCCTAGCCGTATGAGTAAGAACTTGTTCAGCAAAAGATAAAATTGGAAAAGGAAGAGTAGACTATAATCATAGCATCTGCAATTTAAAGCACACATGTGGAATGCTATTGTACAATAGATTGTATTTCTGAGAATGCAACGTGTTGTTGTAGAAACAAATTCTTAAGGATCTTCATTAGATTGTAGTTATCCCTAATCAAGGGGAGGACATTATTCTTGAATTATTATCAGGCGTGGATTCTCACATTGAGAATGCATAGAAATTTATCTGAATATTTCTGTGTTTATTTTATTGTCATGGTATCGGAGTGACTCATAAGTAATTAATTCATGTGGGCCTTGGTTGGGAGGACAAATTTTCACTGTGGAAACTCTTTTACAAGAGTGTGCGCGCGAAGGAACCATTGATCAAAGTATCGGTTGATAGTATAATGGTCTGGACAGTTTATTGAGTGGGTTTAAATAATTCATTGGATAAAGTCTTCTCTGATCAAACATCTCTTAACCTTTATGGTGATCCACACTTGGGATGGAGTAACATGTCAGTGCTGTTCCGCTTTCTACTGGAACCTCCATCAATCAGGTGGATAGCATCATACGGTTGTTAAACCATTTGGCCTGCAGCCAGTGGTGCATTGGTCACAGGAGCCCCCTGACCACCATAGATAATCATCTTTACAATCCAATTCTTAGAAGAGCACACTAGATACCTCAACCATAGTGCTGCACTTTAGAAGGGCTTTCTCCTTTTGTAGTATTCTCTGCTAATTGTTAGCAATTTCTATTTCGTTTGAGCCAGTTGCTATTGGCACTTCTCCAGTGATTCTAACCTTAGGTACTTACTGATTGAAGTACTCTGACTTCCTTGATTCCAGCTTATGAATTTTAATTGAGCATTACCTACTTTGGTTATCTGTTTTTATTTTATTTTATTTTATTATTAATGCAAATATTGGGGTTTAACTAGATGTGGGATGTGTTTGTGCGTATTGTTTGAACATTTTGTTCGGCTATTTGATCTTATTACAGTTTCATACGTAGTATTTTACTTTTATTTTTCAATCTGTAACTTGAATTTTGTCTTAATTTACTGCTAGATTATAAATACATCCAAAGGTTCAGTAACAGTGGAACTTAACAAGGATGCTTCTCCTGAGATTGTGGATAAGTTCCTTGACTTATGGTAAGCATTATACAAGTAAAGTACTACATGGATTATATTTTTCTTTACCCCTTTGACATTTAAGTTCTGCTCAATCCCATGACATCAAATTGGTCATTATTTGCCATTACAATATTTTTACTTGATTTTTTCTATTGGCAATGAGATAATATTCTTAGATTAAGGAATATATACAATGGGGCTAAGTACATAAAGTATTACAGATCCACAAGAAATGAATCCGTTCACACCATTTTCTGTCTCCTAGTACTACTGTGTTTTTAGCTTCTCAACTTACATGATGTAATCATGGAAGAACACATCTATTTTCCAAGTGACATTCTGGATTTGTGAAAACGGTGACAAAGCTCTGAAACTCCTTATACTGTGTCCAAGCCCTGTTAGCTAGCCCCTTTGGCCGAATCAGGTTGAACTATTAATGGCCTGAGCAAGAGTTACAGAACAATCGATGACCTTGCTTTCAGCTTTTTGATCCATAAGACCTGAGAAGTTAAAGGGTCATGTCTCTGCAATTACTTCTAAGCTTTTCCCCAATTCCATGACATCTGGTTTCTTTTTGAAGCTTGCTACAGTATGCTAGTTGTATCCAAATTTAAAATTAAGATTTAAAACCCTTTGATGTGAAAACAACCACTTTGTTATCCTTCAGTGCTGGTTTACCATTTAGGAACCGAATTCCGAGACACAACTAATGTGGGGATTCGAGTCAACCTGATTCAAATCATGTTTTCACCCTGCACTGTTGTTTTTCCACAGGATTTCACGTTTGAGGATATATGCATTTTTCCATCACAATTTAAATTTCTCCGGCGGAAGCTTGTATGAACAATAAATAAACACATAAACCATATCCATCATTATATACAAAGCATATATGGTCCCAAATTATGTACAAGATTAAGTTTACAACATAAGGAGTGTTTTTATTTACAATCCCCAAAACCAACAACATCTAGTTAGAACAACCCATAAAATAAACCATCCCACATGATGACGCTTACGTAGCCAGATGTCTAGATGACATCATTAGGAGTCTACTATGCACCAAGTAACATAGAAATAAGCTACTTAATATGCACACAACTTAAACTCTCAAGCGCACAAGATCACTATGTCGTATACTGAATTGTAAGTACGAGGTCGATCCCACGAAGACTTTGTGATAAAACAATGTCAAAAATAACTATAAATTCAGAATATTAAATGGATGAAAAATTTGTTGAATGCTGATTGGTTGAATGAAACTACTAGAAACAGTAAGTTTAAACTATTAAAATAAGAGCTTTTTGTATATAGCCCCCTAAGGTTTGTAGGATTTGTAAATAGGCCCCATGAGGTTTTAGTATTTGCAAATAGGCCATGCTTTTTCAATACCTTCTTTGTCCCCAAAATCAAAAGTATTCCAACCACCATAGGTCTTTAGCTAAGAAGCACGGACACGGCCATGACACGACATGGACACGCCGACATGGCATTTCTAAAAAAAGTAGGACACGGACATGTTGGGGACACGTTAATAATTAATAATAATAATAATAATAATAATAATATATCTAATCATATACTAAAAGATACTATCATTTTAACTTTGTAATCAATTTAGTAATCAAATAAATAAAAATTCAAGTACCACTGTACCAACTAACAAACATATCAAATTATCAAATAGCAATACAAAATTGAAACATAATTAATAATCAATAAACATGAAATATCCATAGTTCCATAAAATCCATACAAAGAAAAGGGAGAATCGTCAATTTCCCCTCCATTCCAAAAATACAAAAAGAAGTCAATTTCCATCTAAAGTTTACTCAATTGATGCAACTTCAATTGCCTCATCATCACCATCAATTTGATCACGATCAACATCATCTGTAAGTTATGACCTTTTACAAAAACCCCCCTTTGCTTTTCTTTTTTTACTTAATTTTATTTTTTTCCAATTAAAAGAGGCAAACCGTGTCCGAAATATAAAACATTAAAAAATAAACAGGACACTCTTTTTTGCGTGTCCGACACGTGTCGGAGCGTGTCCGTGTCCGACACGTGTCGGACACCGACACTTTGGCCCCGGAGAAGTGTCCGTGCTTCCTAGGTCTTTAGAGCAAAATGACACTTTTATCTGTCTCTCTTATCCTTATATGCATAATTTCAAAAGCTTGGACTCAATTTGTTTTTTAAAGCAGATAACATGAACAATTGCACTTAGTGGGAGAGAACAACCCTGCATAAATTTATTTTCTCTTATCAATACAAGGATCATTTCATTAAATCTAAATTGATCATGACGACAATTAACACTAGTACTTATATGGGTGGGGGCTCTAGTCCCCACGCCCTTGTACCTAGGTCCACCCCTGGCCATGTGTATCTGAGAGTTATTGAGAGAAACCATTGGGACTTGAGATAAAATAATGGTATTTTCGTAAATAATAACATACTCATTTTTGTTTAATGGATGTAAGGGCAAAGCTGTCATTTATATAAAAATCCATCACAAATATCATGGTGGCTGTCCATTCTTGTTAGGAATATTGATTTTGGGGACATGAAAGGTATTAAAAAGAAAAAACATCGGCCTATTTACAAGTACTAAAACCTAAGGGGCCTATATACAAATCCTACAAACTTTAGGGGGGTATATACAAAAAGCTCTTAAAATAAATCAAAAGCTTAATGGAAAGTTACCTAACACAAAAGACTACTACTAGGATTGAAAACAATGAGAATGAATGAACTAGGGTTTCATCTACTCCCCTAACCCTACCTCATGCATGTCCCTTATTATCCCTTAATCAAAACCAGATTTATTGGTGACATTTATCAACCGAGATTGGATTTTCGCTTTGATACCAATTTGGTGAAGCCTAGCCATGATCAATGAGAGATCGTCACCTCCGACGATGCATCGAGCCTTCATACTCAAGCTCTAAGGCAATTGGGAATGGAATACCTAAAGATGACACACGATAGAAATCCTCTTCTTTCTTATCAATAGTATACTTACAATCGAGAGTTCTTCTCTATATATAATAGAGGAATGGCCTAATAAGGAAATAAGATGATTACATAATTGCTAAAATCTCTAACTAAATCAAATCAACTAAAATTAAGGTTTTAATTAAGTAAAGTAAATCGACAGAAGATTCTTTGGCTTTTCTTCTTGAATAAAATACACAAGTTACTGCTAAAAAAGAACAGCTAATATGATGGCGTTAGACTTATAGTGCAAGTAGTTTTTGTGGATTATTTCACTCAAGCTAAAACATGAAACTAGGACACATAATATTGAAGGGCCCTCTGGTGCGCTAAAAGCTCTCTGACGCAACCAGAGATTGATAGATCAATCTCCCGAAGGATTGATCGAATCCAAGATGGATTCTAGCCCTAAGGCACAGCACAAACCATAACACACGAGAGATAACTCACAAAGATAACTTGGATTAATTGATAATAAGCATGAAAATTACATTAGGCTCTTCTGTTTATATAGAGCATCATGTATGCTAATAAGGAAAGCTACTAATTCTAATTAACAATAAAATTAGAAAGCAAGCAAACAAAGCAATATTACTAATCTAAAAATTAGGAAACGGTTAAGCACATGTGGACCCCATCAGTAGGGTCCGTCAAGGCTTGCGGTTGTGGGTCCCTGTCTTGGATAGGGATTGGACTGCATCAACTCTCCCCGGCTTGAAAGAACTCGACTCCGGCGAGTTAATCGCTTGATAGCGCTCATAAAGATCTGGATTCAGACGCTGGAAGTCTGTAGCAGTAATCCAGGTAGCATCGGAGACGGGTCTGTTTTGCCAACGAACAAGGAACTTTTGAAAGCCGCCGCGACGAGTAGAAACAATTTGATCATCAAGAACATCAATGATGTTATCAGGCGGTGGCGGAACAGCTGGTAATGTAATGAGTTGCTCATCAGAATCATCTTCATTATCATGCCCACGATAAAGAGTGAGATCGGCAACATTGAATGTAGGGCTGATACCAATATCAGACGGTAACTCAAGAGTATATGCATTTGAACTAAGCTTTTTGAGCACTTTGAATGGACCGGTATTCCTTGGATGTAATTTCTTGTTTGCACCTGGGGGCAACCTATCCGGATGAATACGGACCATAACCATGTCTCCTTCAGAAAATTCCAGAAAACGACGACGTTTGTCTGCATGAGCCTTGTAACTATCATTGCTGGCTGCAATATGTCGCCGAACTTCATCATGTATTTGTTGCATATGTTTGATGAAGTTATCAGCTTCAGCACAAGGGCGTGCTTCAACAGGTAAAGGGACAAGATCAATAGGCAAGAGCGGTCGAACACCTGTGACTGCTTCAAATGGTGAGATACCTGTGGACCGATTAACTGAATTGTTGTAAGCAAATTCAGCCATAGGTAGAATTTGATCCCATGTAGTAATATGATCACGTACAAGGCATCGTAACAATTGGCCAAGGCTTCTATTAACAACTTCAGTTTGGCCATCAGTCTGCGGATGATAAGCAGTAGAGAAGTGAAGCTTTGTTTTTGCTGTCATCCACAAAGTCTTCCAAAAGTAACTCATAAATTTAGTGTCACGATCTGAAACGATTGTTTTGGGGAGGCCATGAAGACGGACAACCTCTTTAAAGAACAGTTGAGCTACTTTATAAGCATCAGATGTTGTGTTGCATGGAATAAAATGAGCCATTTTAGAAAAAACGATCAACAACAACAAAGATGGAATCAAATTTCCGTACAGTCTTTGGAAGTCCTAACACAAAATCCATACTGATATTTTCCCATGGTGTATTAGGAATAGGCAATGGCTGATATAAACCTGTGTTTTTCTTGTTTCCTTTAGCCAATTGACAGGTGCGACATCTCTCACATATGCTGATAACAAGAACCCGCATGCGCGGCCAATAGAAACGATCATCCACAAGAGCGAGTGTCTTGTCACGTCCCAAATGACCACTACAACCTCCAGAATGTAATTCACGAACAACATGTTCTCGAATAGAAGTAGCAGGGAGGCAAAGTTTGTTTCCTCGGAATAAGAATCCATCATGTAGGCTGAAATGAGGGTGCTTATCCTTGTTGCCGTTAAGAAAATCCGCAAAGATGATACCGAAATCCTTGTCATTTGGATATTCGTGCTTTATTTGGTCAAAACCTGTAACAGTGACTGCCATAGTAGTGAGGAGATGTTTCCGACGACTCAAAGCATCAGCTACGATATTTTCTTTGCCAGCTTTATGACGGAGACTGAATGTGTATTGTTGAAGGAAAGAGCTCCATTTAATTCGACGATCACTAACATGTTGTTGGGACTGTATATGCTTCAATGCCTCGTGATCGGAATATAAGACAAAGTCGTTGCCAACCAAGTAATGACGCCAATGTCGCAATGCTTGCACAACGGCGTAAAATTCGAGATCATAAATAGAGTATCGGCGTTTGGCATCGGAGAGCTTTTCGCTAAAAAATGCAATTGGATGACCTTCTTGGCTAAGAACTCCTCCAATGCCGACCTGGGAAGCATCACAAGCAACTTCAAAGACTTTGTTAAAATCTGGAAGTCGAAGGACAGGGGCTTCCGTGATCAATCTCTTGATTTCGCCAAATGCTCTAGTTGCTGCACTTGTCCATTTAAATTCACCCTGTTTCATACAATTAGTGATTGGAGCCATAATACTGCTGAAATCTCGAATGAACCTTTTATAGAAAGTAGCAAGTCCGTGAAAACTACGAACTTCAGTGAGAGTTTGTGGAACAGGCCAATCGAGGATAGCTTGAATCTTGGATGGGTCCATTGCGATACCCTTAGAAGAGACAACAAAGCCAAGGAAAATCACAGAATGGCTCATAAAAGTACACTTCTTCAGATTAGCATAGAAGCGTTCCCGGCGAAGAAGTTCAAAGATGCTCTTCAAGTGATCAAGATGCTCCCGTTTGGATTTACTATGAATCAAGATATCATCGAAGTAGACAACAACGAACTTTCCAATAAACGGGTTGAGCAATTGATTCATAACACGCATGAATGTGCTAGGAGCATTAGAAAGACCAAAAGGCATAACAAGCCATTCATAAAGACCATCTTTAGTTTTAAAAGGCTGTCTTCCATTCATCACCTGGCCTAATTCTAATTTGATGATAACCACTGCGAAGATCAATTTTAGAAAAAACAGAAGCACTATTCATTAGATCAAGCATATCATCAAGTCGAGGAATAGGAAAGCGATACTTTACAGTGATTTTATTGATGGCACGACTATCCACGCACATACGCCAGCTTCCATCCTTCTTTGGTGTGAGGAGAGCGGGTACGGCACATGGACTTAGGCTTTCCCGAATATATCCCCGTAGCAATAGATTATCAACTTGTTTCTTGAGTTCAGCATGTTCGGAAGGACTCATCCGATAAGCACGAAGATTAGGGAGAGAGGCTCCAGGAGTTAAATCTATTGCATGCTGGATGTCTCGCATTGGTGGCAATTCATTGGGAAGCTCATCAGGAATTAAATCAGAAAATTCATCGAGCAATGGTTGGACCTCTTGGGGAGGGGATGGGGTGGAGTTTTTACTTGATTCGGTCACTTGTCTGGTAACCAAAGCATACATCACACCTTGCTCTTGACTTTCAACTTCAAATTTGCGCATGGTGAGGATGTGAGGAGAGCCAGTATGAGTAGATTGCTTTACAGAAAATGGAGTTTCCATGGGCTTCAACTGAATTTGGCGTCCATTCCATTTGAAAGTGTAGGTGTTATCCGAATGATCAGTGATGACTTTCAAGCGCCTCAGCCAAGGTCTGCCAAATAAGATGTGGGCAACATTCATTAGAATAACATCACATTTGACATTATCTTCATACGAGCCCATCTTCAAGGGAACAATGCACTGGCGGTTGACGGGAATTGAATAATCATTTACCCATGCAACTCTGTAAGGTCTCGGGTGCTTTATAGTTGGCAACTGAAGTTTATCAACTGCATCTTTGGATATGACGCTCATAGCACTTCCACCATCAATGATGGCATTGCAAGCTCGTCCTTTACAAGTGACTCTTGTGCGGAAAATAGGAGCTTGGTTTTCATCGTCTTCTTCAATACCATCTGCAACCAATAGGCGGCGGTGAAGGAAAAGTAATGGGCTGTCAGCATCAGCTGTGTAGACTTCAAGTGCGGACTCTGGATCTGTTGGAAATTGTGCATCAGGTTTCTCCATTTCGATTTCCTCATCATACTGTTCATCATCATAAGGTTCACCATCACAATGCAGATTCCTGTGAGGACATTCTCTAGCATAATGACCTCGATTTTTGCAAGAATGACAGACAATGTCGCGCTTAGCGATTATCCCAGTGCCTCTAGCATTATTCTGATTTGGTGTCCACTTTTGAATGAGCTGAGGATTCTGTGGACCCTGTGGTGAAGCTTGTGGCTGCCTTTGGAGTTGGTTCTGTGGTTGGTTTGAAGGTGGTCGGAACCCTTGCTGTGGAGTCCGATTGAAAGTAGAATCGGGACCTTTTTTGTAGGGCTCCCCGGCTTGGTTACCGAAACGTCGCCCAGTGTGTTGACGCAGCGTTTGCTCAACGCGTCGTGCCTTGCTAGAAATTGCATCAACAGTGGCGAAGTCAAATACAGCCAATTTATCCTGTATATCTGGACGTAATCTTTCTCGATAACGGGTGACCATCAAGCGATCATCTTCATTAGATTTGCATCGAATACAAAGCTCATGGAACTTATGAGTGTATTCATCTATGGTCATAGAACCTTGCTGAAGATTGATAAGCTCGCTATTAAATGAATCAATGTAGTCAGAAGGCAAGAACTTATCTTCCAGTCTTTCTTTCATAATTTCCCAACGTGTAATAGGAGGGCGACCCATTTGCACATTGTGGTCATCAATATTTTTCCACCAAATTCGAGCAGGACCTTTTAACTTCATCTTGACAAAAGCGACTCGTTGAGGATCTTCAATATGATACCAAGTGAAATAATCCTCAATTGAAGTAAGCCAATCAAGAAGGGCACGAGCATCACCTTGACCAGAAAATTCAGCAACCTCTAATTTGATTTTCCGCGAGAGATCATCTTGGCGCGGGCCAGGCGGAAAATTGTCAGCGGCTCGGTCTGCAAAGAGACGTTGAAAGAACTCTTGGATTGATTCTCTGGGAATATTTTCCAATTGGTGAGAGTGTGAACCAGAAGTGCTGGAAGATTCGCCATGAGGGTTGGAAGGAGCCTTAGCAAGTTCATTGACAGTGAGTTGTAAGGCGTCGACCCGTTCATATAAATCTCTTATGCAATCATCGCGCTGAATGTCAGAGAGTCTGCCACGAAAATTTTGCCCGGTGCGAGTAGCCATGGACGCAGACCAAAAATTCTGCACTTTTTTTTTTTTTTTTTTTTTTTTTTGCTGCTAGTGGGCTGGATCAGGTCGGACTCAGATCAAGCCCAGACTGCTGGTCAGGCCCAACTGCCTAAGTCAGGCAAGTGTGACACACGTGGGGGAAGAAGACTTTTGCTGCCTTAGGATTTGTGCAGAATGGAAGAAGGGGAATAAGGGGAGGAGTGTATCTGTTTCGACTCAGAGAAAGAAAAGAGGGAAAGGATGAAGAGAAGGAGGGAGCTGCGGGTTACCTTCAACTTGAAGAATGAGAGGAAGAAGACGGGCTGGCCTGGGCGATGCACGCAGTTCGTGACATCGGCGGTGGGGCGTGGAGGAGGGCGCTGCCGTGCTGCGATGAAGATGGAGATGCAGTGGTCGTCGGTGCAAGGTATGCTTCCAACTCAGAGCTCCGTCTCCTCTCTCGTCTATTTTTTTTTTTTCTCTGGGATAGGTTTTTTTTTTTTTTTTGGACGAGGTTGGAAAGGAAGGCAAAGGGTGGGGTGTGGTAGTGGGGATGTTGGGTCTGGGATCGTGACAGTGGGCCTGGGGGTCTCAAATTTTGAGAAATTGGGTTCAGGGATATTTTAGGGTAGGGTTTGGCTTGTTGATGCTGGGAGAGGAAGGGGAGTGCGCTGGGGTTTGGGAATTAGGGTTTCGGGATTTGGGGAATTTGGGGATTTGGGGAAAAAGTGTCTGGGATGGGGTTTTTCGACGGTTTGTGTGATTTAGGGTTTGGTTTGGGGACTGATGGTGGGTTCGGGATTTTTTTGGCAGGGATGGAAGTGTGACAGTGGGGTTGGGTTCAGAAAGGGGATGGGTGGGTGCTGGAGTAGGTTTGGTGTTGATGATGATGGATGGATGGTGGGGTAGAATCGATGGTAGTGGATGGAAGGAGGAAGATGATGATGGGACAGAGGTTTCGAAAAGAAAATCCGGGAAGGAGTGATCGTTCTTCGGCTCTGATACCAATTTGACGCAACCAGAGATTGATAGATCAATCTCCCGAAGGATTGATCGAATCCAAGATGGATTCTAGCCCTAAGGCACAGCACAAACCATAACACACGAGAGATAACTCACAAAGATAACTTGGATTAATTGATAATAAGCATGAAAATTACATTAGGCTCTTCTGTTTATATAGAGCATCATGTATGCTAATAAGGAAAGCTACTAATTCTCATTAACAATAAAATTAGAAAGCAAGCAAACAAAGCAATATTACTAATCTAAAAATTAGGAAACGGTGAAGCACATGTGGACCCCATCAGTAGGGTCCGTCAAGGCTTGCGGTTGTGGATCCCTGTCTTGGATAGGGATTGGACTGCATCACTCTCCCTCCCCCTTGTGTATGGTGACGGAGGCTTGGATTGTACACTAACCACCTGATCAATGGCCCACAAGTTTTCACTGTCTAGAACGAGTGCACAGTTAATCCAATGGTCCAGTCTATTCGAACGGCTGAAAAACCCTAGGATTGGTGACTAACAATGTTTTTTTTTTTTTGGACGTGTCTTTTTTTTTGTTGGGGGTGGGGGGTTGTCCCGGTTTTGTGATCCACTCGGACGGATCATTAGATGACCCCACTAGGAGTCAAGTGCACCATAAGATGTGCTTATGAGTGTACTTGAGGATTTCTCAATATTGAATATTTATCTTAAGAGAATGCGCTGAGGCTATTTGTGAGCATACATCAATATTTCTCCATATGTGGCTTGAGTACTTTTAATCTTCCCGAGGAACCTGAAACAGAACTAGTTTTTGATGCAGTCAAAAGGGAGACTTTAAAGGGATGCTTTTTCATCATGTCATAAAAAACTATGTGATTCAAGGAGGGGATCTCCAAGGCCTTGGAGCTGCAGATGACTGGATATTGAAAGGAAAGCCTCATGGTCAAGTTGCTATAAGGTTTGCCAGCTTGAATACCTTATTTATAAGTCATGAATAATATTCTCATCTATCCCTATACATTTGTTGAACAGAACCATGCAAAACAATTCGTATGTAAGCAGAAAAATTATCGATTTTGGTTGTGGTGCCCCCCCACCCCAAATCTTTTGATTTATCTTTCATGTTTCTGTTATCTCCAGTCCAAAGCATGAAGCGTTTATGCTTGGAACTTCAAAGGCGAAACAAGATAGCAAAAGATTCGATCTTTTCATCACAACTGCACCATTTCCAGATTTAAATGACAAGATCACTGTGTTTGGGCAGGTCATCAAGGGAGAAGATGTTGTTCAGGTCAGTGTAATGGTGCATGACTGTGCTATAATATTACTATTTATGTGCTTGCCATTATTGTTTCAATATGATGATACAAAGTTACAAAGTTTTGATCTTACTTTTTGTGATTTGTAACTTCTGACACTGGAATAGCAGGATAATCTAAATCTTAGGTACTGAGTCCAATCCAACTCCAAATTTTAATGAAGATCCTTAGAACAAACTTAGACTACTATATATGGTCTAACATTCATGGTTAGAATAATGTTGCACGTGTACTGTAATATTCATGGTTGATAACAGTTCACTATTTCTGTGTTTGATAAAATTTGAGTCAATATGATGACGAAAAGTTACATAGTTTTGATATCACTCATTGTGATTTGTAGCTTCTGGTTCTGGAATGACATGATAATCTAAATATTAGCTACCAAGTTCAATCTAATCCACCATTCAAAAAAATAGTTCAATCTAATCCAAAAATTAAATGAAGATGCTAATGAGCAATTACAGTTGGACCTGAACCTAGGAGAACAAACTCATTAGACTACTAAATACAGTCTAAATCATTGTACGTTGATAGTAAGCTGCTGGGCTTTTCTTTTCAGATAATATTACATTTATTAATGGAACCTAAAGCAAAGCAAAACAATTACACATCACACAACAACCATTTTGAGTAGCCCTATCTGGAGCCCATCCAAAATCGGCGGCGTGATTAGCCTCTCAGGGAACATGACTAAGAATAGAGTGGCCCTCCCTTGCTAAATGATACACTCATGGAAGCCAAATCTGATTATTAATGGGCCCAAAATACCCAGATCTTTAGTCAAACAGAGAATCTACTCGAACAAGGAGGAAAGTAGAGATTCGCTTAGTGTTGATCACGAAAATCCACCGTGCAGGTCTTCGATCCAATAAGAGAAACTCAACCAAGGGAGAAGAAAACCTAAAATTGTATAAACCGACAATTTTATTAAATAAGTGAAAAATAATCAAAGGCTACCATGTCATCTCTTTTCATGCTCTTATATATTGTTTTTGGACCCATAAACCCTAAACGTGAAACTTGATCTACACCATCAATCAAATTACTGAAACCATATGAAAACCTTCCCCTAAAAAGATTCCTAATACAATCAAGGTATGGAAAGAAAATCAAACTAGAAAGATTTAAGGAAATGATGATCTTGCCTCAGCTTTGCTCCCATGAGTCCCCATGTGACAACTAATTAAACCAATTCCTTAATTCCTTATTTACCATGAGAGCCTTGTCAATAAAGGAGTCTTAATCACACTTAAATAGGAAAAAAAAATCGATGCAAGATAAGAACAAAAAACTCCTGTGTTTTTCTTGTTTTCTTGGTGAGCCCTATATAATCCTTAAGTTATCTCTTATCTGCCCACCATATGCTTCTAATTTACCGTACGGGCCTCTTTTTTTTTTTCTTGCTGATTGCCTCACTGGGAGAACTAGGGGCTCGGAATCCCTCGGACCGGCGCTATGAAACTGGAATGCCTATGCCACTGGGGTAACAGTGCATTGGCACCGTATGAGCCATTTGCTCCTGTGTCCCTAAATGACATCTCCTATTAACGAACCCACAATTTCAGTCTGATCCACCAATCTCCATGGATACAGAGTTGAGGAAGCAGCTCGTTGCATGGCACAATGAGAATCCCCTTCTACCAAAACACCAATGGAAGCTCATTAAGTAGCCGGCAGTTTAAAGCCTCATTTATCGGAACAGCTCCCAAATGTCCTGATTAATTTGCAATCTGGCTTATATTACGATTCTGAATGAAACCACTATACGATGCACTACCATCAGAATTAAGCTTCCAAACAAATCCCAAGAGGAGTGGGGATCTAAGATTAGAAAAAAGAGAAAAAAAAAAAAAAAAAAAAAGAGAAGGGGGGGATGTATCGAGAAAACAAAGTCCAATTCATTAACTCGAGATATTCCTTCGTGAACAAAAACCCAATAAATAGCCTTTGAGTTTTCCGGTTTAGCCACCATCACATAATTAGAGCAGAGGACATCACAAAAACAAGTCCCCTACAACAGTCTTCCTCGATGATTTTAAACCCTAATTGTCAAGCCGCTAACAACTCATACAATTCTTAGCATCACCCTTATTACCCCAAAATGTTAAGAAAATTGCTCAGGACTTTCCTGGAAAAAGCAGAATGAAATGGGCATATTGTTGATATTCAAGCAGGGACCGTTCTGTACTTTTTGTTTGATTCAGTCATTCAGTGACTATTTTGTGATTTTACAAAACTTTATGGACTTTTTGTAAATTTGTGATCTTTTATTAATATAAATGTAAAGGGCTTGTCAACACAATGCTAAGTCCAACCCTCAGGGCCTGTTTGGCATAATTATAGAGAACCCAGTTCCATTTATTTAATAATTATTTGTCGATGTATACATCTGATTGTATCATTGGTATGAAACAGTTGAGCGAAATCCTTACAATAGGTCCCATGACTAAAAGTCTAAAACAAAAATGGTTCTCCCAGAGGTTGGTGAATAGGCCAGAAACCATCCATATAGAAGCCCATGATGAGCGCCATTTTAGTAACTTTGTAAAATTGCATTTTGGGAAGCCTATGGCCCTCATTGACGATATCCAAACGGTGCGTGTTTCTTTGCTAGGATTTTTGACAAGAATTTGAGGTGTTGGGGTGGTTTGGACATGATGTGATTGCTTGTCCCCTGGCATTTGCAAATGCTTTGTTTATTGGCAAGAATTTCAGAATCCCAGCAACTTAGAAGGTCTCAAATGCCCTGAAGAATTTTGAAATCCAAGCTCCTTTACCTTATGCTGGAATTTCAGGATGCTCAAGTACAAAGGAGCACCTAGGAATTTCACTTTGTCTGGGAATTCAGAAATTCCCTAGACAGGAATTATCTCAATTCCAGTAAAGAAACAGGCACTATATGGGAATTTCAGCCATCTCAAAGCGTGGTTGCATCTTCTCAAAGGCAGTGTAGGATCATGTTTCCCTCAGTCTAGGAAGTCTTTTTACCTTTCATATCCTCACACACACACACACAACACATACATATATATATATATATATTGCCATATTTATGCTGTGGAATGATTTTTAATCTACTGTAATTCAGGAGATTGAAGAGGTTGATACAGATGAACACTTTCGCCCAAAGTCCCCTATAGGGATCTTAAGTATTACATTGAAACAAGAGCCTTGAATGCAGCTCCTGCCCCATGAGTCTTCTACATACGGAATGCTTGATGCCACTTCTAAGATGCATGCCGAACTTTGGGTTGCCTGGGTGTATTTATTTATCTTTGAATGTGCAGAGTGGGCTTTAACTGAGAATACCAGTGCTCGGAAGGGATTGAATATGGACAGACAGTTTCTTCACAGAAACATTCATCTCAATATGTTCATTACTCGATGTATTAATTTCCTATTACAATTTCATGGTGTTCTTTTTGTCCAATACGTAGAGATTGTAATCAGCCATATTTCACTCTAGTGTTGTAGGTTTTGTACATTTTCTCTTTCTTCCAATGTCAATCATTCCATATCAAATATTTGATTGGTTGTCAGAGACTTAGATTTGCACCTGTCAATCAGTACTCTGATCGATTGCTTTTGGTTGAGGCATGCAATAATGCTCAGCCCAGGAATACGGACAATTTTTTTTCAGGGTTTCAGTTTGAACAGGAGGGAGCCAACAGTTCCGCCCTATGGATGGTCATACATAAGAAACAAGAATTCTGAGATTCTCTGGGTCTCATCTTTGTACTTTTTTTTTTTTTGTTTTGAGAGAGAGATTTGTCCTTCTCTGTTCATATATGCTCTATTTTCTTGACTCTTTTTTTTTTGACTGATTAGTAGCTCCAGAGACTTTCATGTCCAAGATTTTCTTTGCATGGACAAATCATCGCAGGGCTCATCTTGTCTACAGTCTGAGAGGTGATGGATTGCAGCGTTGGTTCCGCTGGCCAACCATTGTATATTTTTATATTACGAAAAACCCTTGGTGGTGGTTTGAGTATGAATGTTATATATGCCTTTCATTGGATGATCAATCAATCTTAGGATTCGTTTGGGCAAAAGCCTGAAGAATGTTAATTCTCATATTATTATGTGAGAGTTTGGATCCTGTAGGCTCTTTAAAAAGTCTTAGAAAAGAGTGTGTCGCATATATTGAAGCGATAAAGGATATGTATGATAGAGTCGTGACATCTATAAGGACGACTGTCGGCGAAACTAATGAGTTTTCTATCACGATTTGTCTACACCAAGGCTCAGCGTTAAGCCGGTACTTGTTTGCCCTAGTTATGGATGAGATTACAAGACATATCCAGGATGAGGTGCCGTGGTGTATGCTATTTGCAGATGACATTGTTTTAGTGGATGAGAAGAGAGAATGAGTGAATGCTAAACTAGAATTGTGGCGGAAAACATTAGAGACAAAAGGGTTTAGGCTAGGTCGATGCAAAACGGAATATATGGAATGCAAGTTTAGTCAAAGTAGGACATCTGGTAACATAGAAATAAGTTTGGGCACACAAAAGATTGTAGAGAAAGAAAACTTTAGGTACCTTGGATCTATGGTGCAACAGGATGGAGGGATTGATACTGATGTAAGTCACAGGATTCAGGCCGGGTGGACCAAATGAAGGAGTGCTTCGGGGGTCTTGTGTGATCAAAAAGTCCCCCTCAAGGTTAAAGGAAAGTATTATAAGGTGGCGGTACGACCAGCGTTGTTATATGAATCAGAGTGTTGGGCAGTAAAGCATAATCATGTCAAGAAGATGGAAGTTGCGGAGATGAGAATGCTAAGATGGATGTGCGGGATCACAAGGAGAGATAGGATTATGAATGAGGAGATTAGGGGCAAAGCAGGAATAGCACCGATTGGAGATAAAATGAGAGAAAATCAACTGAGATGGTTCGGCCATGTTAGAAGGCGTCCAACGGAGGTACCTGTTAAAAGATGTGAAAGCATGGAGATTGTCAGGAGTAGGAGAGGGAGACCCAAGAGAAGTTGGAAAGAAATTATTAAACATGACATTGCCTACATGGATCTAATGGAGGACATGGTCATAAACAGATTTAATTGGCGTCGTCAAATCCATATAGCCGACCCTGCTTAGTGGGAAAAGGCTTGGTTTGGTTTAGTTTAGGCTCTTTGAGAAGTCCTGAGTTGAACTTTATAGTGGGCCCACCTATTAAAAATCTGAACCACTAAGAAAAAACATTCCTACTGTAAGGTATCTTCAAATTTTACCCCGGTAAGAGTTGGTCCCACCGTAAAATGTACCATGAGTGATTAACATGATTTTTTCCATTATTCACAATCAGTTTTTTTTTTCTTTTTATTAAATGGTATTCTTACAGCGATGGGACCAACTCATATTTGGATAAAATTTGGATAGGTAAGCCTCACTGTAAAGTTCCACTCCAACTCAGAGTTTCTCCTAGAGAGAACCATCAGAGAATCCAGACTCTTTTTTGTAAAGGACAGATCCTCAGTCCAGCTTTTGAAAATGAAGTTTTACTGGAATGCAGAAGTATTAGAGTTTGTTTCTTTACAGGAATTAATGTATGCTGGAATTTAGAGAATTTGAGAGGTTGCAGTTTTGAAATGCTGCTGAATTACAGCATTCCTAAATTCCCCGTTTGTTTCATGCCAGAATTATTGACTGAGAATTTAATGCAATCTGAATTCCCAAATTCTCTGCTTCATAGCTACTTGAAAATGGAATTCCTATATAACAAAACGTAAGAAACCATGACAAAAAATTAAGGTAAGCCTGCATTTTAAACATAAAAAAGTAGTGGAAATTGATGACACTCACCAAATCCGCCTCATAATTAGCTATACATAAAGATTGCGTATCCAATGCTCTACAAATACTTATAACCATAGAGCAAATGGAATTACATGATACACCCATAAAAAGAAGATACATTATCTGTAGAAACTTTTCACCAATATCACACAAGATGACCAAAAAGATCACACAATTTAAGTCTAAACTGGGTTACCTGTGTCAGGTTTCAAAAAACCCAAACAGGCAGTTATGAAACTCAGGCAACTCAATAAGAGATGATTACGAACAAGTAAAAGAACAGAATGTTCCAAAAACATGCAAGTAAAATCTTCTCTTTTTTGTTTCAAGGTAGGCAAGTAAAATCAGCACAGTTTGTTGGATAAAAATGCACTGGCTTGAACATGACCTTGACCTCCAATACCAATCGCTAATATAGATTTGGATATCACTCAGATCAGAGTTTCACGCATCAATTCTTCTTGACCCATGATAGAATGTGAGTAACAGCATCCAAAATTGAAAGACATTACATGTTTCACAACTTGAAAAAATAAATAATCAGCACAATAAGCACCACGTAAACAGAGATGAGAATTTACTTGGTGGAGGAGCATTTATGCATATTGCAAATCACATGCAAAACAGATTCTAGCAGAAGCCAGTGATAATATGTACAATGTGACTATGTGAGTACCATCCAATTTTCTCAGACAAAATTCAATATCCAGAATGTTTCACGCTTTCTTGAAATGCAGTAGCTATAATTTTAGCAAGAGCCAAAAGAACTTCTAAAGGAATAAAATGCAGGAATGCATGAATGACACAGACAAATATCCAGAAAAACAACCAGAGTCCTGCTGAAATGAAATCACATGAATTAAACGTCTCTCGCATGGTCTTGCATCGCAAGGCCTTGCATTTCGGGCACTAAATCCATGCCCAAGCAACTCAATTCAGACTCAAGTTTTCTCAATGAAGACTCTAAACCCTCACATGCATGAAAGAAACCATCCGATGGACCTTCTATGTTCTGAATCTCAGCACGTAAACCATTCACTCCACCAGATATTTTCTTTGCAGCTGCTTTCATCAGAGAAACCTCTTGAGGTGGGTAAACACATGCTCCAAGCTCATCAACTTGAATGCCAATTTCTTTACACATCTCCAATAATCTTTCCAACGAATCCACACAATCACTACTCCTATTAGGATCATTTGACTGCCGAAGCAGCCCCATAACAAAGCGTATAATCTCCTTGATGACAATAAGCACGTCAGACACGACGACAGCTACTGATTGAGCAATCAGCATCTCATCAGGGGATAGGTCATTACCAAGGTCACCTTCACTTGAACCCTCTTCATCATGCGGGCTAGATGTCATGTCGGGACCACCTTCAGGAGTTATATCCTCGGGGCCAGAAGTGGATGGAATGGAGCAGGGCTTGAGATCTTTCATTTCTCGCAGAACGTCCTTCACAGACACTGCAACCTGCGTTATTGCCCGTCCTATGGCTGTGTAGTTTGTTGTGGGAGTTTTCTTGAGAACTTCACATGCCTCCCAAACATAGCCTGCTAGTTGTGGTATCGAGAGTTTGCTATTTGCACTACAAGACTCTGCATAATCCATGCAAAAGCAACAAAATCAAACAAAATGAAAAGTAAAAAAAACTTAAATCCACAACTGATTTAAATGGAGTGTAGGACCAGATATAACCATGAACTTTTCACAATAAATGGAGTATAGGGCCAGATATCGTGCTTAGCTTGGGAAGGTAGATTGTTTGGTTAATTATCAAGTTTGTATAAGTGTGACAGTGGTTCAGCCATTGTAATCATGCAAGTCTTGTCCCATTTCAAAGGAATCATTAGATTTCTCAGATGAGATTTATAAACCTTCATTTCTAATTCAGGTAGAAGACAATTGCGAAAGAAAATGGTGGATAACTACGATTCAATAACCTCAACTTATGATCAGGAAAAAAGTAAAAAGTTGGGCACCCTGGAACTAAAACCTTCAAATTATGGTCAGGGAAAAAACTATTGAGAAAGAAAAGATCGGATGCCTAGGATCATATAACCTGATAATTTTTCTAGTCATGGGCCATCTACAGTAGGGTCCATCATATCAACAGTAGTTTTGATGAGCATCCTCATGGGCAAAGCATGGTATGGACTGAAAAACATGCAAAAACATACATCGTCATGGACAAAGCATTGCATATTTCTTTCTGCAATGTAATGACGTCAAGAGTTCGAATTGAAAAGATGAGTGTAATCACAGCAATGCTGGAGAAAATGATAGGTAGACAGCATACCATAGGAAGATAAACCCTCCCTCAATAATGATAGGCTGCTATCAATAACTTGCTTCGCAGATGCACGGATACTGGCACCAAGTGTGGGGCCAGCACCCACCATACTCCCATGGCAAAGCAAAAGGAACCCCTGAAGCATGTTGCAGTATACACCCATGTTCTCCTCCAGTTCTCTCAAATTTGGCGCTTCTCCACTCCATAACATTCCAGCTGCATCACTTGAAAAACTCAATAAATTAACTACCAGTAAGCAAGATTGCATTCATAATTCTAATTTATCTGAATATGCATAATTGGACCAGAGTATGAACATAATGAGATGTATGACTCAGAAAAGCCAATAATTATGGTAGCGTAATGTTTACCACAAAATGCTACTGAGTCCGAATAATCAGCAAATCTATTATCAGGTTTGAAGTTCACAGTTAATAATCAAGTGACTAAGTGTTTTGGTAATAAGAGAATGTATAAGTTCATTAAAACTTCCATTACAGGTCCTTTAGTAGTGGAAGGTGATTCAGTTATTGCCTTGGCTTGGGACAAAAGGTAAGTCCAAGGTGCCTCGGAGACTGCCATTTTAGTGAATGACTTAATAAGCATTTTCCCATTGATGGAAGCATCCTTTCCTCATGTCCCAAGGTGATTGAATAAGGACATGACACCCTTGCAAAAATAGGAGCGCACAGATTTAACTATGGGAAACTTTTCATCTTTAACTTAATGGTGATGCTCATACATAGTATGGGAAAAGGAAACATAATTAGATTCAATGTTAGCCATCACCTAGTACATGCAAAATATGTGCCAAACACAAATACAAAAATCCCCTTCAGCATGATCATATACCTTCTCCAAGTCAAATTTGCAAACCAAACTCAGGATGTTGCAGTCTTGGCCATCTGGAGTCGCATTTTGGGGTTCGAACGTGGTGGCAGGCTTAGGAATCGCATCTAGGGGCTCTCAGGGTCACACCAAGAGCATTTCCAGGAGTTGTATCACACAAAGAAGAAAGAGAAACCACGGCTTAAAAACACATATTTCTCGATATCACATTATTGGTTGAGCATTACTACATAGACGACTCTTCGCGTTTGCCACAAGCCCCCAATCTTTAAATCAGGCAGTCTCTCCACAAAAGTAATAGCTACTGGCTTGCTTGAAAAAATAACAAGGTCTTCTGTCACAACCCGAAACCCGGATTTCTAAGGAAGTCTGTCTTTCGAGCCACGACTTAGATTTTTCCACATTTGTGAGATTAGGCCAAACCAAATCACAGCACAAAAAATTCTCAAACAACAAATACCAGACATTCATAACAGAGCACAAGTAATAATCAACCTAATTTATTAATCAACTTTAACAACAATTATGAATTAAATCAAAACTAGATATTCAATTATTCATTGTGAAGCGTTCTCTCATGTCTCTACACACTCTACTCTTTTGTTTCCTGTTTGGATAGGCAAAAAATAGAGTAGAGTGAAGTTAAATGGGCCCTAGTAGTCTAAAATTTCAACTCTACCCCGTTTGGATGAGTCTGGCCCGATAGATGAAGTAATGTTGTGAGCCACATGTACTCCATTTCACTTCAACTCTAAATACTTCCATTTCCTTGAGTAAAAGTGGATTTTACTCCAAACCTGAACTTCAAAATAAGCATCCAAATGGAGTGAAGTGAAGTACTCTACTTTAACTTCAACCTACTTCTCTTCACTCCACTCCACATGTGAAATCCACTTCATTTCACTCCACTCCTCATTTATCCAAATAGGCCCTAGGTTACCCTTCGTACGTGTTATCCTCTTTAGGATTACTAACTGCTTCCTCACCTGTAAAGTGCCAAAGAGTGGGTCAAGTTTATGAAAACACTACAATTGGAAAAACAGAACGGGAGGCTGACCATTAAAAAAAAACTTTGGGACAATAACACTTAAGGACATTCATACTAATGAACAAAGTACGGGTTATCTCAAGAAGTAATGATGATTCGTTTAGAAACACCACTTTGTTATGGCTTGTAAGAACAGGTAGCTATATAATAATAATTGATGTCATTTGAAAATAGATAAGACCCAAAAATCATGGGAGAAAATACTCTTGACCATTATTGTTTTGCAAAGTCTAATGTTTGTATGAAACTGATTACCAATCCACTTATAAAAAGTTCCAACTCTGACCTCATCTTTACTCTTCAACTAGTAAGTCCATGTCATATGGGAGGAAATCATCATGAAAGGAAGCAACATATTGGAACTCATATGGTCTATAAATGATGCAAGCATACAATGAGCTAAAAAATACAAAGGTCATCACCTAGTGCAGGTCAATTCATCAAAAATCTACCGCAAGCATATTTTCACGATGTTAAAGTTTCACATTTAAAATTCCAAACATTGGCAAGAGATGGAAGAAAAAACTTCAAAGTAGAAATTTCTACTTAGCACTCCCCCAAAATCCCTCAATTTCTTATCTTCAGAGGTTTCCCCATTTTCTATTGATAACGTGACTACACAACATTGCCAACCCTTTTTTTATTGATAACATGACTAAACAACATCGCCTTTGTTATTAGAATCCTACGACTTGTATCCCAAATCCCGATTTGTATCTTGAATCCTAAGAAAAACGATTTGTATCTATGTAATAAATCTCATTTACAAATGAGTCTTAGAATTCAATACCCGTTTCATTGAATCTTACAATTCAACCGATTCGGCTGAGCGACAATAGCTACAACTAATAAGTTAATATTAATAATCTTTTATCTTTTTTTCTTTCTTTATTTGTTCTTTATTCCAGCATTTTTACTTTAAAAGGTTATTTAGCAGTTAATGAAACCTATTAAAGATTTTTGCTGCTTTGGGGAGGTTTTAGATATGAATAAAGAACATGCATTTGATTAAAGCGTTCAATTATACTTATGAGGCTTGTCTATATCTTTTTTATTTAATTATTTTTTGTTTTTCTTTTCCCTTCATGAACACTTTCAAACTTCAAGAGATATCCTACTATATAAGATTGATGGTTTGGATTTTATTTTTCCTTTTATATTTTGATTTAAAGATAACAAAAAATAAATATATACTCATGCCTTAAACTTATTTAACTATTTAAACATATCATTTATTAAATATTAATATATTTCATGATGTTCTTGATGTGATTGTATGATAAACTTGTTTGTCATTGTATTCATACTGCTGTGAATGGGAAAATGGATGGATAAATAACTACTTTTTTCTTCTTTTTTTTTAAAATTATTTATCATTTCATTAGTCAAATAAAAAAACCTACAATTTGTGACACGATTCAATTCGATTCATGGGTATGAACAATTTACAATACGATTCAGATTGTCAAAACTATGAACATGTAACTACCAATCTCAAGACCAGATAAAGGAGGGTTATGTCAGGTAGGTTGACAGCTGGCAAGTAATTTTTGTTACAACCACAAAATGAATTCAAAGAAAATATTGTTCCATGATCATGCTAAGGCATTTTCCAATATAAGCGACTGACTCCAGTGGCACCCGGTTGCGGTGACAATTCCTACACCATTCTAGATGAGTGTAGATAAAGAAGTTAAGTCCAGAATAAAAAGAGGATTCAACTTGCAACTTAAAACTTAGGAACTTTGACAAGCAAGAACGTAGAGTTGGTTGATGCAATGAAAAGAAGAGATAATGTACCTACCTCCAGGAAACAAAGTCGAAAGGTGATAAGATAAAGGTAAGGGCTACAAAATCTATTACACAGGAAAGAACAACGCCAAAATGGAGTAAGAATAGTAAACTCAAAAGGAGGGTGTTGACTTCTCCAAAACTTTCAGCCCTGTTGTCAAGCCACGGTGCATTCGGACCATCCTTAGTATTGCCACTATCAACAGATGGTCATAAAGAAAGCATTTTTACATGGTAAACTCAATGATCCAATTTACATTGATCAACCACAAGGTTTTGTTGAACCAGATCGTCCAAATCATGCGTGCTGCTATCTATGACTTTGGAAGATCTCAATAGATCTTGGACAGTCTTTTTTAAAGGGGGGTTGGTGTGCTAATTCTCCTCATCGAGTTTCGTGGGAGAAGCCTCCTTCAGGGGTTCTAAAATTAAATTTTGATGGAAGTTTTGTTTGGTCTATTGGTAGAGGAGGTATTGGAGGTGTTGGCAGGGATTGAGATGGTAATGTTGTTAGGAATTTTTCAGGGCCAGCAGATTATTTGGATGCTTATGTTGTTATTGGAGCTGCGCAGATTGGAAGGGTTTTAATGCTATAATTGAAGGTGACTCTTTTTGGGCTATTCAGTGGAGCTCTGATAAATCTTTTTACCCTTGAATATTGGCAGATTTGGTTGATGAATTTCAGGATATTTCAAACCAGATGGAAGTTGTTTTTAATCATGTATTACGTGAGGCTAATGCTTTGGTGGATGGCAACGCTAAGAGGGAGTTTTACGATCTTCTATTTTTTTTATGTTGAGTTTTTTTAGGCGTTGTGCCTTTGTTTTTGGTTTCCTTTTTTTTTTTTTTTTTTGGTGTTTTTCCTTTAGTGCCTTTTGCTTTAATAAACTTTTACTTGTTATATATAAAAAAAAAATTCTTAGCTAAAAAAAAAAGATTGTTGACTTTTGATACATGATGGTATGGTACGTAGACTAGAATGGGGAAACAAAATTCATTTAGTCGACCCCAACATAGTTGAACAAGGTTTTGATATGATGATAATGATGATGAACATGACTCGAATCCAAAGTTTCATGGTTCCGACCTATGATGCACGGATAGTTCAAAATGGGCAACGTATCGTGTCGTATCGTATCCGATACTTCAGTTTTTACATGTAAAATCCGTATCCCTGCTATATCTACGGCATGTCTCTACCGTATCCATGCCATATCTAGGCATCATAGGTTCCGACAATGAATACCTACCAAATGTGCTACAGGCTCTTGTCATCCAAAGAGATCTCTTTAATCACTAAATAACCTCTTGAAAATAGAAACAAAAGAATGAAAAACAGAGAGTCAAAAAATGACCAAAAATAGTCATCCGATTGGAGCTACTTTCACCCACATATCACCTAAATTGTTAGATTTAGTAATACCAAGCATTAAATCCTAGTATTCACATATGAATCCAAAGACTCATCAATAAATGTGATTCGTTGTTCGTTGTATAGGTACAAATAATTTTTTCTATAGGCTTCAATATTAATCATAGGATTCATAGCCCAAATTCTAAGATTTTAACAACTAACCCTCTGGAGGTTGCATTACATCATTGAAGAGATTCAAGCTTTGTGTACCTCTTGTCATATCCTTTCCTAATTTGCTCAAACTGGGTAAGGAGATAGAAAACTCATAAGTCTTTAGCCGAATTAGTAGTAGATAAACCAGATGTGTCTTGGTCCTTCTATGTAATTTCATTTTCTATTTATGTCCTTGCAAGTAAATGTTTTTACATCATGTTGCCTTTTTCAACTCTTTGAATACAATTAACATTACCATGCATAAATTACAAGAAATACCCAATTCACCACTTTTCACTAGTAGAAATTATCCACTGATTAAGGCGTTCACAAGAAATAATTATGCGGGACAAAATGGTTTGAAAACCTTTACTGAATAAAAACAACTTTTAAATGGTTAACTTCAACTTCGTTGTTAATAAAAATTTCAGCTTTCCCAATAGAAATGGGTGTTTTCACTATTCTTTTTTTTTTTTTATAGAGTCGTGACATCTATAAGGACGACTGGCGGCGAAACTAAGGAGTTTCCTATCACGATTGGTCAAAACCAAGGCTCAGCGTTAAGCCCGTACTTGTTTGCCCTAGTTATGGATGAGATTACAAGACATATCCAGGATGAGGTGCCGTGGTGTATGCTATTTGCAGATGACATTGTTTTAGTGGATGAGACGAGAGAAGGAGTGAATGCTAAACTAGAATTGTGGCGGAAAACATTAGAGACAAAAGGGTTTAGGCTAAGTCGATGCAAAACGGAATATATGGAATGCAAGTTTAGTCAAAGTAGGACACCTGGTAACATAGAAGTAAGTTTGGGCACACAAAAGATTGTAGAGAAAGAAAACTTTAGGTACCTTGGATCTATGGTGCAACAGGATGGAGGGATTGATACTGATGTAAGTCACAGGATTCAGGCCGGGTGGACCAAATGGAGGAGTACTTCGGGGGTCTTGTGTGATCAGAAAGTCCCCCTTAAGGTTAAAGGAAAGTATTATAAGGTGGCGGTACGACCAGCGTTGTTATATGGATCAGAGTGTTGGGCAGTAAAGCATAATCATGTCAAGAAGATGGAAGTTGCGGAGATGAGAATGCTAAGATGGATGTGCGGGATCACAAGGAGAGATAGGATTAGGAATGAGGAGATTAGGGGCAAAGTAGGAATAGCACCAATTGGAGATAAAATGAGAGAAAATCGACTGAGATGGTTCGGCCATGTTAGAAGGTGTCCAACGGAGACACCTGTTAAAAGGTGTGAAAGCATGGAGATTGCCAGGAGTAGGAGAGGGAGAAGGAGACCCAAGAGAAGTTGGAAAGAAACTATTAAACATGACCTTGCCTACATGGATCTAACGGAGGACATGGCCCTAAATAGATTTGATTGGCGTCGTCCAATCCATATAGCCGACCCCACCTAGTGGGAAAAGGCTTGGTTTGGTTTGGTTTGTTTTTTGGTAAGCCACTATTCATTTTAGAAGCACATTTCTACACCATTTTGTGGAAGGCATGTCAGAGAACAACTGTGTTTCTCCTCTATAAGTAGATCCAATTGGGAGAATAGTGGTTTGAATAATAGTAGTAATTTTCCTCCTCACTTTTCTCCTCATCCAAATGATTCCTTTTAGGGAAATTTGACTAGGGGTGATTCCACACTAGGTGGGAAAATGAGGAAAATTTAGATTCCCTTGTAGAGATTCACCACATTGCACTAGTGGTGACTCTCCATTTTGTTTGGGTGCTACTGGAAAAGACCATGAGGGAGAAACCATTTGATAACTTTTTTCTTTAAATGAAAATGCAATTTCAAAGATTAAGAGCCTGTTTGTTTGTTCCCATAGAAATACATAAGGATCTCATAGTCAAATGAGCTCCAACAAAGGATTACAAAAAGAGGGGAAGGCTGGAGGATATATGGTAGAGATATAGATGAGGCCTTGACTTTTCTAGGATTTAAATTCCTAGGGTGATTACATTGTACTTATTTCCCTTCTCTCTTTGATTCATTTTCTATTCAAAGGGAGATAAGTTGATGGTCAATATGGCCTTGTTTCTCAAAATTTTAACCACTTCTAGAGACTAGAAGTGAGTGTCTTACAATACCTAGGAATGCAATTACATGAAACAAAAAGACCTGAGGTGTCATTTCTTTATAGTAAGAATTTGGTTGGCAGAGAAATGGGTGATTCCACATCTTCTACAATGAAAAGAGGTTTCTCTGGAGAAGAGTCATTCTCCTCCCAACTTCTTCTCCAAGTCCAAAAGTTAAAGAAAACACCATCAAACTCAACAAGGAACAAAAAATGAAAGAAACCCATCAAAGCATAAACAAATCAAAGAATACCCACACAAAAAAAAAAAAAAAAAAAAAAAAAAAAAAACAGCCGAAACAGCTTACCAACTGTTGCCTGCTTTGATATATCGTTCCCAACTTTCGTCACTTCACTCCAATCAATTTTCTCAAGAGAAGAAGATATGCTCTGATCCAACATCTATCACAAAATAACAAAACCCAACAAGGCATACATGTTATTGGAATCGAAGAGGAAGAACAAATGAAAATCGGGAATCTGAAGTCAATGGAGTGTTGGGTCTGTATCACCTGAAAGGTTTCATGGATGCTTTGCATGTGTGATTTCAGAGCTTTGGCCAGTTGGTCTCTGCCACCTTTCCCCATTTCTCCACACACCAAGTTCTCAACTCTCGAAAGTCGAAAGCCTCAGTCTCTCAACGGTATTTGCTGCTAGGTCGAGAATCGAGATTCTTTATACCAACATCATTGTTGTGGAAATGAGGTGCCTTGCACGGTCCATTAGAAAATTAAAATGTGGGGACAAGGAGCCCACATTGAGCCTGGGTCGAACATGATCAAGTCCGGTCATGTCTAGCCGAAGTTGCTAGGCTTAAATGCAGCTTAAGCTCAAGTTTAGTAAAATCGAGACGAGCTAAACCACGGTTGAGCTTGGCTTGACAAATGCATGACAGATTAAGCTTATAGGGGTATGTTTGTTTGCATTAAAATGTACTAGCACAAGAACCCGTGCTGAGCACGAGTCTATCCATTTAATTCAAACCAAATACAATTGCACGACAGTAAATTTTTTGAAAAAAAAAATGAAATAAGGATATCTATGAGTGTACCTATTTTTACAATTAAGAAAGGTAGAATAGAAAGAAAATAGAAGAAATGAAGAAAAAAAATAGAAAAATATGTAGAAATAGGAATAAGAGATGAGAGTAGAAATGAACTTTTACATAAACTAAAAAAGAAAAATGGGGAAGTTACAAGAAACATGGGTAGTTACATGAGTAGTGAGAAATTGGTAGTTATATGAGATGAAAAGTGGATATAGTTACAAGAGATAAGAGAGGAGAAAATAACTGACAGTCAAAATAAAAAAAGAACATCAAAATTAGGAATGAAAACTTCTTACAATTAAGAAAGGTAGAATAGAAATTCAATACATAAGAACTTTTTCAAACGGTTAAAAATTGTTGGGTTTATGTCTTGTTTTTCGAGTTTAACCGGATTGGTCCATGGGGTTAGTTATGGATCAGGCAACAAAAAAGAAGACCAAATGCTAGGTATACATTTCTCATCTTCCTTTTATTTTATTTTCATAAAAGGAAAGGTTAATTGATGTTTATTTTTGAAAATCCACCTTTGATCGTCATTTTTAATTACTTAAGAAAATCCTATGTATAGAAGTCCTGTGTATTTTAATGCAATCAAATAGGCCCAATTGAAGCTCATCTTTTACATCAAAGTTCCTAAGCATTTAGTTTTCACAATGGAGCCTTTTGAAGACAAGTAACTACAACAGACTGCTTCACTCGCATTTTATACTAGCAAACAAGTCTCGTGCTAAGCAGCATCATCATCATCATCAACAAAGCTGTCCCAACTATGTTGGGGTCGACTATGCGAATTATGTTTCTCCATTCGGATTTATCTTGAGCCAAATCCTCATATAAATGATACTTCTTCGTATCTATTTTTAACACCTCCATCCACGTCCTTTTTGGCCTGCCTCTTTCCCTTGGTGGTCCATTAACCTTTATGGCCAGACTTTTTCTTACCGATGTTGTTGCCGGTCTATGTTGGACATGTCCAAACCATCTCAAATGTGATTCTCTAATTTTATCTCCAATTGTTACTATCACTAAATGATCTCGAAAGCACTCATTTCTAATTTTATTCTTCTTAGTTTTACCACACATCAGTCTCAATATTCTCATCTTTGCTAAATCCATTTTATGCATATGTTGATTCTTGATTAACCAACATTCTACTCCATAAGTCATAACTGATCTAATTGTTGCCCTGTAGAACTTTTTCTTCAGTTTTGTTGGTATTAGTCGGCCACAATTACTCTAGAAACAAGTCATCACTTCAACCATCCCATTTTTATTTTATGTTCAACATCTTCATCAATCTCTCTATCATAAATAATTATAGAGCCAAGGTAATGGAAAGAATCACTTGTGGTATCTCATGATCGTCAATTCTCATAATAGTTTCAGCTCAATGTTTTATACCTTCAATCAGAGAGTTGGTTAGCTTTCAATCTAGTGCGTTGCCTTCATAGAACATAAAAACAACATCACTCAAGTGTACATTTAAAGATAACCCTAATAAGCGGTCGTGCTTCTCCTTACGGGAAGCCCTCTCTTCCCTAAAGGAAGTTTATAAATCCACTCTTTATTCTCTTTTTGCTCTTTTCTAATTGTGGATCACTCAGTCGCTGCGTCTATGCTCCCGACCCTTCGCTTTTGGACTACGGGCTCGGGAGCCAGTACCCCGCTTCGTCGTGCCCCTCTAACTAAAACATGCCCTCATGCTTTTCTTTTCGGGAAGCATCTCAGTCACTCACATATTCCATATATCTCATCTTTGTACTGCTTATTTTAAAGCCTTTAGATTCTAAAACCTTTTGTCATCTCTCGTGTTTTACATTCACACCATCACTTAATTCATATACCAATACTATATCATTTGCAAAACACATGCACCAAGATACCTTTTCTTGAATGTGAGCAGTTAACTCATCCATAATCAGTACAAAGAGATAAGGGCATAGGGCTGACCCATGATGCAAACCTATGGTCATTGAAAACTTCCATGTCTCTCACACTCGTGACTGATCCTTCACACATGTCTTTAATAATTTCAATATAACCTCTTGGAACATTCTTTTTATTTAAAATACACCAAATTAAATCTCAAGGTACCCTGTCATAGGCTTTTTCTAGATCGATGAAGACCATATGTAAATTTTTCCTCTTCGCTCGATATTTTTTCATTAATTGCTTTAGTGAGAAGATAGCTTTCATCGTTGACCACCCTAGCATAAAACCAAAATTACTTTTAGATAGCTTGGTCTTTTGTCTGAGTCTTTGCTCCATTATTCTCTTCCATAGCTTCATAGTATGACTCATAAATTTAATCCTATGATAGTTAGTACAGTTTTAGTCCCATGCTAAGCCCGGGAATAAAAATAATGATATTCAATTATGGTGTATTTTTTGAGATACTAATGAGATGAAAATAAATTTTAAACAAACAAATATATCATTAATAATTTTTCAAAGAGTTATACTATTTAGAAGGAGAATGTATAGAAAAAGTTCATAATGTGCAATTCAAATATGGATTTAAGATGCTTCATGTGTCTTGATTTTTCATGTTAAAGATTGAATTAAAAAAAAATTAAAATGCAAAGCAGATTCTAACAAAATATTAACAATATTTTTTTTCAAAAGGAACTTATATATGAAATTCATGATTTGTCTTGTGAATATCAAGTCATTACATAATTGAGTAGCTCCCAATTCATGGACCTCCGATAGTGTGCCACCTTTATCATCACAGTGGCCATGTGGTTAGCTACTCAGTTCTAGAAACTCATTAATAAAATATCACCTAATAGAATGGATTGGTGAACCTGTTCCTAACACCATTAGAGTAGTAATATCCAAAAGAGTGTTGCTACCTGCATACTGATTTTGCCTCTTCACACACTGCATCTCTTTACATAGTGATGTTAAGTGTAAAATAGTCTATTTGTTTCTCTCTACACTCTGCATTTTCCCTAAAACGCCCTTGCTTGGACTCATCTTATTTCTCCCTACACTCTGCATTTCAACTCTCTCTTCCCTCCCATTTTCATCATTTTTATACAGTTCGATTCACTGTCTAGGTCTTCCTACGGTGAGTTCACGAGGTGATGATCAGGCAGATCACGACGAGCTCCCCCATCGCAACGGTTTCAATCTAGACGAGGTCCCCAACAAAGCCCCCCATCTGAACTTTGCTATCTTTGCTCTTTTCATCTTCAGTGCATTTTCGTTCCAACTTTAACGATCTCTGTGAGTGATTTCCATATGTTTGTATGTTTAGAAATGCTTTTAATTTTTGTTTAAGTTCCATTATTTGATTTCTTGGAATGGTGTTCCTTGCCTCCACTGCATCTCTCTATCCCATTTCGAGTTTTTTTGTTTTTTAAATTCTCATGTTCGTTCGGTATTACCAGTCCGAATACGAAGAAACTGCTCGGTCTCATTGTACTGTAAAGGCTGTAAGTGTACGGTATCATGAGTCCGAACAGATGGTATTTAGACGGCACAATAGAATCGAACAGATCTTGAACTCATGGTGAGGTACTGCCGAACGCACAGTACCCACACGGTTACTCAGGGCCGAACATGTTCACTAAATTTTTCCTGTACTGATTTTAGCCTTGTAATTTTTTGTTTTTCAAGATATGGATGTGCCCAGTACCTCCAGGGTTCGACCCACTGCATCGCACAGGAGACTGCGTTAGAGATTAGTCGCTGATGATCTAGCCAAAAGCCTGGAGGAAGTGGACGCTCAAGAAGTAGTGGAAGAACCTGTTCAAGCCCAAGAGCAACCAGAAGTCCATGGACAGGCAGAATCGGGTCAACGAACTTCAATTGTTAACTCTTTTAGGTCTGGAGAAATTCCTGGGGGGGGCGACAAGTTTGTCGCTGCTACACAGTTTTCGGACTCAGATTGCTTTTAGTATTTGGCAGCAGCAGGTTTGTGATTAATCTTGATTAACGTTTTATAACTATTTATTACCTTCACTAATTTGTTTTTTTTATTAAGTATTGCAGGAGAGACCGCCACTTAAAATGCCTAAGCCATGCCTAAAAAATCAGTGAATGAGCATGGAATTCAGAAGGAAGGCAGAATACAGTGTTTCGTGGACTCATTGGCCGTTCAGGGTTGGCTCCACTGGTAAAGACATCCTATCGTTTCATCAACAAGAACATGGTGTCAGCCTTTGTGGAAAGATGGTAGCCTGAGACAAACACATTCCACATGTCTTTCGGTGAAATGACGATCACCCTTGATGACGTAGGCACCATTCTAGGGATACCGGTGACAGGAAAATATGTATCAGTGGAGCCACTACCATTTGAGCGAGCAAACACGCTTGTAGAGCATGGTCTTGGAGTCACATCCCAGCAGGCACACGAAGACTTAGCAGCTATGCGGGGCTCGTCTGTTAGACCGGAGTGGCCGAGGGACCTATATGGAGCCATGACCGATGCGGAGCCAGAAGAACACATTAGGCATGCCGCTAGAGCATACTTATTGTATATATTGGGTTGTACACTCTTCATAGACAAGAGTGACACTAGGGTCCGGTGATGTATCTAAGGCTGCTAATGAACTTCGATGAGGCACGCACATATGCTTGGGGAACTGCTGCTCTTGCGTATCTATACCGACAATTGGGGTTTGCTACCCGGACTGGTGTTAGGCAGATCGCGGGATATCTGACTCTTCTAGAGGCTTGGATTTACGAGCATTTCCCCAGGTGTAGGCCTAACGCCAACCGCACATACACAGAAAACCTACCGCGTGTGCATCGTTGGGTCCCACGAAGAGAGTCTGGGGACCAAATGTCCAACTTCAGTCATTACAAGAGGGACTTGATGATCTTTGTGCCCATGAGGCAAGGTTTTACAATTTATAGCATAAAAATTGAATGAATTAGCGAAAAAGCTTTTGTGTCTAATGCACTTGTTGATTAATGTTGCAGGTAGTTTGGGACCCTTATCGAGAGCACAGGGCAGATCACCCCTTTCACGAGGTTGCTTATTACACTGGTTGTCTTAAATGCATGGAAATCGTTGAGCCATATCATCTTGATCGGGTGCTGAGGCAGTTTGGTAGGGTCCAGCGCATTCCCCCCACTCCACTAGCTCCACAGCGCACCACTAGGGCTGCCACTGTAAATCAGTATCGGATCGCATACCATTACTTGGACCAAATATGGGAGAGATTGCATAACCATCTGTTGTCTCCGATGGAGAATACTGGGCCTGTGGCGCATCCATGGGATTGCACACCCAATTATATGGAATGGTTCACACGAGTGTCGTACCCGATCATTCAGAACCCTGAACATTGCTCCATGCTTAATCAGCGTGTTCAGGATTCAGTTGGCAGCTCTTCTATGGACCCACGATTGGTATGATGCCCATCATGTTTTAACTACTATATTATGTCTATTCAAATGAACAAACTGACTAAGTTATGCATTATGTGATCAATGAACAGCGCATCGTGAACGCTCAAAGTATTATTTAGCCAATTCTAAGGAGAGGGCATATTCTGAGTGTCCGAGATCCTAATGCCTTGTACATGGCCATAGAGGATGCCAATAGGCTGCTAGATGGAGCTGTTCCAGAAGATCTTGTTCGAAGACCGCCTCGCAGCGAGACACGTACTTATAGCCGCAGAGGGAGACGTGGGGTCTAGGATGTGGGCTTATCATCTGCTCATTATTTTTTGATGTGGAATTTAATTGACGTTTATGTAAACGGATATTTGATTTTTGGAATTGGACATTTGTTTTGTTGTTCCTTGTACAAGACGATCAAATACTAATGGAAGGAAACTTTTTGGATCTCGGTACTTTATTGTGTATTTTGTGGTATCAAATTAAATACAGTTACAAGAAATTTGGGGTTTAAAGACGACACAAATTTGTCCCAAAATGTACACATTTCGTCACCAAAACTAATTAAGACGAAAATTTTTCGTCACCCGTTTTGTTGCCAAAGCCTCGTCTCTAAAAGGTATTGGAGACGAAAAAAAATTCGTCATTGAAAAACATAAATTTGTGACGATTTTTTTTGTCTCCAATACACTGTTGGGAACATACTTGTAAGTAATTAGTGATAAAATATTTTGTCATTAAAGGAAGAAATTAGAGACAAAATAATTTGTCGCGTTTAATATAAAGGAAGACGAAAAAAATTGTCAAAGAAGCTACCAGTGGATGACGATTTTTTTCGTCTCCAATCAACTCTATGGGAACATACTTGTAAGTAATTAGCGACAAAATATTTTGTCATTAGAGGAAGAAATTAGAGAGAAAAATATTTTGTCATAAATATAAGAAATAGAGACTAAATAATTTTGTCGCGTTTAATATAAAGGAAGATGAAAAAAATTGTCAAAGAAGCTACCAATAGAGACAAAAATAAATTTACGAATTAACAAAATAAAAATATCCATTCATCATTACAAATAATTTCATCCTAATACAATAAAATAGTGTAATATCCACAATTCCACAAAATATCCAAAATATCCACAATTTTGTAGTGTTCCACTTTTTATCAATAAGATCCATCCACTTAGTAGGACCGACATCTTTCAGTGGGTGGTTTGTTGCGTACTCCTCCCCTTTAGCATCCTTTAACTCCCTGAATTGTTTGTGCAACTAACAGGTTTGTTTGTGCATCTTACAGGTACGGTTACTCAATCTCCGACCAAATTTTGTGTTCTTTGCCTTTTGTATATCAATAGGGTCTCCTTCTAAATCAAATTGATCCTGCAAAAAATAGATAAGTCATGGATAATTCCTAAAAAAAGAAAAAAAATTTACGATAAATAATTAAGAGATTCTAACTTATTTTAAATGTTAGCCCCAAGGTTATTTAAATTATAATTCAATTGATTTTGATGAATGTTGAATTTGATTTATTCAGTTTAAGTTTTCAAAATGTTATATCAGAGGTTAATCTGATAAGAATGGGACTACAACAGTAATGCCAAGGGACAATAACTACAAAGCTAGAGACCTAGCCAATTGGTTAGTTGAAGATGATTCATAATTTCTTTTTTTCTTTTTGAAACCCCAATGTTATAAACATCCAAATAGACATTCATCAGATAAGAACACAGTTACATTGTGGATGGATTCTTCTTTATTATTAAGTGTCAAATGCAGTGTTTCTTTATTACCTTAACAAGTTTTGTATTGATCAGACCAAACAAATTCTTTCATATGAAACTATAATAACATCAGCCCATAGCAGTAAATCACAAGCATTCCACATGAGGATGAAAGAAGAAAGAAAAAAAACCCATAAATCTAGTGATAACAAAAATATTTCAAGGATGGAGGAGAAAAGGAGAGATCTTTGTGAAAAATACCAGCTCCTTTAGCTTCAGCTCCTGGAATAAGAATGAGAGGCACCATCAAAGGCCTGGCCACCCCAACATATGAAAAAAGCTCAGTCACATTCAAATCCTCAAAACTATCGGCCCATCTGCTCAGAACAAACTGAACAACAACAAAAGCCCACAAAACCTTCATGGCGCTCTCTCTCTCTCTGTTCCTGACTGGTTTCAACCTTTCAGGCTTCAGGTACCAACAAGAGCAATGGGAAAAGCAGAATCATACAACCCAGATGAGCAAAATGAGGATGACCCAAAACAAATCCAGGACCGGGAACGGGAACGGGTATCAAGCTAAAAGATCTTGGTTTAGAGAAAAAAAATGAGATTTTTATTCCTCATGTATAAAACAGAAAATGACTATTTATAGTACTATGCCTAGATGATTTATGAATGGATACTAGTTGGGTACTTTTGCAGCTCATAAGAAAGAGAAGCCAAAAATACATATAAATTGGAAGGAAGGGAAGACCGTTGTCGTTTGCTGAGATTTTTTCTGTTATTTTCTTTTTGAACACACTTGGACGGTTTTCGATCCATGCTGCAAGATGTAAACATAAAATTCAGTCACATCATATTTGAAGCCTCAGTAATTCAGATCATCAATATCATCATTGATAGCAAGAACATTGGAAGAAAGTCCATAAAGATAAGATGTGGAGATGTGCTGTTATACAATACAATGTATATGCAATGCATACTTCAGGCGAAGTTGCTATAAACCAATTAGGGGAGCTCACCTTTGAAATTCATGTCACTTATTGATCTGTTTTTATACCCTGACCTAAAGAGTGGTCCACGTTGTATATTGTCAATTTGAAGAGATGTAAAGTGCTAAAGAAGAATTTCTTATAGCAATAAAATAATAGTGCAGGACAATGACCTTTAGTGGTTTGGATTTGTAAGGTGGGTTCTAACAATGTTAAATAATGAGCCACTTCATTATTTGACTTTATCAACAGTACAACATGAGCCTGTATTTGTGTGTGTGATGAGTAAAGATACAGAAAAACCATGGCCACATCAATGCATTCAGCATGAGAAACAATGAAACAGTGTGCCACAAGAAAACCCATGGCCACTTCCTCATATTGTTGATTCTGAACCAGTGGGAAAACAGTACACTTGATGGGTGCCACAAGAGGGAGTAAACTAAACACATTTAATTGTTCATCCCCACCTTTGCTAGGCCTCATGTAGAAAGAATGCTCAAATAGGCAGTAGATTATCCGTCCAATACCAAAAGATGGTTCGATCACTGATGGAGTAAAAACCCTCTAGTGTTCCTTCTCTTTCTCTTTAGACATTGATACCATGTTTTTTGTGATTTCAATGCAAACGTTGAACTCCACCTCCCCATTAGATTCTAGAGCGCCTTTCATTTCCATAGCTTCAGTTTCTCATAGCCTTCCAAAATAAGAACTCGTTTTGTAAGTGAGCTGGAAATATCTGATAGAATTTTTACTACTAGTTCTGCAAGGATAAATAATCATAATTTACCTCCAAAGCTTCAACAACCATCTTTTGGCTCCCCTTGAAGGCAAAACCCAACTCCTTTTTTACTGGAGCTATGATCAGTTTCTGAAAAAATTAACACTGCACGAATCATCTGTGAAATTGCACTCAATGGAAGTATAGAACCATCAATAAAATTGTTATAGCTCTGATGTCTGTAGACATGCATGCAGATGCTGCCCATCCACACACTGATAAATGTGCTAGTATGGCATAGTTGGAAGGTGATCATTATTGCAATCATAAGGTAGCAGGTTCAACTTGTGCCACCATTAAAAATAATAAAAAATTAAAAATAATTGATTGGTTCATCAGATTGATGTATTCGTTTGCTAATTATTAATCATAGTTTTGCTACTTATTTTGCTTGTAGAAGCATGTCTTAGCTGAGATTAAAAATAATTACCTCTGGATTGTCTATATCCAAGCAACCATATGTATGCATTATGTACTTGATTACTTGTATGAATGCAAAATAAGATGTATGTGTACTTGGATGCCTTGGTCTCCATGTATGAATATTTTTTCAATTACACTGAAAAGAGATAAGTTGCATATGGAAAGGATGAAAACCATAATTACCTCCAGCCCATCTTCATTTTTGACACTCCTCTGCAGCTAATATTATGAAGTGATTCGTTTTTATTAATAATAAAGAATTGAAAACAGGGTAAACTGGCTAAATTGGAACTAGTTTGTGCATCTATTAAGTTTCCTGCCTCATGCTATTCATAGCTATTCAAGCTATCACTATGTGATTCAAAGGGAACCTACTATCTCCAATAATATAGTCTCCATCTAGATATAGAATCAACAGCCCACAAATCAAAATTCAAAATCTTACCAGAAGTGGAATTGGATTTCCTAACCTGCATTGATACACTGTATGCTGTTCATCGATTAGAAGGGTCAAACAAAACCCAAACCTGCATTGTGTAGTTTGAAATTACCCACATCCAAATAAGAAAGAAGCTTGCAAAAGCCCAACCAGAGTGAGAGAATGAGAAAATCCAGCCTAATAGAGCCTACCACACTATGGAGGTGATCAATTTCTCAAAACCTTTACCCAACACAACAACTCAACACAATCATGTCTGGTCCAAATATATCAATACAAATAGATGTTAATAGAATGATAAGTAACAGTTGCTCCTATTCTTTGCCATAACCAAGTACTGCAAAGCAGATTTCCAATCTAAAAGAAATTCTTAGGATGGAATACAATTTTTGAGACTGGAAACTCTTACGCCCACATGAGCTTAATAGGGATGCATTTAATAAGATCCATATTTAGATAAAAGAAGATGAATTCATAAGCCAGAATCACCAGCAGAAAGGATAAAAGTGAGGTGAACTAATATGCTTTGGAACATCAATCAACTTCAACTTTTGCAACTACCATGTCATTCACGGTTGGAGTGTATGGAAAATGAAAATGCAACCGCCGCTATAAGTTCGATGCTAAAAATGTATTTTCTTGTAGTGCGTGTAGGCTACAAATAAATATTTATCTAATATTTTAAATTAATATTGGTTTTCGAAAAGGCCAAACACCCTCATAGCAAATTTTCTTTTTTTGTGCCATGCCATTCCAAGAAGTTTGCCCAAGCATGAAATTAATATTGGTAACAATCTCTGATTTTTTAAAAATGAAGTTAATGTAAGAATGACATTTGCCGACATTTTTTTGTAAAACGTCGATAAAAGGCAGCCTTTTACCAACATTGTTTTTGAAAACATCGGTAAAAGTCTAATTTTTACCGACGAAATTATATACGTCGGTAAAGAATTATCTTTACCGACATAATTTGTAAAAACGTCGCTAAAAAACACCGCTAAAGTGCAACTTGTTGTAGTGCTTCTTGGATAACAGCTTCAATGCTGGCATGCACGAAGGGCTTAAGTGTGAGACATAAGAGAGGGGCTTAGTGCGAAATAGAAGAAATGGTTGATAGAGTGTCTTCTTGAGTCACAACATCAATACTTGTAAGAGAGGAATAGGCTCAAGTGAGAAAGAGAAATGAGGGTTTGTAGACAGTGTCTTCTTGGGTCATGACTTCAATACCTGTGAGAGAGGAATGGCTCAAGTGCGAGAGAGAAATGAGGTTTTGTAGAGATTGTCTTCTTGGGTCATGACTTCAGTATCCGTGTACTTGAAAATGAGTGATAAAGGTCAGAGTGTGTCTCTTGGGGGCACGGTTTCAGTGCTCTGAAATACAAAACCACGGTATTTTAATAAAGAGAAATAATTAGTGATAAAATATTTTTGTCTCCTTAAATACAAGAACAGAGAATTTATTATTGGTAACGAAATATTTTTGTCTTCTACAAATTAACCTTATGAGTCAAAATATATATTCGTCGCGCAATCAATCACAATTAGCATTACGCAGTAGAATATATTAGTGATGAAATATTTTCATCTCCCACAACTTATTCTTCCGAGTCAAAAATATATTTGTTCCCATTTAACAGGAAGATGAAATGGCATGATGGAGTGTTTATTGGTGACGAAATATTTTCGTCTTCCATAACTTATCCTTATTGGTGACGAATTACGTTCGTCGCAAAAAAAAATTATATTTTGTGACAAAAATGTTCGTCTCCAATGAGCTAAAATAATTCACCACACAACTTATTCTTCCGAGATAAAAATGTATTTGTTGCCCATTTAACAGGAAGATGAAACGGCATGATGGAATGTTTATTGGTGATGAGATATTTTCGTCTTCCATAACTTATCATTTTTTGTGATGAATTACCTTCGTCGCAAAAACAAATTATATTTTGTGACAAAAATGTTCGTCTCCAATGAGCTCAAATAATTCGCCCCACAACTTATTCTTCCGAGACAAAAATATATTTGTCGCCCATTTAACAGGAAGATGAACGGCATGATTGAGTGTTTATTGGTGACGAAATATTTTCGTCTTCCATAACCTATCCTTATTAGTGACGAATTACGTTTGTCGTAAAAATAAATTATATTTTGTGACAAAAATGTTCGTCTCCAATTAGCTAAAATAATTCACGCCAACACAAATGAAATTGGCGCCTTATTTTGGTGACGAAATATTTTTGTCTTCCATAGCTTATCCTTATTAGCGACGAATTACGTTCGTCGCAAAAACAAATTATATTTTGTGACAAAAATGTTCATCTCTAATGAACTAAAATAATTCGCGCCCACGTAAATGAAATTGGCGCCTTATTTTGGTGACGAAATATGTTCGTCTTCCATAACTTATCCTTAGTGGTGACAAATTACGTTCGTCGCAAAAAAAAATTATATTTTGTGACAAAAATGTTCGTCTCCAATGAGCTAAAATAATTGGCGCCAACGCAAATGAAGTTGGCGCCTTATTTTTGCAGACAAAATTTTGTTTTCGTCTCCTATTCTCTTGAAAAAAATTAAAACAAACGACAAAATTTAAATTTCGTCCTCTTTGGGTGTTCTTTTAAGATAAAAAAAAATTTCGTCATCAAATTTCGTCACAACAGCCTAGATTTCTTGTAGTGTTCTTAGGACTCATAAAAGTTTGTATGTATGTCCCATCTAAGGAATAAAAAAAAAGTGAGGATTTAATACATGTTCGGGGTCTTAGGGCCGATAGTCTAATATCTTTTCGGTGTCTCATGGCCGACAATTTAATAATTGTTCGGCGTAACAGGGTCGTACAGAAGGGATTTATCTGGTCATAAGTGTCCAATCATCCCAAGATAATTCGGTTATGCAGGACCATGCATTATAAGAAAATTAGCCTGTTCAAATAAATACTTGGGCCATGCAACATTCAAATAAATGGAAGGTTCTTTTATAACAGTACAAATTAAAATTGTTAAAACAAGGCTCATCAAATTAAAATGTTACATCCGTCTACATCCTTATATAATGAAACAATCATTCGAACTCAATGGTTTCGCTTATGGCAACTGATGGACTGATAATTTCTCTGAATTGTTTTATTCGGGATTGATAAGCTATATCCCAACCATTTGCAGAGGGTAGATGGTGACGCCGCCAATTAATAGCAATGGGTAGAACTGGATGACCTTGTACAAGGAAAACCTACACAAGAAAATTAATTCAAATGAGTCACATAACCATATCATGCAAAGTAAGATAGTTACATCTACGCATTGAGTGAATTATCACCTTAGCGAAGTGGTTCTAATTGACAAAACCTATTGCGATCTCCCGTCTAGCAGCAGTAGGAATAGCAACTGATCGAAGAGGAAGAAAAGTTAGGCATTTTTTTACTGACAGATGGTATAGGACAACGTTATAGTGCGATGAAATAAGATGTCCCAGATCCGGCGTCGTCATCCATCGATTATAAGGAGGGCAATCCCCTTGGTACAATATGATGTGGACTAGCTCATCAACCCTTTGGTGTGAACTGTACAATTGTATGTAGTGTTCTACATGAGTCACTAACTTTTTCAAAAGATCTTTTCGCACCTGTTCCCACGAATCATCACCAAGTCCCATCAACCCTACAATAGCTCTAAAGCCACAATTGCCATTAGCAGAGACATCTCTTACATGACTGATATAAGGCCTTAAACCATCTAGGAGTGTGTTAATATAAGAAATCGGCCTACAAGATCGAGTGCGAATGACCTTCTGCTTAGTCATAGGCCTCTTTGCGGGAACCAATGAGTTGAAACTACTGACAATGGTCTCTTCGATCTTCAAGGCAGTAGAGTGACTGTCCTGGGCAGATACCACAAATTCAAAGGCAGAGGGGTCACATTTAGTAAAATTATGTAATTTCAATTTTGGGCGCCCCTAACTTTAGTTTTCACCTCTGGTTTAGTTTTGGGCGCCCCCTAACTTTAGTTTTTACCTCTGGTTCGATCAATGAGGTGGTCTCAGGCTTTGTTAGCTCCCTCAACTTATTCAAGATTTGTAACTTCTTACTCGCATCATAGCCTCTGAACTGTTCGACAATTAAATCTATCCCTGCCATGCAATCCAAAGGAAGGCTAAAGTCTTGGGCAGGCGCGGTAGATAGCAAGTTAAGCTTGCGCCAATATGTATGAATGCAATCTAGAGGTATAGGGCGCCCAACACTTATGTATTCTACGATCTCATGAGCACATGGTAAACCATGTGTGTGTCGAATTACACAGCCACACGCATCTCGATCAATACCCACTGACGATGAACGCTCTATCTCGGCTAATATCTTCTCTAATGCACTTATAGAAATATTCCCACGAAGTTCCTTGAATTCGGAAGGCTTGAAGTTATGTTTCACAACTGTTTTACTTTTTTTCAAATGATGCCTTAATATTTATATGTTGCAGCTGCAGTAGGTTATGAATCTTCGTCTAAGAGTCTTCAAAAGTCCCTTGGCTTGATCCAAGCTGCCGCTTCAGCTGTGCATGTGAACTCTCCACCTTGTTTGTTGTAGTGTTGCCAAAATGCATGACCTTGTCCGTCCAGGCTGCCACAAATCTTTCCTTGTATGTGTCTAACCAAGACGCTCTAATGTACTGAAGTGCCGCCGGATAGATGCTGAACTCCTTCAGAAATAAATTGATTTTAAAGATTGTAATGTTCCTCATTGGACGAGGAGACCAACATGCTCCAGCTCATGATAAACCGGTCCCACTTTTCCTTCATCACAAACAACTTCTTGCATTTAGCCAAAACATTTTTGTTGATATGCCATCTGCATAAAAGATGTTCGGCACTAGGAAAAACATTAGATATGGCCTTCATTAAAGTCATCTCTCTGTCAGTGACAATAACACTAGGAAGAACACCCTCACCAATAACTTTGTGCAAAATACCCAATGCCCAGGTGTAGCAATCTTCACGTTCATTCTGGAGATATACAATGCATACCAAAAAAGTCTTCTCTGTGGATGTCACCCCTACAATCTCTAATAAGGGCATTTGATACCAACTGGTCTTGTAAGTGCAGCCCATTATCAACACATGAGGAAATACACGCAGTAGGTCTAGGCTGGTAGGGTGTGTGAAGAACAAGTCAATGACAATATCTGTTTTCAGGACAATTCCTATGCCACTCAATGTACTTATGCTCTGCCAATAATTTCATCAGTTGCTGCATCTGACTCCATCCATCCCTCTCCGCAACTTTATGCCTGTGACGTGCATTGTAAATGGTCTTCATTGTGCTTACATTTAACTTACTTTTATGTTTCAATGTGACCAAAATATCCTTTGGCCGAACCATATTCTTGGACATGTGTACCAGCAATGATATTTCCTCCTCTGTTAATCTCCCTGCAAATGAGTGCTTTTAGGAAGTTTGTACCTGGATGATTATGCACACCACATACTACATGCAACATCCATTCCTCATTTGAGCCAACCACTTTGCCTTGTAACGTGAATGGGCAGCCACATTTCTTCCAACCAGTCAGCTTCAATTTCTTTCCTACAGTCCCATCTTTAGTTATCCTCGTGTCTCTATAAGACCCACTCCTCTCACACCCAAGGGGGTTAGCCTTGGTTTTTTATTTCTCCTCCTGTTGGGTGCTGCTGATGTCTTAACCACAACAATGAAACCATTTCTCCTCCCAACATCACGAGCCCAATTAATTAGGGCTTCTCGGCTTATGAATATCTATACATAACCAAACAAAATTATATTGAACCAAGTCACTACATCAATTTAAATATCGAATTGATTAATCTACATTTATTACCTCTTAGGTGATAAACTCATTACTATAGTCCACCACACATTCCGAGCCAACCTTGCTGCATTCAGTAGATGCATTCCACTGCTATGGAACCAATTTTGTTAGAGTATGTAAATGATACAACTGCACGGCTCTGTACATCCGTACAGAGTTAACTTGTTCGGACAAATACAACCACACATATTGGTTATGTTCGGTCGCAAATGACTGAAATTAATTATTTTGTACGGCATTGTAGTGCCGTTCAATACTGACTTGTTTGGCACTGTGTTGCCGCCCAAAGCACATTTGAATGAATATGCAGGGCCGAACGGTTCGTCCCAGACTAGAAAAAAAATATGAAGAATATGCTTACCTCGACATTGCTAGAATGATCCAGAACCATCGTCTAGTTGTCCTTTGGCTCGTCCATTGCTTAAGAATGATAGTTAAGTGGGTAACAACTTTGAATGAAATCAAGATTAATGAGATGAAGTAAAATAGAAAATGAGGTGAAGTTTTACCGGAAGAGAAGATGAAAGAGAGGAGATAGCAATGGGAGTGAGATAAAGAATGAAATGTAAGATAGGAGATAGCAATGGGAGTGATAATCCGTCTGAGGAAAAACGCATCATGGAGCAAATGTTACATTCATTGAAGCCCTTCTCATCTGAAAACACATATGGGAGGGAAAACGCAGTGTGTAGAGAGTGTCTGGGAGGGGCAACATGTAGCCATTTTGGTAAATTTACAAGTGGGCATTTTAGTCTCCATTTAGTGCAGTGTGTGGAGAGGCAAAATCAGTGTGCAGATAGCAACACTATCCAAAAATATATATTAGAGTCACAAACTTTGTGCAAAATAAGAAAAATTGCATATCATCATCGTCATCTCCAATAACACTATCCATTGAAAATTGAGTAGATTCTGCAAATAAAAAATACATTTCATGACTAAAAACTCTGCAATGATATTTATATTGTGATTAGAAATGACAAATCCAAGTAAATAAACTAAAAATAACATTATCAATCCGTATCATCTCAAGCAAAATAATCATAAACTTGTCTAGGCAATATATATAAGGTGATTTCAAAAACCAGATATACCAAAATAAATATGCATTTCGCATATCATTTCAAAACAAAAAGGATAAACTCCTAGATATACTATCACTGCAATCCAAGCTTAACCATGGTGCATGCCTTACAAGCCATGGGACCTAACGCCATAAATGTCCCTACCTTTATCCCATTCTTAAGAAGTTCCAATGCTTTGTAAAAGATAGTCTCATCTGTGTGGGGAGATTTCCAGAACCACAGGATTACGCTAATCACAGCTGTAAGACCCCGACCCGAGAGACTTCGTTTAGAGTTGTTTGAGTTGTGTTTTAGTTTAAGTGTGTTTAGTGGTTCTGGATTAGTTGGGGATTAGAATAGCTTTTATGATAGCTTTGGGGAATTTGGAGAGCCTTTTGATTTGTGGGACCCTTTGGGGGTTCTTATTACGAATTGTGTGAGATTGGGGGTTTACCGATGATTTCTAAGAATCGTGTTTTAACCTCATTGTACTTATCTTATTAATCCCTACAACTTTCATGTTGACATTGTTTTCATTCAAGGACCTTAAACCTGATTTTTCACTAATTGAGGGCAAAATGGTCTTTTTACCCAAAATCTGGACACCGATTTCAATGTCACCAAAATGTGCAAAATATATACTTTTTGAAAACTAGAAATTTTGCCGATCAACTTTGTCTTCTTCGCCGAATTCGTTTGAAGTCCCGAGAACCATGTTTTGAGCCCGAGAAGTTCTTTAAGTTGTGGGCCCCATCCTCACTTACTATATATAGAAAGTTTCTTCTTCTTTTTCCCATTTCTGGAAAAAACCCTAGAGGAGGAGAGAAATCCCAGCCCTAAGGGTTTTCCCTTACCTTTTCTTGCCTCTTCATCTTCAATCACCCACTAAGCTAGTGCTAATGGAAAATTAGTTGCTGCAATCTTCTTCCTCATCTCAAGGCCTTCATCTTGACACAATTTTTAAAGAAAACCGCCCACTCCAAGACCTACTTTGGACAACACCTTGCTTTTTGGAGAACTTCTTTGTAAGTGATTTTCCTAAAAGTTTTATAATCTTGTTTGTTTAGCCCTAGGGTAGCTCTATTTCAATTATTGGAAGATTCCGTTTTGTTTTAATTGGATTTTGTTAATCTAGGGTTTGGATTTGGGGGTTTTGTGTATAGGTGTTTGATTGGGGATCTAAGAGGTGATTAGAGCTCAATTTGAATTGCAATTGGACCCAAGGCAAGTGGATGAATGATTCTCATGTGTTTTATCATGTTTTATGAAAATCTTGAATTGTCTTCATTAATGGTTCTAATGATTTATCATGTTTGATGGTTTAGTCTTATTGATTTTGAATGATGATTTGATGTGATAATGAGGTCAAGGAATAGCCAATTGTTTGTGAAAATATGTATGGAAGAAGGGGAAAGAAAGGAAATGGATTGGAGTTGGACAAGGAAGAATTCAATCAAATGGGTTGAAATTCGCTACAGGACCGATCGATCGCCCATCAGGTCCGATCGATCGGACTGTAAATAACTGAGAGGGTTCTCAGGACCGATCGATCGCCCGTCAGGTCCGATCGATCGGACTGTAAATAACTGAGAGGGTCTTCAGGATCGATCGATCGCCCTTCAGGTTCCGATCGATCGGACTAAGATGAGATGAAGTATAAAATAGGAGAATTGTGGGATTATTTTCCAGATTCACCCCAAGTCCACACTCAAGTCCAATTCAGATCTATCCCTTATCTTCTTATTTGAAGGCATTGAATCTATAATGATGCATTTAAACCCATGAATGAATTGGGAGAATTGTGATGGGTTGTATTGGGGAGGTATTGTCTGGAGCCCCATTGTTATATAAGGACTTGTAAGGCATTGTGTAAAGTCCAGAGGAAAGGGAAAGCTTATCATGAAGATTCTATGAGATTTTCTAAATTGACCAATGTGTATAAGGACCCGGAATGTCCCTAACTCTTAAAGAGTACCAAAATTTCATCATAACCGACATACGGGACCCTATTCACACTGATTCAATTCTAGAAACCCTATTGTTAGCCTGTAAGGGTATGGAAAACTATTTGTATTTAATTTTCAACTAAACTCTTATTTTGGGATTTCAAACCAACTTGATATGACTAGACTGTTATAAGAGTACTAAAAGTGATGTGTTTAGCTTTTGCTAACTTGTATATGGCGACTTGAGATGGATGTGTATTTGTGCCCTATGGCACCCCGTTTCTTACTGTGCATATGATTTGATTTATCGTATTTGACCTATGAGTCGGCACCACTGAGCTTGGACGACCTCGTCGGTTTGATCCTCCGACTTGGGGTTCCTTCCCCTCCTGATAGCCAGCTGCAGTCTGGAATATGCATAGTTTACCCGGTTCGCTACCGCGGTCCCACAGAGTATATATATATATGTATAGTATAGTATTTATCGTTGTTCCTCCTCACCTCGTGTGACTGAGGCCAATGATCCTGTTAGGGTATATGCTCTCTTCACTTCGGTGAAGGGAGGATCTAGCTTGTGGGGTTGCCATCTTGACAGTTTCCAAATCCTTGTTACCTTACATGATTTATTGCATATGTACTTCTTTTGAAATGATACATTGTCTTTTATAAAGTTCATTGTTTATTCATAAGTTTTCTTAACTCTTGCATAGTATCATTGTTTTATTATCGTTATATCTTTTCACCCACCTGCCAGACCGTCGTGTCTGATCCATTTATTTTGGTACTCAGGTCCCGAGCTCTTTGCCATTGAGGAGGAGCCAGAGGAGGCGGTCGGTGGACCGCAGCGTGTGATTGAGTGGCAAGCTGATGATGTCATGTAGACATTTGGCTTTGCCTTGAGGACGATACACTTTGGGACTTGATATCTTTGTTTTAGATTTCATTTGGTTGTACGGTCTTTGTTGACCGATATTTTGGGGTTTTAATTAACTGATACTTTGTAAACATACTTGAATTTACTTTGGGGAAAATGCTTATGATCATTGCTCATCCTGATACCTTATCATTTAACCATAGATTTGTCTTGTTTATGAGATTGAATAGTACTCATATGATTTGCTACACGCTTCCGCAATCTTAAAAATATATTGGATATGGTCACATGTGAGATGATGTTTAAAGAAAATCCTCACCGCGGAACCCTGTGGGAAATCACGTGCACGGATAAACATTCTTTTAATTCCGTGTGCGTTTTAGCCAAAGAGATGCACGTGGCGCGGCATCAACCCACCGTCCCGACCTCCCGGACTCGGATCCTTTCCCCCTTTCGGTCCGGGGTCGCGACAGGACTGGTATCAGAGCGGGACATGTTTCAGGCAATTAAAAGAAACTAGAAACCTTAAGTACGTGGCGAGGATCCGTTAGATAGAATCGTGTGAGCAATGTGTGACCACCCTGTACTTGGTTTATATGTGCTAACAAATTGTTTTGCAGCGTTATGCCACCTCGCAAAAGAACAGCAAACAGTAATCACATTGCCAGTAACAGTGAGAGTGCAGGGCTTAGTACAGAGGAACTTCAGGACAACAATATGCAGAATCAATTCCAGCAGATGATGCAAGCTATGCTAGACCAACAACGACAAGCAAATGAAAATCAGGCTAGACTCCAAGCACAAGCTCATGAGACACAGACCAGATTGCAAGAACAGATGCTTAAGAAAGATGAGGATCATGCTAGGGAGATAGCTCAAATGCAGGCACAGCTGTTGGGGATATTAGAGAGGAGACCGGAACCAATCCCAGTTGCACCACCTGGTCCGGTAAACATTAGAGGGAATGATCCTAATGTATTGTATGAGCGGTTTAGGAAGAGAGGACCGAAAGAATTTTTGGGGACTGAGGACCCAATGGCAGCAGATGATTGGCTTGAGCACACCGAAAACATATTCGAGATATTCATATGTACCGGTGTGGAACGTGTACAGCTTGCAGCCTCTATGTTTGTGGGTTTAGCAGATATTTGGTGGAAGACCGTCAGGGCAGAATATAGGGAAATGGCTGATGCAGAAGCTTGGGTTAACTTCAAGAGACAGTTTGGAGAGAAATACGTACCTGCACATGTCAAGAGACAAAAGGCAGCAGAATTTCAACAACTTGTGCAAGGGAACATGACAGTCCTCGAATACCTTACCAAATTCGAGAGATTGTCAAGGTATGCTCCAGAGCTGATAGACACTGTTGAGAAGAAGATAACCAAGTTCCTTGAGGGACTTCACCCGATTATTGAGAGAGATGCTACCGGGGTTGTACCACCCGTTACCTTTGAAGAAGCTGTCAAGAGAGCATACAAATTTGAGAACTTTCACAACAAGATCATCAAGAACCAAGGAAAGGGTCAAGGCCAGCAGCAGAACTATCAACAAAGAAACAATCAGAATAAGAGGCCAAGACAAGAGCAAAATGTGCAAAATCAAGGAGCTTGTGTTCATTGTGGGAGACATCATGGGAATGCCCAATGTCGTTCTATCACGGGGGCATGTTTTAGATGTGGTTCGATGGACCACCAGATGAGGGAATGCCCAAGACAGAATAGACAGCAACAGGAGGTACAGCGTCAGGCACCACCTCAGAATGCATTGGTAGTTCAGAATCAAGCAAGGCCACTACAACAACAGGCACCTCAGCAACAGTTTAGGCCACAACAACAACAGCAACAACAGGCCCGTCAGCAAGGGCAGAATCAGAATCAGAATCAGCGTCCTCAGAATCAGAATAGGAATGCACCACAAGGCAGGCAACAACAAGGGCAGAACAGGCCACCACAAAGGGCACAACTCTATGCTGTCAATAGAGCTGATGTGGAGGCTGAAGGCAATGTAGTGGAAGGTACACTTCTCGTTTGTGGTTTTGATGCTAAGGTTTTGTTTGACCCTGGCTCTACTCACTCATTCCTATCTCCAAAATTTGCTATGTTGATTGATATGCATGCTAGTGAGCTGAGTTTCATTTTGACTGTGACTACCCCTTTAGGTAAGGAAGTTGTTTGTAGAACTTTTTACCCTAGTTGTCCAGTCGTGATAGGAGAAGTAGTATTACCGGCAGATCTCATTTTATTGGAGATGCAGGATTTTGATGTCATCCTAGGGATGGATTGGTTAGCAGGATACCATGCTACTATGGATTGTTTCCATAAGACCTTAACTTTTAAGTTAGAGGAGACCCAAGCAGGGGTGTTGTTTCAGGGAGAAAGGAGTAATTCTGGTGCAGGATTTATTTCAGCATTGAAGGCTGATAGACTTCTAAAAAGTGGTTGTGAGGGTTATTTGGCGTTTATCACGGAGGATAAACGATCCCAAGGGGTGGAGGAGATCCCAATTGTTTGTGAATTTCCGGATGTTTTCCCGGAGGAGATACCAGGATTGCCACCCATTAGAGAGATAGACTTCACTATTGAGTTGTTACCAGGGACTGCTCCGATATCTATCGCACCTTACAGAATGGCCCCGGCAGAATTGGGAGAGTTGAAGATGCAATTGCAAGAACTCTTGAACAAAGGTTTCGTGAGACCTAGTGTGTCACCGTGGGGAGCACCAGTTCTGTTTGTGAAGAAGAAGGATGGTTCTATGAGAATGTGTATTGACTATAGAAGATTGAACCAAGTGACCATCAAAAACAAATATCCATTGCCAAGGATAGATGAATTGTTTGATCAGTTGCAAGGAGCTGCTTACTTTTCGAAGATTGATTTGAGGTCAGGCTACCATCAGTTGAGGGTTAGAGATTCAGATGTACCAAAAACAGCCTTTCGGACAAGATATGGACACTATGAATTTCTAGTGATGCCATTTGGTTTGACTAATGCACCGGCAGTTTTCATGGCATTGATGAACAAAATATTTGCGGAGTACTTGGATCAGTTTACAGTGGTGTTTATTGATGATATTTTAGTGTATTCCAAGACCAAAGGAGAGCACGAAGAACATTTGAGGATAGCACTCCAGCTTTTGAGGGAGAATCAGTTGTTTGCAAAACTTAGTAAGTGTGAATTTTGGTTGGACCAAGTCACATTTTTGGGTCATATCATCTCCAAAGAAGGATTATCAGTGGACCCGTCCAAGATTGAGGCAGTCATGAATTGGGAAAGACCGAAGAATGCATCAGAAATCAGGAGTTTTCTTGGATTGGCAGGGTATTATCGGAGGTTTGTGCAAGGATTTTCGTCGATTGCGTCACCTTTGACGAAGTTGACAAGGAAGAATGCACCATATGTTTGGACAGACAAGTGTGAAGCTAGTTTCCAAGAGCTGAAGAAGAGATTGACTACAGCTCCAGTCCTTACTTTGCCATCTGGGAGCGGCGGTTTTACTATTTTTACCGATGCTTCTAATGTTGGGCTTGGATGCGTGCTAATGCAAGATGGGAAGGTAGTTGCATATGGGTCACGGCAGTTGAAAGATCATGAGAAGAACTATGCAACACATGATCTCGAGTTAGCCGCAGTTGTTTTAGCTTTGAAGATGTGGAGACACTACCTCTATGGAGAGAAGTTTGAGGTTCACTCCGATCACCGTAGTCTACAGTACTTGTTTTCTCAGAAGGAGTTGAACATGAGGCAAAGGAGATGGATGGAATATATTAAAGACTATGATTTTCCAATCAAGTATCACCCGGGAAAAGCGAATGTAGTTGCAGATGCCTTGAGCAGAAAGTCAGTGAGCATGGCAAGTCTTCGGGGGACTTATGTGGTACAGCAGTTAGAAGAGTTGGGTGTAGATTTTCAGCCACTAAGAGAAGGTGTCATGTTAGCAAACATGTCAGTGTCAGAGCCTTCTTTCATTCAGAAGATCAAAGAGAGTCAGTTACAAGACCCAGAATTGGCTAAGATTTCTGAGCACCTAGCAGATCGTCCAGATTTTCGTTTTGTAGATGGAGTTTTGTATTACCGAGACCGTCTGTGTGTGCCTAACTTGGAGGACTTGAGGAATGATATCATGTCCGAGGCCCATGATACCAAGTATTCCATACACCCGGGCAGTACGAAGATGTATCCAGAATTTGAAGGGCAGATTTTGGTGGAATAACATGAAGAGAGAGATAGCAGCTTTCGTCTCTCGTTGTATGACATGTCAGTTGATTAAGGCAGAACATCAGAAGCCTCCAGGGTTACTACGACCATTAGAGATTCCGGAATGGAAATGGGAGCACATTACCATGGACTTCATATCGGGTTTACCGAAGACTAGTAAGGGCAACGATGCTATTTGGGTCATAGTGGACCGTCTCACCAAGTCAGCTCATTTCCTACCGATGAAGACTGGGAAGAAAATGCATATGTTACCTTTGGCACAGTTGTTTGTCACAGAAATTGTCAGTCGTCATGGACAGCCAGTTTCCATCACATCCGATAGAGACAGCAGATTTGTCTCAAGATTTTGGAAGACGTTGCATGAGTCTATGGGTACGAAGTTGCAGTTCAGCACAGCCTATCACCCACAGACCGATGGTCAGTCAGAGAGGACAATTCAGACACTTGAAGACATGCTTCGAGCTTGTGTGTTAGATTTCAAGACTCAGTGGGATGAAGCCTTACCGTTGTGTGAGTTCGCTTACAACAACAGTTTTCACTCGAGTATCGGTATGGCACCTTTTGAGGCTTTGTATGGCAGAAGGTGTAGAACACCTGTTTGTTGGGAAGAAGTTGGTACTCGCAGTTTCCATGGACCGACCATTGTTAGTGAGACAAGTGACAAGGTCAAGTTGATCCAAGAACGTCTGAAAGTGGCTCAGAGTAGACAGAAGAGTTATGCAGACTCACACAGAAGGGATTTACAGTTCAAAGAAGGAGATAAGGTTTTCTTGAAAGTGTCACCTACTCGTGGGACTTTGAGGTTTGGACAGAAGGGCAAACTGTCTAGGAGGTACATTGGACCGTATGACATTGTGAGTAGGATTGGTGATGTGGCTTACAGGTTAGCCTTACCACCTGAACTTTCCGGCGTACACAATGTTTTTCATGTGTCTATGTTAAAGAAATACGTCCCTGACAGACTACACATACTCAGTTATGAGCCGTTAGAAATTCGAGAAGATGCGACCTATGTTGAGAAGCCTAAGCAGATCATTGACACCAAGGAACAAGAATTGAGAACTCGGACTATTCAGTGGGTCAAGGTACTTTGGGAGAATCACGGACCGGAAGAAGCAACTTGGGAATTACGGGATCAGGTTCAGAAGAAGTACCCACATCTTCTACCGGAGGTGAGTTTTAATTTCCATTTGGAGGACCAAATGTCCTAAGGGGTGGAGGATGTAAGACCCCGACCCGAGAGACCTCGTTTAGAGTTGTTTAAGTTGTGTTTTAGTTTTAAGTGTGTTTAGTGGTTCTGGATTAGTTGGGGATTAGAATAGCTTTTATGATAGCTTTGGGGAATTTGGAGAGCCTTTTGATTTGTGGGACCCTTTGGGGGTTCTTATTACGAATTGTGTGAGATTGGGGGTTTACCGATGATTTCCAAGAATCGTGTTTTAACCCCATTGGACTTATCTTGTTAATCCCTACAACTTTCATGTTGACATTGTTTTCATTCAAGGACCTTAAACCTGATTTTTTCACTAATTGAGGGCAAAATGGTCTTTTTACCCAAAATCTGGACACCGATTTCAATGTCACCAAAATGTGCAAAATATATACTTTTTGGAAACTAGAAATTTTGCCGATCAACTTTGTCTTCTTCGCCGAATTCGTTTGAAGCCCCGAGAACCATGTTTTGAGCCCGAGAAGTTCTTTAAGTTGTGGGCCCCATCCTCACTTACTATATATAGAAAGTTTCTTCTTCTTTTTCCCATTTCTGGCAAAAACCCTAGAGGAGGAGAGAAATCCCAGCCCTAAGGGTTTTCCCTTACCTTTTCTTGCCTCTTCATCTTCAATCACCCACTAAGCTAGTGCTAATGGAAAATTAGTTGCTGCAATCTTCTTCCTCATCTCAAGGCCTTCATCTTGACACAATTTTTAAAGAAAACCGCCCACTCCAAGACCTACTTTGGACAACACCTTGCTTTTTGGAGAACTTCTTTGTAAGTGATTTTCCTAAAAGTTTTATAATCTTGTTTGTTTAGCCCTAGGGTAGCTCTATTTCAATTATTGGAAGATTCCGTTTTGTTTTAATTGGATTTTGTTAATCTAGGGTTTGGATTTGGGGGTTTTGTGTATAGGTGTTTGATTGGGGATCTAAGAGGTGATTAGAGCTCAATTTGAATTGCAATTGGACCCAAGGCAAGTGGATGAAATGATTCTCATGTGTTTTATCATGTTTTATGAAAAATCTTGAATTGTCTTCATTAATGGTTTTAATGATTTATCATGTTTGATGGTTTAGTCTTATTGATTTTGAATGATGATTTGATGTGGTAATGAGGTCAAGGAATAGCCCAATTGTTTGTGAAAATATGTATGGAAGAAGTGGAAAGAAAGGAAATGGATTGGAGTTGGACAAGGGAAGAATTCAATCAAATGGGTTGAAATTCGCTACAGGACCGATCGATCGCCCGTCAGGTCCGATCGATCGGACTGTAAATAACTGAGAGGGTTCTCAGGACCGATCGATCGCCCTTCAGGTCCGATCGATCGGACTGAGATGAGATGAAGGATAAAATAGGAGAATTGCGGGATTATTTTCCAGATTCACCCCAAGTCCACACTCAAGTCCAATTCAGATCTATCCCTTATCTTCTTATTTGAAGGCATTGAATCTATAATGATGCATTTAAACCCATGAATGAATTGGGAGAATTGTGATGGGTTGTATTGGGGAGGTATTGTCTGGAGCCCCATTGTTATATAAGGACTTGTAAGGCATTGTGTAAAGTCCAGAGGAAAGGGAAAGCTTATCATGAAGATTCTATGAGATTTTCTAAATTGACCAATGTGTATAAGGACCCGGAATGTCCCTAACTCTTAAAGAGTACCAAAATTTCATCATAACCGACATACGGGACCCTATTCACACTGATTCAATTCTAGAAACCCCATTGTTAGCCTGTAAGGGTATGGAAAACTATTTGTATTTAATTTTCAACTAAACTCTTATTTTGGGATTTCAAACCAACTTGATATGACTAGACTGTTACAAGAGTACTAAAAGTGATGTGTTTAGCTTTTGCTAACTTGTATATGGCGACTTGAGATGGATGTGTATTTGTGCCTATGGCACCCCGTTTCTTACTGTGCATATGATTTGATTTATCGTATTTGACCTATGAGTCGGCACCACTGAGCTTGGACGACCTCGTCGGTTTGATCCTCCGACTTGGGGTTCCTTCCCCTCCTGATAGCCAGCTGCAGTCTGGAATATGCATAGTTTACCCGGTTCGCTACCGCGGTCCCACAGAGTATATATATATATGTATAGTATAGTATTTATCGTTGTTCCTCCTCACCTCGTGTGACTGAGGCCAATGATCCTGTTAGGGTATATGCTCTCTTCACTTCGGTGAAGGGAGGATCTAGCTTGTGGGGTTGCCATCTTGACAGTTTCCAAATCCTTGTTACCTTACATGATTTATTGCATATGTACTTCTTTTGAAATGATACATTGTCTTTTATAAAGTTCATTGTTTATTCATAAGTTTTCTTAACTCTTGCATAGTATCATTGTTTTATTATCGTTATATCTTTTCACCCACCTGCCAGACCGTCGTGTCTGATCCATTTATTTTGGTACTCAGGTCCCGAGCTCTTTGCCATTGAGGAGGAGCCAGAGGAGGCGGTCGGTGGACCGCAGCGTGTGATTGAGTGGCAAGCTGATGATGTCATGTAGACATTTGGCTTTGCCTTGAGGACGATACACTTTGGGACTTGATATCTTTGTTTTAGATTTCTTTGGGTTGTACGGTCTTTGTTGACCGATATTTTGGGGTTTTAATTAACTGATACTTTGTAAACATACTTGAATTTACTTTGGGGAAAATGCTTATGATCATTGCTCATCCTGATACCTTATCATTTAACCATAGATTTGTCTTGTTTATGAGATTGAATAGTACTCATATGATTTGCTACACGCTTCCGCAATCTTAAAAATATATTGGATATGGTCATATGTGAGATGATGTTTAAAGATAATCCTCACCGCGGAACCCTGTGGGAAATCACGTGCACGGATAAACATTCTTTTAATTCCGTGTGCGTTTTAGCCAAAGAGATGCACGTGGCGCGGCATCAACCCACCGTCCCGACCTCCCGGACTCGGATCCTTTTCCCCTTTCGGTCCGGGGTCGCGACAGGACTGGTATCAGAGCGGGACATGTTTCAGGCAATTAAAAGAAACTAGAAACCTTAAGTACGTGGCGAGGATCCGTTAGATAGAATCGTGTGAGCAATGTGTGACCACCCTGTACTTGGTTTATATGTGCTAACAAATTGTTTTGCAGCGTTATGCCACCTCGCAAAAGAACAGCAAACAGTAATCACATTGCCAGTAACAGTGAGAGTGCAGGGCTTAGTACAGAGGAACTTCAGGACAACAATATGCAGAATCAATTCCAGCAGATGATGCAAGCTATGCTAGACCAACAACGACAAGCAAATGAAAATCAGGCTAGACTCCAAGCACAAGCTCAGGAGACACAGACCAGATTGCAAGAACAGATGCTTAAGAAAGATGAGGATCATGCTAGGGAGATAGCTCAAATGCAGGCACAGCTGTTGGGGATATTAGAGAGGAGACCGGAACCAATCCCAGTTGCACCACCTGGTCCGGTAAACATTAGAGGGAATGATCCTAATGTATTGTATGAGCGGTTTAGGAAGAGAGGACCGAAAGAATTTTTGGGGACTGAGGACCCAATGGCAGCAGATGATTGGCTTGAGCACACCGAAAACATATTCGAGATATTCATATGTACCGGTGTGGAACGTGTACAGCTTGCAGCCTCTATGTTTGTGGGTTTAGCAGATATTTGGTGGAAGACCGTCAGGGCAGAATATAGGGAAATGGCTGATGCAGAAGCTTGGGTTAACTTCAAGAGACAGTTTGGAGAGAAATACGTACCTGCACATGTCAAGAGACAAAAGGCAGCAGAATTTCAACAACTTGTGCAAGGGAACATGACAGTCCTCGAATACCTTACCAAATTCGAGAGATTGTCAAGGTATGCTCCAGAGCTGATAGACACTGTTGAGAAGAAGATAACCAAGTTCCTTGAGGGACTTCACCCGATTATTGAGAGAGATGCTACCGGGGTTGTACCACCCGTTACCTTTGAAGAAGCTGTCAAGAGAGCATACAAATTTGAGAACTTTCACAACAAGATCATCAAGAACCAAGGAAAGGGTCAAGGCCAGCAGCAGAACTATCAACAAAGAAACAATCAGAATAAGAGGCCAAGACAAGAGCAAAATGTGCAAAATCAAGGAGCTTGTGTTCATTGTGGGAGACATCATGGGAATGCCCAATGTCGTTCTATCACGGGGGCATGTTTTAGATGTGGTTCGATGGACCACCAGATGAGGGAATGCCCAAGACAGAATAGACAGCAACAGGAGGTACAGCGTCAGGCACCACCTCAGAATGCATTGGTAGTTCAGAATCAAGCAAGGCCACTACAACAACAGGCACCTCAGCAACAGTTTAGGCCACAACAACAACAGCAACAACAGGCCCGTCAGCAAGGGCAGAATCAGAATCAGAATCAGCGTCCTCAGAATCAGAATAGGAATGCACCACAAGGCAGGCAACAGCAAGGGCAGAACAGGCCACCACAAAGGGCACAACTCTATGCTGTCAATAGAGCTGATGTGGAGGCTGAAGGCAATGTAGTGGAAGGTACACTTCTCGTTTGTGGTTTTGATGCTAAGGTTTTGTTTGACCCTGGCTCTACTCACTCATTCCTATCTCCAAAATTTGCTATGTTGATTGATATGCATGCTAGTGAGCTGAGTTTCATTTTGACTGTGACTACCCCTTTAGGTAAGGAAGTTGTTTGTAGAACTTTTTACCCTAGTTGTCCAGTCGTGATAGGAGAAGTAGTATTACCGGCAGATCTCATTTTATTGGAGATGCAGGATTTTGATGTCATCCTAGGGATGGATTGGTTAGCAGGATACCATGCTACTATGGATTGTTTCCATAAGACCTTAACTTTTAAGTTAGAGGAGACCCAAGCAGGGGTGTTGTTTCAGGGAGAAAGGAGTAATTCTGGTGCAGGATTTATTTCAGCATTGAAGGCTGATAGACTTCTAAAAAGTGGTTGTGAGGGTTATTTGGCGTTTATCACGGAGGATAAACGATCCCAAGGGGTGGAGGAGATCCCAATTGTTTGTGAATTTCCGGATGTTTTCCCGGAGGAGATACCAGGATTGCCACCCATTAGAGAGATAGACTTCACTATTGAGTTGTTACCGGGGACTGCTCCGATATCTATCGCACCTTACAGAATGGCCCCGGCAGAATTGGGAGAGTTGAAGATGCAATTGCAAGAACTCTTGAACAAAGGTTTCGTGAGACCTAGTGTGTCACCGTGGGGAGCACCAGTTCTGTTTGTGAAGAAGAAGGATGGTTCTATGAGAATGTGTATTGACTATAGAAGATTGAACCAAGTGACCATCAAAAACAAATATCCATTGCCAAGGATAGATGAATTGTTTGATCAGTTGCAAGGAGCTGCTTACTTTTCGAAGATTGATTTGAGGTCAGGCTACCATCAGTTGAGGGTTAGAGATTCAGATGTACCAAAAACAGCCTTTCGGACAAGATATGGACACTATGAATTTCTAGTGATGCCATTTGGTTTGACTAATGCACCGGCAGTTTTCATGGCATTGATGAACAAAATATTTGCGGAGTACTTGGATCAGTTTACAGTGGTGTTTATTGATGATATTTTAGTGTATTCCAAGACCAAAGGAGAGCACGAAGAACATTTGAGGATAGCACTCCAGCTTTTGAGGGAGAATCAGTTGTTTGCAAAACTTAGTAAGTGTGAATTTTGGTTGGACCAAGTCACATTTTTGGGTCATATCATCTCCAAAGAAGGATTATCAGTGGACCCGTCCAAGATTGAGGCAGTCATGAATTGGGAAAGACCGAAGAATGCATCAGAAATCAGGAGTTTTCTTGGATTGGCAGGGTATTATCGGAGGTTTGTGCAAGGATTTTCGTCGATTGCGTCACCTTTGACGAAGTTGACAAGGAAGAATGCACCATATGTTTGGACAGACAAGTGTGAAGCTAGTTTCCAAGAGCTGAAGAAGAGATTGACTACAGCTCCAGTCCTTACTTTGCCATCTGGGAGCGGCGGTTTTACTATTTTTACCGATGCTTCTAATGTTGGGCTTGGATGCGTGCTAATGCAAGATGGGAAGGTAGTTGCATATGGGTCACGGCAGTTGAAAGATCATGAGAAGAACTATGCAACACATGATCTCGAGTTAGCCGCAGTTGTTTTAGCTTTGAAGATGTGGAGACACTACCTCTATGGAGAGAAGTTTGAGGTTCACTCCGATCACCGTAGTCTACAGTACTTGTTTTCTCAGAAGGAGTTGAACATGAGGCAAAGGAGATGGATGGAATATATTAAAGACTATGATTTTCCAATCAAGTATCACCCGGGAAAAGCGAATGTAGTTGCAGATGCCTTGAGCAGAAAGTCAGTGAGCATGTCAAGTCTTCGGGGGACTTATGTGGTACAGCAGTTAGAAGAGTTGGGTGTAGATTTTCAGCCACTAAGAGAAGGTGTCATGTTAGCAAACATGTCAGTGTCAGAACCTTCTTTCATTCAGAAGATCAAAGAGAATCAGTTACAAGACCCAGAATTGGCTAAGATTTCTGAGCACCTAGCAGATCGTCCAGATTTTCGTTTTGTAGATGGAGTTTTGTATTACCGAGACCGTCTGTGTGTGCCTAACTTGGAGGACTTGAGGAATGATATCATGTCCGAGGCCCATGATACCAAGTATTCCATACACCCGGGCAGTACGAAGATGTATCAGAATTTGAAGGGCAGATTTTGGTGGAATAACATGAAGAGAGAGATAGCAGCTTTCGTCTCTCGTTGTATGACATGTCAGTTGATTAAGGCAGAACATCAGAAGCCTCCAGGGTTACTACGACCATTAGAGATTCCGGAATGGAAATGGGAGCACATTACCATGGACTTCATATCGGGTTTACCGAAGACTAGTAAGGGCAACGATGCTATTTGGGTCATAGTGGACCGTCTCACCAAGTCAGCTCATTTCCTACCGATGAAGACTGAGAAGAAAATGCATATGTTACCTTTGGCACAGTTGTTTGTCACAGAAATTGTCAGTCGTCATGGACAGCCAGTTTCCATCACATCCGATAGAGACAGCAGATTTGTCTCAAGATTTTGGAAGACGTTGCATGAGTCTATGGGTACGAAGTTGCAGTTCAGCACAGCCTATCACCCACAGACCGATGGTCAGTCAGAGAGGACAATTCAGACACTTGAAGACATGCTTCGAGCTTGTGTGTTAGATTTCAAGACTCAGTGGGATGAAGCCTTACCGTTGTGTGAGTTCGCTTACAACAACAGTTTTCACTCGAGTATCGGTATGGCACCTTTTGAGGCTTTGTATGGCAGAAGGTGTAGAACACCTGTTTGTTGGGAAGAAGTTGGTACTCGCAGTTTCCACGGACCGACCATTGTTAGTGAGACAAGCGACAAGGTCAAGTTGATTCAAGAACGTCTGAAAGTGGCTCAGAGTAGACAGAAGAGTTATGCAGACTCACACAGAAGGGATTTACAGTTCAAAGAAGGAGATAAGGTTTTCTTGAAAGTGTCACCTACTCGTGGGACTATGAGGTTTGGACAGAAGGGCAAACTGTCTAGGAGGTACATTGGACCGTATGACATTGTGAGTAGGATTGGTGATGTGGCTTACAGGTTAGCCTTACCACCTGAACTTTCCGGCGTACACAATGTTTTTCATGTGTCTATGTTAAAGAAATACGTCCCTGACAGACTACACATACTCAGTTATGAGCCGTTAGAAATTCGAGAAGATGCGACCTATGTTGAGAAGCCTAAGCAGATCATTGACACCAAGGAACAAGAATTGAAAACTCGGACTATTCAGTGGGTCAAGGTACTTTGGGAGAATCACGGACCGGAAGAAGCAACTTGGGAATTACGGGATCAGGTTCAGAAGAAGTACCCACATCTTCTACCGGAGGTGAGTTTTAATTTCCATTTGGAGGACCAAATGTCCTAAGGGGTGGAGGATGTAAGACCCCGACCCGAGAGACCTCGTTTAGAGTTGTTTAAGTTGTGTTTTAGTTTTAGTGTGTTTAGTGGTTCTGGATTAGTTGGGGATTAGAATAGCTTTTATGATAGCTTTGGGGAATTTGGAGAGCCTTTTGATTTGTGGGACCCTTTGGGGGTTCTTATTACGAATTGTGTGAGATTGGGGGTTTACCGATGATTTCCAAGAATCGTGTTTTAACCTCATTGTACTTATCTTATTAATCCCTACAACTTTCATGTTGACATTGTTTTCATTCAAGGGCCTTAAACCTGATTTTTCACTAATTGAGGGCAAAATGGTCTTTTTACCTAAAATCTGGACACCGATTTCAATGTCACCAAAATGTGCAAAATATATACTTTTTGGAAACTAGAAATTTTGCCGATCAACTTTTTCTTCTTCGCCGAATTCGTTTGAAGCCCCGAGAACCATGTTTTGAGCCCGAGAAGTTCTTTAAGTTGTGGGCCCCATCCTCACTTACTATATATAGAAAGTTTCTTCTTCTTTTTCCCATTTCTGGCAAAAACCCTAGAGGAGGAGAGAAATCCCAGCCCTAAGGGTTTTCCCTTACCTTTTCTTGCCTCTTCATCTTCAATCACCCACTAAGCTAGTGCTAATGGAAAATTAGTTGCTGCAATCTTCTTCCTCATCTCAAGGCCTTCATCTTGACACAATTTTTAAAGAAAACCGCCCACTCCAAGACCTACTTTGGACAACACCTTGCTTTTTGGAGAACTTCTTTGTAAGTGATTTTCCTAAAAGTTTTATAATCTTGTTTGTTTAGCCCTAGGGTAGCTCTATTTCAATTATTGGAAGATTCCGTTTTGTTTTAATTGGATTTTGTTAATCTAGGGTTTGGATTTGGGGATTTTTGTGTATAGGTGTTTGATTGGGGATCTAAGAGGTGATTAGAGCTCAATTTGAATTGCAATTGGACCCAAGCCAAGTGGATGAAATGATTCTCATGTGTTTTATCATGTTTTATGAAAAATCTTGAATTGTCTTCATTAATGGTTTTAATGATTTATCATGTTTGATGGTTTAGTCTTATTGATTTTGAATGATGATTTGATGTGGTAATGAGGTCAAGGAATAGCCCAATTGTTTGTGAAAATATGTATGGAAGAAGTGGAAAGAAAGAAAATGGATTGGAGTTGGACAAGGGAAGAATTCAATCAAATGGGTTGAAATTCGCTACAGGACCGATCGATCGCCCGTCAGGTCCGATCGATCGGACTGTAAATAACTGAGAGGGTTCTCAGGACCGATCGATCGCCCTTCAGGTCCGATCGATCGGACTGAGATGAGATGAAGGATAAAATAGGAGAATTGCGGGATTATTTTCCAGATTCACCCCAAGTCCACACTCAAGTCCAATTCAGATCTATCCCTTATCTTCTTATTTGAAGGCATTGAATCTATAATGATGCATTTAAACCCATGAATGAATTGGGAGAATTGTGATGGGTTGTATTGGGGAGGTATTGTCTGGAGCCCCATTGTTATATAAGGACTTGTAAGGCATTGTGTAAAGTCCAGAGGAAAGGGAAAGCTTATCATGAAGATTCAATGAGATTTTCTAAATTGACCAATGTGTATAAGGACCCGGAATGTCCCTAACTCTTAAAGAGTACCAAAATTTCATCATAACCGACATACGGGACCCTATTCACACTGATTCAATTCTAGAAACCCTATTGTTAGCCTGTAAGGGTATGGAAAACTATTTGTATTTAATTTTCAACTAAACTCTTATTTTGGGATTTCAAACCAACTTGATATGACTAGACTGTTATAAGAGTACTAAAAGTGATGTGTTTAGCTTTTGCTAACTTGTATATGGCGACTTGAGATGGATGTGTATTTGTGCCCTTGGCACCCCGTTTCTTACTGTGCATATGATTTGATTTATCGTATTTGACCTATGAGTCGGCACCACTGAGCTTGGACGACCTCGTCGGTTTGATCCTCCGACTTGGGGTTCCTTCCCCTCCTGATAGCCAGCTGCAGTCTGGAATATGCATAGTTTACCCGGTTCGCTACCGCGGTCCCACAGAGTATATATATATATGTATAGTATAGTATTTATCGTTGTTCCTCCTCACCTCGTGTGACTGAGGCCAATGATCCTGTTAGGGTATATGCTCTCTTCACTTCGGTGAAGGGAGGATCTAGCTTGTGGGGTTGCCATCTTGACAGTTTCCAAATCCTTGTTACCTTACATGATTTATTGCATATGTACTTCTTTTGAAATGATACATTGTCTTTTATAAAGTCCATTGTTTATTCATAAGTTTTCTTAACTCTTGCATAGTATCATTGTTTTATTATCGTTATATCTTTTCACCCACCTGCCAGACCGTCGTGTCTGATCCATTTATTTTGGTACTCAGGTCTCGAGCTCTTTGCCATTGAGGAGGAGCCAGAGGAGGCGGTCGGTGGACCACAGCGTGTGATTGAGTGGCAAGCTGATGATGTCATGTAGACATTTGGCTTTGCCTTGAGGACGATACACTTTGGGACTTGATATCTTTGGTTTAGATTTCATTTGGTTGTACGGTCTTTGTTGACCGATATTTTGGGGTTTTAATTAACTGATACTTTGTAAACATACTTGAATTTACTTTGGGGAAAATGCTTATGATCATTGCTCATCCTGATACCTTATCATTTAACCATAGATTTGTCTTGTTTATGAGATTGAATAGTACTCATATGATTTGCTACACGCTTCCGCAATCTTAAAAATATATTGGATATGGTCACATGTGAGATGATGTTTAAAGAAAATCCTCACCGCGGAACCCTGTGGGAAATCACGTGCACGGATAAACATTCTTTTAATTCCGTGTGCGTTTTAGCCAAAGAGATGCACGTGGCGCGGCATCAACCCACCGTCCCGACCTCCCGGACTCGGATCCTTTCCCCCTTTCGGTCCGGGGTCGCGACAACAGCAATCAGATGATACTAAGCACTCTCACGTGCCATCCGCGTGCCATCCACATGGCACCAAGATCACCCCGGCTACCAAGACAGGAGGTCCGGCCGAAGTCAGGCAGCTCCGGGCCCTTAGCGCCGAACTGACTCACCCCGGGCGTCATCTCGGCAGGTAGCTCCAGCTCGGCTAGGCCATCCCGGATGCCATCTCGGCTCTCGGCTGAAGAAGCCGGGATGGAAGCCGAAACCAGAAAGAGTCTCCACTCACGCCCCTCATCCTCCACGTCACCAGGCACGTGGAGGGATAAAGGCACGAGCTAGTGGGACAGACACGACATCCAGCGGCTGAGGCCACATCAGGGCAAGGCCCGAGGGCAGATCCCACGATCCCCTATCGCCAAAGGCGTCCACCACGATCTGGCACATTAAATGTGACGTGGGCTGAACCGACGCGTATTAAATGCGACGGGCTGATCCGACGCGCATTTATGACAACGTGGGCTGATCATGGCATCCCAATCGATTCATGAGACCCCACCACGATATCTCCCAAAGATACGTCCCAAACTCTATAAATAGAGACTCAAACCACCATTAAAGGTACGCACAATTTCATTCACAGAGCCGTTACTCTGTCTCTTCTCCCTCTCCTTCCATTGTTCCAGTTCCCACACTGACTTTGGCATCGGAGAGCCTTGCGCCGCCCAGGCCAGGGTCCTTTGATCGTTTTCTCTTCTCTTTCAGGCTTTTGGACGGCACCCAGTCATTCCCAGTCATCATCATCATCGGATAAGTCCTCTAAGGCACCTCCTTATTGTGGGTCATTATTTTCTGCACCTACAATTGGCGCCGTCTGTGGGAAAGTAATATCCCAACCTTCTTAACCTCAATCTTCCAGAAGCCATGCCTCCGAAAGCTAGGAAGGGCGGAGAATCCTCGAGGCCAGTCCTCGAGCTACCAATGCCGTCAACGGACGTCCCCCCTCAAGGGCGGTCCCGCACGGTGCAAGGCACGTCTGCAGGCGAAGGCCGCTTAGGCTCTCAGCTCTTTGTCGAGTTCCCCTTCCAAGAGGGACTCGAAGCCTCGATCTCAGCAGAAGAAGTCATGCCGCCCAGACGCGATGAGCGTCGGCATGAGCGTCCTTGGAAGGACAAAGCCGTGGCCGTAGGAGAGACGCGCCACGCCCAATCCCCCGCCACTGGAGGGGTTCTCGAAGCCCAAGCTGCTCTCCTCCAGAGGCAAGAGCAGATGATTCGCGAGCTGCAGCAGCAGCTGAAGGCAGCGCAAACTGCCTCCTTGAGGCAGGTCTCTGAGCCTCAAGGGAAAAAGAGGGACGCCCCCAGCAGGACAGCCCAGCCTCCCCGCGAGGACCTCAGAAATCATCTGGACCGTAAACGGAGCCAGATTCATGACAAAGGCTCGAGCAACAGCCGAAGTCATCATAGCCGCGATGGCCGAACTCATAGCCATCGCGGCCCGAGCCATCCCAAGCGAAGGCCCAGGTCTGGGGGCGCCTGGAAGCCCAGACCTCCCTCCAGCACCAGTCAGAGCGTCAACGTCGTCTTCAAGGAGCATCTACCGTATCCTGACCAAGATAAAGACCAAGCCATTCTTCAAGTGGCCTCTGCCCTTGAGGAATGAGCCCGCCTCCGGCAGCCGGAGCAAGCTCTACTGCTCTTACCACAAAGGTAGCGGGCACAAGACCGAGGACTGCCATACTTTGCAGCGGTACCTGGAGAAGCTGGCCGAAGAGGGCCACATTCCAGAATTCGTCAAGGCAGGTGATGCCGGCGGTAGCGAGGGCCAGATTCACCAGAGCACAGCCCAGGCTCCAGACAGCGAGGATTCAGAGAAGATCATTAATGTGATCCATCTGGCATCCTCAGTTCCCGCTTCCTCGTCCCGGGACAGCTCCCAGGCCCGTGCCGAAGCCAGGCGGGCTTCGCACGGGAAAGAAGTATTGAAAGCCGAGCTCGCCCCGGCATCCAAGAAAGCCCGCCGCGACCGACCCGCCATCTCGTTCTCGGACAGAGACCTAGAGGGAATCCAGCTCCCTCACAACGACCCTCTACTCCTCACCATGAAGCTGAGAGACTTCACAGTGAAGAGGATCCTCGTCGACTCCGGCAGCTCCTCCGAGGTCCTCTATTACGACTGCTTCAAAAGGATGAAACTCTTCGAAGCAGACCTCACGGAGGTCCGTGCACCCCTGCTAGGGTTGTCCGCCACGCCAGTCTACCCCAAGGGCAGGATCACCTTGGAGACCCGAGTTGGCGGAGCCTCCGTGTCGGCCGACTTCCTGGTCGTGGATGCCCCTTCTCCCTACAACGTCATTTTGGGCAGAGCGTGGCTCCACAAGTTAGAAGCAGTCCCTTCTTCCCTCCACCAGAAGCTGAAGTTCGTCCATGAGAACAAGGAGGGCAAGATGGAAGTAGTCACAGTGGAGGGGGATCAGCAGCAAGCCAGGCAGTGCATGCTGGCCGCAGTCCCGGCAGCAAAGGAGCCAGAGCGTGTCAACCTCGTGGAGTTCGAGAAAGGCCTCGACGAAATCGGCCGAGATCCTGAGAAGAAAAGCATCGAGGACCTGGCCGAGGTCAGGCTAAACCCGGCAGATCCAGACAGGTTCTTCCTGATTGGCACCCAGCTGCCAGACGAGGAAAGGGCCGAACTCTCTCGGTTCCTGATGCAGAACGTCGACGTCTTCGCTTGGAGCCTAAGCGAGATGCCTGGGGTCGACCCTGAGGTCATATGCCACAAGCTAAATGTGGACCCCGACCACAAGCCGGTAGTGCAGAGGGCCCGCAGGACAGGGCTGCAGCAGACAGATGCGGTCGTCGAAGAGATCGACAGCCTGCTGAAGGCAGGAGCCATCCGGGAAGTCCAGTACCCGGTATGGCTGGCCAACACGGTGGTGGTCAAGAAAAAAACTGGAAAGTGGAGGGTGTGCGTGGACTTCACCGACTTGAACAGGGCTTGCCCTAAAGACAGTTTTCCCCTCCCAAAGATTGACCAACTGATCGACGCCACCGCTGGTCACGACCGAATGAGCTTCCTTGACGCCTACCGAGGCTATCATCAGATCCCGCTCTACGAGCCTGATGAGGAGAAAACATCATTCATCACCCCCCGCGGCACTTACTGCTATAAGGTGATGCCCTTCGGGCTGAAGAACGCGGGGGCGACCTATCAGCGCCTCGTCAAAAAATGTTCAAGGCCCAGCTCGGCCGATCGGTAGAGGTATATATCGACGACATGGTCGTCAAATCTGTGCGCTCCAGCGACCATCTGGCGGATCTCGGCCAAGTCTTCAGCATCCTTCGCGGGTACAAGCTCAAACTAAACGCTTCCAAGTGCGCCTTCGGCGTAGCCTCTGGCAAGTTCCTCGACAGCTTGGTAACGCGGAGGGGGATAGAGGCCAATCCGGATTAGATCACTGCCATCCAGGGCATCCAGAGCCCCTCTACCACGAAAGAAGTTCAGAAGCTCACAGGAATGGCTGCAGCACTCAACCGCTTCATCAGCCGGTCATCAGATAAGTGCAGGCCTTTCTTTCAGCTTTTAAAGAAAAATCTGAAGTTCCAGTGGACCCCTGAGTGCGACCAGGCATTGGCCGCACTCAAAACCTATTTAATGTCACCACCATTACTCTCCACCCCAACTTTGGGGGAGATTCTGTATTTGTACCTTGCGGTCTCGGATAACGCAGTGAGCTCCGTCCTCATCAGGGAGGACGAGGGAGTTCAAAAGCCAATCTATTACACGAGCAAGACTCTGCTCGATGCCGAGACCAGGTACCTTCTATTAGAGAAGCTTGCATTGGCTCTCGTCAGTGCCTCCCGCAAGCTCTCCCATTATTTCCAATCCCACAACATTGTGGTAATCACGGAGCATCCACTCCGTTCCGTGTTCAAGAAAGCTGATTTTTCAGGGCGAATATCAAAGTGGGCAGTTGAACTGGGGCAGTATGACATACAGTACCGTCCCCGAACTGCGATCAAAGCCCAGATCCTGGCAGACTTCATTGTCGAATTCGTCTCCCCCAACCCGGCTCCGACCCAGCTCGGCACGGCACTGGGGGGCACAGGGCACGAGCCAATAGAGAATGAAGTCGAACAGTCTCCCACCTCGGCATGGAAGATCTTTGTCGATGGGTCGTCCACCTCCAAGAGAGCTGGCGCCGGCATAGTTCTCCAATCGCCAGAGGGACTGGTCTTAGAGCAGGCTTTCACCCTCGACTTCAATGCAACAAACAATGAGGCAGAGTACGAAGCACTGATTGCAGGGTTGAACAGCGCCCAAATCCTCGGAGCCCAGCACCTGGAGATCTTCAGCGACTCTCAACTGGTGACTAGCCAGCTCGCTGGAGACTACCAGGCCAGGGACGACAGGATGGCGGCCTACTTAGCCCTTGCGAAAAAACTACTCTCTCATTTCCAGAAAGCCGAGGTCAGGCAAATATCCCGAGATACTAACACGCACGCAGATGCGCTTGCAAACCTGGCCTCCGCTGTCGAAGCAGGCAAGAAAAGGACCATCGAGGTTGGGTCAGTATCAAGGTCAAGCTTAGAACTCCATTCATCTCGGCTTGTCCTCTGCGCTGACCTCGGCCCGAGCTGGATGGATCCAATTGTCGCCTACTTAAAGGACGACCAGCTCCCCGATGACAAGGCTAAAGCCCACAGGATCAGACTCAAGGCAGCGCGATTCTGGCTCTCTCCCGAAGGCAAACTCTACAGGAAGTCCTTCAAAGGTCCATACCTCCAATGCGTCCATCCAAGCAAGGTGGACGACTTCCTGTATGAGATCCACGAAGGAATCTGCGGCAGTCACATAGGAGGTCGATCCCTGGCTTACAGAACAATAAGCCAGGGCTACTGGTGGCCCTACATGCAGAAAGACGCGCAGGTCTACGCCAGGAAATGCGAGAAGTGCCAGAAGTTCTCCCACTCCCTCCATCAGCCAGCACAAGATCTGAGTCCCCTCTCTAGCCCATGGCCCTTCGCTCAATGGGGCCTGGACATTGTGGGGCCTCTTCACCGAGCTCCAGGAAACAAGAGATGGCTGATAGTAGCTACGGACTACTTCACAAAATGGATAGAGGCTGAACCGTTGTCTTCAATCACGGACAGGGACTCCAGGAACTTCGTTTGGAAAAACATCCTTACGAGGTTCGGCATCCCCCGAACTCTGATTTCGGATAACGGGACTCAGTTCGACTCCAAGTCCTTCAAAGGATTCTGCCAAGAGCACGGCATCAGAAACCATTACTCCACCCCGGCATATCCACAGAGTAATGGCCAGGCAGAAATCTCTAACAAAGTGATCCTGGACGGCCTGAAGAAGCGACTGGACAAGGCAAAGGGCAGATGGACAGAGGAGCTTCCGAGCGTGCTGTGGGCATACAGAACAACTCCAAGGAGGTCCACCTCGGCAACACCTTTCTCTCTGGCCTACGGGATGGAGGCGGTCATTCCCTTGGAAATCGGCCTTCCTACCCTGAGGACAGAGCTGGTCAACCAAGGCCGAAATGAGACGAACCTGGCAATGGAGCTGGAGCTGGCAGACGAGCGACGAGAAGCAGAAGCCCTGAGACTGACCGACTATCAGCAGCGGTTAGCCAGGGCATACAATCAAAATGTCAGAGAAAGAAAGTTCTCTGCGGGAGAGCTGGTGCTAAAGAAAACCCTGCCAGCCGACAGAGAGCCAAACGAAGGGAAACTAGCCCCGAACTGGCATGGCCCGTTCAGAATAGTCTCACTGGCAGGAAAGTCAGCCTACAAGCTCGAAGACTTAGAAGGCAAGCCACTGCCGAGACCATGGAATGCATCCCACTTGAAGAAATTTTATTTCTAAAAGATGTAATGAATCTCAATCAATAAAAGCAGCTTTTGCCTTGTCATCAATCTGTCGTCTCTCTCTGGTCGACTCCGGCAGATAGGCTCTACGCCCTGGAAATGGCCTAGAGTTCTTACACTCAGCCTTTCCTAAAGCCCCGTGTCTTGGACACAATCAAGGCTCTACGCCCTGGAAATGGCCTGGAGTTCTTACACTCAGCCTTTCCTAAAGCCCCGTGTCTTGGACACAATCAAGGCTCTACGCCCTGGAAATGGCCTGGAGTTCTTACACTCAGCCTTTCCTAAAGCCCCGTGTCTTGGACACAATCAAGGCTCTACGCCCTGGAAATGGCCTGGAGTTCTTACACTCAGCCTTTCCTAAAGCCCCGTGTCTTGGACACAATCAAGGCTCTACGCCCTGGAAATGGCCTGGAGTTCTTACACTCAGCCTTTCCTAAAGCCCCGTGTCTTGGACACAATCGAGGCTCTACGCCTTGGAAATGGTCTGGAGTTCCTACACTCAGCCTTTCCTAAAGCCCCCGTGTCTTGGACACACTTCGGGTACATACGCCCTGGAAATGGCCTGGAGTTTCTACACTCAGCCGTTTCCTAAAGTCCCGGTTCATAAAACCCTCACACCTCGGCGTAAGGCAGTTCGGCCAAGGTCAGTTTCCGGAAGTCCGGGTTCATACACCCCTCAGAAGGCCATTGCCGAACTCACTCTCGCCTAGCCGAGGCCAGCGGAACGATGGTGCCATCACGGCGCAAGTCAATTCGGCCACGGCATGGATCGACCTCGGCGCAAGTCAATTCGGCCACGGCATGGATCCACCTCGGCCGAGGTCAGAGCCAGCACTCAAAACACAAACAGCATAGAAACACTGTTGTAACGCCCCAAAATCCGGGCGCCTCGAATCTCGGGGCGCTACGAGAAAGTACCTAAGAGATGCGGAAAATCCAATAATATAATCAAGTGTGAATCTCATATGAGCAGGTAAATGGACAAGGCCCTAAAATTTTGTTTCACTTTAAAAGATTACAAGGTACTTTCCATAATTAAACTAACTATTCAGTCCTAGGCCAACACGGCCAGCTACAAGAAAAGGAAAGAATAAAGATCTATATGATAGACGCCTCACGATGCACCAAATGCATCATTCTCTGAACCCTGCGGCAACGGATCAGTCGCCAAACAAACCACCAATCAAGAAAGCGGAAGAGAAGATACCTGAAAACACCAAGGATTGGGTCAGGCTCGATGAGCCAGGCAAATAGGCATGTTTAGATGGCAATACATTATATAATTAGATAGGAAAGAGGACCATACCTGATCCCAGCTGTACCTGCATGATTAGTATCTCGATAATAATATAGAATATCAGAGTGCAACAGAAAACGGTGTAGAGTGTAGTGCATAAACGAAAATCGAGATATTGATATAACAGATGTTTGATACAATCTAACAAGTAGATAAGAGAAGCCATCAAAACATCAGATAAACCACACAAGCACATCAGAGTCATCAGTAGCAGAAGTAAACAGAGGAAGTGACATTACCATAGTCGTATCCATCGCATCCAGATCCAACCGTATCAACGGCGGCAGTTAAAGGCAATAAACAATGATATCCATAATATATAATATTCATACATCCAATATACATACATAGAAGCACACAAAGGTACGTCCACAGTTGAAGTACAAAGGACGTGGGGGTCAGAGCCAGCCCATCGTCATCGTCCCAACAACTGTCGATTGACACCAACCATGGGGGTCATAGCCACCCACAGTTGTCGTCACGTCGAATAAGAGCGTACAAGAATCCATCAATGTCCATAGCTACAGCCAAGTCACAGCCATTGGTCTTACGTGCTATCTCAACCAACAATATCCATAGCCACGGCCAAGTCCCAGTCATTGGACTTACGTGCTATCTTAACCAACAATATCCATAGCCACGGCCAAGTCCCAGTCATTGGACTTACGTGCTAGATCAATATCGCCGTCCATCCATACACCCGGTCCGAGCGCCGGCGGTCTCAGTACCCCACCCACACCTGGTACCTACTGTGTCAATCACATCACAATATCAAAGTCCATGCCGGCATCATAACTCTCGGCAGACTAATCAATATCAATGTCCATGCCGGCATCATAACCCTCGGCAGACTAATCGTACAACCACAAATCTACAGATCACTAGGTGGGGGTACTCCGAACTAGATAGCCTTATTATCCTTAATATGAGATGATAATAGTCAAGGGTACGAGACACGGAGTTCGGGTATAGCTAGTCCATCCTTGTGGTTCCCAACAGTTAATAGTGCATACCCTTGTAAACTCCGCTTCTCTATACGCTTAATTAGTATTATCTCAATATACAGTCCGTCTATTAGTATCTATCGTTAAGTTCCCAATATTATCGGTCAGGACTTCAAGTGCCATGTCCTGACATCTCATCCAATACGGACCGTGATCATGGATCAGAGCCTAAGTGCAATGCCCTGATTTATAGTACATCTCAAGGCCTACATCCAAGGTTCGGATCTACCAGCCAGCCTTAGTGTCCGTCTCATCAACATAGATACCACATATTCCAAATCCATCGATGATTGCTGCCCCTCTATTCAGGTCCAAGGTCCCACTTCACCTAAGAAAGTGATCACGGAGTCCCAGATGCTTATTAAGTATCCTTGGTGCTCCTGTATGTATTTAGCATCATAAGACATCCATAACCCTTGAATCAGGTTCCGTTTTACAACCCAAGACCCTACTTAGATGGCTACACGGGTCAAGGTTAAGCCCGGCCCTTGACTCGCGTATAGCGTATCCCAAATAGTCCAAATGGAAGGTCAACGGGGCCCACACATGATCAAATCATAAAAGGGTACAAATCTGGGAAATGTCAATGTATACACTGAGCTCGGCCATCCTACTCTGAGCTCGGCCAACCAGACACTGAGCTCGGCCAAATTGTTCTGAGCTCGGCCAACCAGGCATTGAGCTCGGCCAACTAGGCACTGTGCTCGGCTAACCTGCTCTGAGCTCGGCCAACTAGGCTCTGAGCTCGGCCAAACTGCTCTGAGCTCGGCCAACTAGGCTCTGAGCTCGGCCAAACTGCTCTGAGCTCGGCCAACTAGGCACTGAGCTCGGCCAAACTGCTCTGAGCTCGGCCAACTAGGCTCTGAGCTCGGCCAACCAGGCACTGAGCTCGGCCAACCAGGCACTGAGCTCGGCTAACCTGCTCTGAGCTCGGCCAACCAGGCACTGAGCTCGGCTAACCTGCTCTGCCTAGCTGAATACTGTTGCAAGTACCGTAATTCCTGGATTTCTCCCTTTTCATTCCAATATTCACCAAACACTTCCAAACATCAAACACATCTCCTATATCATGATCTCATCACAAGTGGGCCATTGATCTTCCAAATGAGGGATTCTCATCCATCAATGGCCAAATACACATAAAAAGAGCTTAGACTAACAATTCTATACATCTTATCATCCAATCAACCATCCAAATACAGAAATCATGCCAAACATCCATAAAAGACAGTAATTACCAATCTAAGCATGTTAATCAATTTAATTAAAGAATCTAAGCATGTCTACTTGCCTTTCGTTGGAGATGCCCAAATCCAAAAGCACTAGCTCAAAGCCCAACAAATCAAACCTAAGGAATAATTAGCAAAGTAAAACTAAATTAAAACATAAATTAAAAGAAAGGGAAGCTCTAAGCTATCTTAACACAACTCCACACCCAAAGCACATAAACCAAACCTAGGGAAAGGGGAGCTTACCAAACAGAGAAAGGGAATGGAGTGGTGGCTTGCAAATTGGAGATGGGGAGCTCGCTGGGTCCACACAAAGATGATGGTGATCGGAGGTTGTGGGGCCCACTTGATTGGTGGCCCACTAAATTAGTGGTGATGATGGTGGCCCACTAGGATGCAAGAAGGAGAAGACAGAATAGAAGAAAGAAAGAATGGAGCAAGAAAGAGAGAGAACAGAGAGAGAATTAGAGAGAAAGAAAGAGAAAGAGTGAGATGGGTGGAATGGGAGTTGACTCACGTCAGTGAGTGGAGTGGAGTGGAGTGGAGAGATGAGGTGAGATGAAGAAATGGTGAGATGGGTGGGTAATTTTGTTGGCTGGGAGGAGTGAGAGAGGATTAAGGGAGAAGGAGAAAACAGAGAAAGGAAACAGAGAAACAGGGAAGAAGAAGAAATGAAAAATGGAGAAAAGAGAGGTGGAGTGGCTGCCAGTGATCGAGGAGATCATCCACGGCGATGGCGATGGCGCCGTGCTCGGAGTCCGGCGGCAGTGGGCGGCAAGGGTTGGGAGAAGAAGAGATGGATGAGGGAGATGAGGGGATGGAGAAAGGAGAAGAGAGAGGAAATGAGAGGTGGCCGGCGTCGTGGCGGCGTGGTCCGGCGGCGAAAGGCAGCAAGCCGAGAGGGAGGGAGAGAAAACGAGAGAGATGAGAGGAAGAGAGGAATGAGAGAAATGGAGATGGAGGGGCTGCTGTGTTGTGTTGGTGTGGAGTGAATGAGAAGAGAGGGGAAATGGTCTCCATCGTGACCTAGAATAGGGAATGGGGAAAAAGGGGAAAATGAGATGGGGGGTGTGATGAGAGTGAGATGAGTGAGGTGGGGCTCACATGGGATTAAGGTGGGGTAGGGTTTGACTAAAGTGCCCTCTTAATTAATGGGTAATGGGTCAGGCCACGGGTAGTTGGGTCATCCTAAGGTTAAATTCACAATTCTCCAAGGGAAGCCCATCTGTAATTAGGATATCCTATGATTGACTTGGTCAAATTGGGTCCCACTAGGTATGTCTAGGGACGGGTCCTCACAACTGTTCCAGAGCAGTGCAAGAAAAACAGAAGACGATGCAAGAGCATTGTACACAGTAAAGGCATTCAATACCATTCAATGCACATCCAGAAATGAAAGAGAGACAAATGCAAAGTGAAGAAGCTCGACTTTCATTGAATAGACAAAGTGTTACAAGGCTGAGAAGCAAAAACGTTACAAAAGAAAGACAGAGACAAGAGAAGGGACAGAGCTACTCCGGTCTCGGCGATTCGACCAGATCAATCACCATGTCCAAGGGGCCAGAGGCTTCGGCCGAGACAGGAACCTCGCTTGGAGCGTCGCTGGCAGAAGGGGCTTCAGCTGGCACCTCAGCCGAACCAGGAGCAGAAGAGGTCTCACCCTGAGGCACGGCCAAATCCTCGCTGGCGACCGGGGCATCGCGCAAGACCGGGGCAGTTGGAGTGCTTTCAGCTGCAGGAGCTTCGACCGGAGCACTCTCGGCTGCAGGTGCGGAGCTCGGCTCGGGATCCAGGTCCGAATACTTCGGCAGGTCCTGATAGACAGGATGGTCTTCAGGGACCCCCGCACGTCTCAGTGCGGCCAGGCATCCTTCCTCGAACAGGATGGCGGTGATCTCCTCCACCTGCTTCTCGTACAGCTCAGTGGCTCGATCCACCCCATCCTGGAAGGCGGACTGGGCCTCGGCCTGAAGAGAGGCCTTTTCCTTCTCCAGCTCGGCGTTCGCCGCCTTCAACCTTGCCATTTCGGCGCGCAGCCTCGTCCCCTCAGCAGTAGATTCAGCCTTCAATCTGGCCAGCTCAGACTCCAGTTCGGCGGTCTTCTTGTTCCTCGCCCAGACCTCGCCTTTCAAATGATTGGCCTTCGACGTAAGTTCGGCAACATCAGCCAGAGCCGATGCCAGCCGAGCAGCCTCTTCAGCGCTGGCCTTCTTCATCCCCTCCATTCCTTTCCGCGACTCTTCCAGCTCCTTCTTCAGCTTCTCCCGCTCGGACTCCAGGCGGGTCACTCTCGCAGCGTTCCTATCCCTCCTTCCTAGAATGGCTAGGAGCCTCTGCACGTTCTGCAAATGGAAACAGAGGGTCAGGTTCAACCAAGACACTTGAAGAATGAAGAAAAGCGTTGCAAACACTTACCCGAAGACTATCCTGGATCGCCGAGACCATCAGGCTCTCATCCTCGAACCCATCGTGCGTCTCCATGTCTCTTGGCAGAGCACAGGCCTTGGCGAGAGCCCCGATCACCTCGGCATTTCCCAGCAATTGGTCTTCAACGTTCAGGGGTTTGCCGGGTTGAGTTTCCATTCTCGGCTTCCACGGTGCTGGGGCAGTTCGGGGCCCGGAGGCCGATCCGGACCCTTGCCCCGCCGAGATGAGAGGCTCGCGCGCTGGACCAACAGCCGACCTGCTGACTGGCGCACTCTTTTCGGCCGGCGCACTCTTTTCCTTCGGCGCGCTCTTCTCGCCCCCCTTTTCGGATGGAGCTTTAGCCCCAGGGGCTCGTTCAGGAGTTTTGCCCTCCGACTGCAGATCAGCCTTCGAGCTCTTTTCCCCCGCCTTGGACTTCTTCTTGGGCGGGGACCCCTCCTTCGAGCGGTCCGGCGAGCGTCGCCGGGCTCCCCCGCTCGGGGCAGGGGCAGGAGCAGAGGGAGCACCGGCGCCCACCGGACCCGAAGCAGCACGAGTACCAGCAGGCGGCGGAGCCCCAGAAGACGATTACCTCTGCCTAAACTTAGCAGCCAGGTCCCTGACAGCAAGCTCCCTCGAGCTTCCCTTCATGTCCTCTCCTCGATCAGAGAGATAAGCGTCCACTATCTGCGTCAAGTCCGGCAGCTCCGGATCAGAAGTAGACGCCTCGGCACCAGACGCAGTTCGGTCGGCAACGGGATCGGTCAAGGGGACCCCGCTAAACACCGCAACTGATACGGTTGGACGGTCAGGATGTGTCTCGTCCACCTCAGGTACTCCAGTCCTGTGGTAGTGGCCACGATACCTCGGCGTGTACCCAAGCAGCTTCCAAGCTGACCTGGTTTCGTGCCCCTTGTACCATTCGACCTTGTTGATGTCGTCGGTATTCCTCCTCCAACCTTCGCTAACAGCTCGGCGTCGCCTTGCACCCGCCTCTGCTCAACAGGCAAAAAAGAGTATCAGTTCGGCATCAATGAGGTAAGCAAAGCAAAAAGGAGAAAAGCAATGATGATTACTTGGGACTTCCCCAGGGCGACGTGGGACCGACAGCCTCCTGCTTTCACCTGGGCCGAACTCCCAGTCCCCCGAGACACAGAAGAAGTCTTCCTCAGCATTCTTACTTGAATCCTCCAAGGCTAGGACGAAGCCCCTTCGCTGCGGCTTTACACGGAGATAATATCGTCCCTCCCTAGCCTTGCAGATATCATATGTATCCTCGATGTCGTGAGGGCCTAGGTTGGTCCCCAAGATCTCGTTCAGCTTCGCTATGCCCATGATGACCTTGTAGCCATTGGGCATCAACTGGCCCGGGGCGAGGGACCAAAGGCTAAGGCAGGCCCTAAGCAGGGGGTGCAGTGGAAACCTGACCCCACCCTCGATCACGGAGATCAGAGGGAACGGCATCCAGCCGCCGTAGCAGCGGTACAAGGCACGATCGGCGAGGTCCGCCGGTTTTAGGAGGACCCCTTCCGGAATGTTGAAGGCAGCCCTAAACTCGGCTAAGCCCTCATCGGAATCTACCCTGAATCTAGGGGTGCCCATGTCTAGAAGGGGTGACGACGAAGAAAAACCCTAGAAATCGAAAAACCCCAAGAAGAACCAGACGGAAGAACAAAGCGACTTACAGGGACAGAGGCAGATCAAGAGCAGATCCGGGCGCGTTCTACGGTCGTCCTCCTCGAACAGATTTCAGGCACCAGAGAAGAAATCGAAAGTAAAGGCGAAGGCGAAAGGAATCAGAAGCGAGAAAAGGAAGGGGACGACCCTATTTGTAGAAGGGGAACCCTCATTTGGGTACTGCCTCCGAATTCGAAGAGACACTTCAAAGCCTGTGCCCGTCCCATTAATGAGACAACGCAATCAGCGCAGAAGCTACGTGTGTAGCCATCAACTCGGTTCCCAAGACGAACAGGGCAGAGCATTTATTGCTTCAAAGAGTCGAAGCGACACCAAGTGATGATCGCTGTATCCCCAGATAGACTTTCTAGCCTTCAACCCCTAAAAGCTAAGGCGCTTAAGAGGTCAAAGGCTAGGGGGCAATTGTGTGGGGAGATTTCCAGAACCACAGGATTACGCTAATCACAGCCATCAGATGAGACTAAGCACTCTCACGTGCCATCCGCGTGCCATCCACATGGCACCAAGATCACCCCGGCTACCAGGACAGGAGGTCCGGCCGAAGTCAGGCAGCTCCGAGCCCTTAGCGCCGAACTGACTCACCCCGGGCGTCATCTCGGCAGGTAGCTCCAGCTCGGCTAGGCCATCCCGGATGCCATCTCGGCTCTCGGTTGAAGAAGCCGGGATGGAAGCCGAAACCAGAAAGAGTCTCCACTCACGCCCCTCATCCTCCACGTCACCAGGCACGTGGAGGGATAAAGGCACGAGCTAGTGGGACAGACACGACATCCAGCGGCTGAGGCCACATCAGGGCAAGGCCCGAGGGCAGATCCCACGATCCCCTATCGCCAAAGGCGTCCACCACGATCTGGCACATTAAATGTGACGTGGGCTGAACCGACGCATATTAAATGTGACGTGGGCTGATCCGACGCGCATTTATGACAACGTGGGCTGATCATGGCATCCCAATCGATTCATGAGACCCCACCCCGATATCTCCCAAAGATACGTCCCAAACTCTATAAATAGAGACTCAAACCACCATTAAAGGTACGCACAATTTCATTCACAGAGCCGTTACTCTGTCTCTTCTCCCTCTCCTTCCATTGTTCCAGTTCCCACACTGACTTTGGCATCGGAGAGCCTTGCGCCGCCCAGGCCAGGGTCCTTTGATCGTTTTCTCTTCTCTTTCAGGCTTTTGGACGGCACCCAGTCATTCCCAGTCATCATCATCATCGGATAAGTCCTCTAAGGCACCTCCTTATTGTGGGTCATTATTTTCTGCACCTACATCATCTGACCCTGAGTTCACTAAGTGCTTCACCACATTTCAACATAGGAAGGACGCTTGTCCACACATTTTTTTGGCATAATCAGTCGTCATTACATTGGCAATGTTCTCGACTGCACCTATTGTTGACATGCAAAAATTCCCAAATCTTTTGATCAAACGTTGCATAATAGGTGACTAGACGATCAACCGGTTGAAAGTCAACCGGTTGAAAGTCAATTTTGGTCAACTTTGAAGATCAGAGTATGAGACAAAGCTCAATTATGAACAAAGACTGAATAGAGCATTTGGCTAGTCTACCCGCCAAATGAATAGTATGGTCGGCTGATCCACCTTCTGAGAGCAGTTGAGGCAGTTTCTAGCAGTTTTCTAAAAAATCACCCGCGGAACAACTATTTTCTTCTTTCGGCTACCGAATGAAAAGGTGACTTTGGATGCACATTTTGAATTCAAATTTTCTCCAATTGCTGCAACCGCTTGTGGAAGTTATTGATAGGCCCCATGGGCATACAGTTCAAAGTCAATGTTCAATTAGAGAAGAGAACTTCAAGCAACTCTCCCAACTTTGCAAAACTCTGTTTTAGAGGAAACTCAGTAAAAAAAAAAAAAACCTCAAAACCTTCCCAAACTTTACTCTTAAGGTACTTAACCTCTAAAAAATCCTTTCAAAGGATCGACTTTAGCATCATGACTTTATCAAAATCCTAATTGTCCATAAATCCTAAGACTCTTAGGACTTTCTTTATTTTCTTCACTTAAGGAGTTTGGGATATCCTTGACTTCTCTGTGTACATCATTTTGGCTTTCCATACATTGGCTCCGGAGTGGCACAACCTTTGACACTTTGTTGGCACAAAAACCGACAACTCCCTTTGGTTTTGCACTTTACTCCCAATATGAACAAGCAATAGTTTTCAAAGATGTCTAATTGACTATCAAAACAATTCATATTCACATCCCATTTTGGAAAAATGCATTCAAAGGGTTGCGATAGAGCTTTTCGAACATTTTGGAGGAAGAAAGGAAATATATATATATATATATATATATATATATATATTATACAGCACCAGACGAATGCGATTGGCTAGTGAACTGTATTTTTTCATTTGTTTCGGTTTCTTGTTTTTTTTCTATATTCTTTCAGTCATTTTGAGGTCATCTAAGGATAGATGGGGAAGTTGTAAAAATAAATAACTAGATAAATACAATGTAAAGAACTTGCACCCACAGGCTATAGAACACTCGATCCCATGTATATACAAATTTGAGAAATGAATAAAAAACCATAGTTCTATATAAGTCTGCCTAATATTTTTTTATATAAGATTATTGTGAAATCCACATAAAATTCTTCACCATTAATTTTTTTTTTCAGCACCTACTGATGTCAATCTCATATTACTCTAGTTTTTAGCCAAATGACTGGAGGTTCATGGGGTGCCATATTTTGTTTAGACCCTTTTGCTTCCTACAAAAATAACTGCACTAGTTCATTATGTAAGATTTTTAGTTGGCTAATTAATCTAGTTTGAACAAAACTCAAGTCATATTGAGTTATAATTTGTGTTCTTTTAGATGTGGACTGTGATGTCATCTCAAGACAAAGATGGTAGAATCCTGAATGCTTAAGACACTTCAAGACAGAGTTTGGAGAGTCTTGGCCGCTTAAAACATCAAGTTCAAGCCAAATCGGAGCCCAGGCCAGAGACCAGGTTCGTTATAGCAAACCTGTGGCTCGCTATAGCGAGCCAATACCCGGTGCAAGGTAGAGAAGTTACTCGCTATAGCGAGCTAGGTTTTTCTGCTTGCGGGGAGTCTCTTTTCTAATATCTCTCCAACTCTATTTTTAGAGTTCTATTCAAATTGCAAAAGTTCATTCACGGACCTTGGACTATATATATGACTCCCTACATCCACAAAGGTATATCTTGAGCTCTCTACTCATCCTTAGCATCAAGCATTAATCTAGAGAGACTTTGTGGGCTGATTCAAGCAAGGGAGACTGCGTTAAATACTGGTTTTCTTTCTTCTTCTCTCAAGCACCTTGAAGAGGCATTCAAGGTTGGTTCTAGTCAAGCACGTGGAAGGTGAACGGCTAGTAGTCGGCAAGTTCATTACAATCCTTTTGGTTAAGCTCCAACTACGTCAAAAGTCTTTTGAGTTCACTTGTAATCTTTGCTTATTTAGTGGTTGGTTTTTTCAGTGGTCTCTACCACCCGTGGTTTTTTCCTGAGTAAGGCTTTCCACGTAAAAATCTTGAGCCTCCTCTCTTTTGTGGTTGATTGATTTTCTGGACTTATTCTTTAATATCTGTTAGATTAATTAATAGGAATTGAATTTCATACCAAAATTTAAGTTGGGACCTTAGCCTGCATTAAGACTTAAACAGAGGTTGAATTAGGCATTTAGCCCCTTCATGTGGTATCAGAGATTGGTAACATGATGGTCAGAAAATCGCTTGGGTAAAGACCTAAGAATTTTCTTAACAACTTTATGGTGTTCACCCAAATTAAAACTAGCTAGAATTAACAATATTGCTGAGTTTTGAATTGAGCTCATCAAAGGTCTCACTGTCTTTCATACGGACTAGCAAAAAAAAAAAAAACGTGCTAAGCCCGGGCAAGAAATAATAACAAATAATAATTAGTATTTTCTTTGAAAATGATTGATAAAACACAAATTAAAATAAATCAATAAATAAATAATATAGAAAAAAGGTACGGGATAAGCTTGGCACAAAACTAAACTATTTTATAAAACTTAAATTGAAACACTTATCTGCTAGTTTTGAAATTGGTATAAAAGAATTATATAAAGAGAGAATGATGATGATGATTGTTTAAATTTTTATTTAAATAAATTTAAAAAATAATATTTGTAAAGATTTATAAGTTAGTGTGAATGTGTGAGTTCGAGTGCACTATAAACCCCAAAAAGTGAAAAAAGAAAACACCCCCACTACAAACTTGTGGTAATTATTGGTGCAGGTCCATGACCAGCTCTAAAACATTTTAAATCCAATAAATTAGAAAGCAACAATCCACCCTCAAATTATATCAGAATGAAAAGTATCATTTAGTACCTAGGGCTCCAAATTGCATCCTTGTCCTCAAATATCTGATTAATAATGATGATGACGACGGCGGAGGTGATCATGATGATATTGATGATGATTAATGGGACACTATTAATATTCTAAAAACAAACGTAAATAAAGAGGTAGTAAATGGAAGTGTAGCACCCTTCCTACAAAAGCATGTATCTTCAAAATCATCATCATCGTCATCAATGGCAAAAATGAAATAAAAAAGAGCAAAAAGTTAAATGGAGTAAAAATTAAATAAGATCCATTAATTTATATTAAATGGCAGGACCCACGTTCGTTTGATCGAAACAACATTCCTACCTTTACGTCGAGTCGACACTCCCAAAATTATATACTCTAATTAGAGACAATATAACTCTAAATTGATGTTTTGGAAATAAAGGTTCATTAAGACTGATAGCTTGAAATTTAGAACCGTGGAACACATTGAGAGCCCGATATGAGTAATTTGTATCAAACAAATCTTAGTAACACAACGGTTAGGTAAGATGATGGCTGCTTTCACTGTAATGACTGCAGACATATTTTTCTAAAAATTCAATACTATATTTTCATAAAAGTCCAACATGTTTATACATGAGAAAGTTAGGCCCTGAGTGTGCCCAAAACATGATATACTATTTGGAAATGATAAAACTCCATATATATGCATTACTAAATAGTGGGTTGGGCTTTGGCTATGTAAGCTTGTTAATTCTGAGCATTGCATCACATTCACGGAGGTAGGAATTAGATGAAAATGTGCGAATGTTCCTCACCTTTAAATTAGCCGATCTACATTATTAAGTTGTAAATGTTTTCTACATAGTCCAAAACTGAGTCAAGTATTCCCATATAATCTAGCCAGGGTAAAAAAGAGAAAAGAAAGCTATGGAAGAGAGGAGTTGGACACAAACTCTTAAAAGCAAAGCTTCCATGCCTCCAAGTGACTGACAGTTGGAGAGAGACATAGGGGCGCGCATTGATTATAGTGGGGTTAATTGACCCCACTGAGATCTGAAAAAATATTTAAAAATAAAAAAGTTTATGTCATGAATTAAACTTATGGGAAGCTTTTGACCCCACTCAATTTAAGAGTTTTACCCCACATTAGCTAACTTTACACATTTTCTTTGTTGTTGTGGTAGTGAACAAAAGTCACCATAAAATACGTGCTGCCTAAGTTAATGGGCCAATTGTCTACCAAACCAAATCAAACCAAGCCTTTTTCCACTAGGTGGGGTCGGTTATATGGATTTGACGACGCCAATCAAATCTGTTTAGGGTCATGTCCTCCGTTAGATTCATGTAGGCAAGGTCATGTTTAATAGTTTCTTTCCAACTTCTCTTGGGTCTCCCTCTCCTACTCCTGACAATCTTCATGCTTTCACACCTTTTAACAAGTGCCTCCGTTGGATGCCTTCTAACATGGCCGAACCATCTCAGTCGATTTTCTCTCATTTTATCTTCAATCAGTGTTATTCCTACTTTGCCCCTAATCTCCTCATTCCTAATCCTATCTCTCCTTGTGATCCCGCACATCCATCTTAGCATTCTCATCTCCACAACTTCCATCTTCTTGACATGATTATGCTTTACTGCCCAACACTCTTATCCATATAACAACGCTGGTCGTACCGCCACCTTATAATACTTTCCTTTAACCTTGAGGGGGACTTTCTGATCACACAAGACCCCCGAAGCACTCCTCCATTTGGTCCACCCAGCCTGAATCATGTGACTTACATCAGTATCAATCCCTCCATCCTGTTGCACCATAGATCTAAGGTACCTAAAGTTTTCTTTCTCTACAATCTTTTGTGTGCCCAAACTTACTTCTATGTTACCAGGTGTCCTACTTTGACTAAACTTGCATTCCATATATTCCGTTTTGCATCGACTTAGCCTAAACCCTTTTGTCTCTAATGTTTTTCGCCACAATTCTAGTTTAGCATTCACTCATTCTTTCGTCTCATCCACTAAAATAATGTCATCTGCAAATAGCATACACCACGGCACCTCATCCTGGATATGTCTTGTAATCTCATCCATAACTAGGGCAAACAAGTACGGGCTTAACGCTGAGCCTTGGTGTAGACCAATCGTGATAGGAAACTCCTTAGTTTCACCGCCAGTCGTCCTTATAGATGTCAGACTCTATCATACATATCCTTTATCGCTTCAATATAAGCGACACACATTCTTTTCTTTTCCAGAACTTTCCAAAGAATCTCCCTAGGAACCCGGTCATAGGCCTTCTCTAAGTCAATGAACACCATATGTAAATCTCTCTGACCTTCTCTATACTGTTTCATTAACCTCCTCAGGAGACCCTCCCCCTTTGTCCGGGCTTGGGACCGGCTATGTCAAGGATACCCCAACATAGGCGGAGTTGCCAATTGTCTACCAAAAAAAAAAAAAAAATTAATGGGCCCACATTGGTGATATGCGCTCTAGCAACAAGTTTTTAGTTTTTATAGGAATTGGTGACATTGCTAAAAAAAATTAGTGGAGACAAAGAAGGATACCGTATACCTATTAGTTTATTTGCTTCTAAAATTGGCGTTGATTTTACTAGTAGCGACTGCTACAGTAGAAAGAACTTTCTCAGCAATGAAATACGTAAATAATAGGTTGCGTAACTGAATGGGAGATGAATAGATGAATGACTGTCTGGTCACGTATATTGAAAATGATGTGGTTGCTAGTGTTTAATGAACCTATTATGCAACGATTTCAACACATGAAAACCCGTTGAGGGCAGCTATATGAGTTTATGTTTTTGGATTAAGAACTATTACTAACAATGTATTAAATTTTTTTTGAGAATTTAATATTATCTTTGTCGGATTATCGAAAATAGATTATTTGGTTTTATATTATATTTGTCAAATAATTGAAAGTAGATGACAGATATTAATAAAGGGAAAACCAAATTTATTCGATTTGCAGAAGATAAGTCTTTTATTGATCTCACTTACTCGAATTCCTGGAGCCGCCACTAGAGAGAGATCAATGTATAGATATCGAGATTGTAGATAAAACAGGCACACCGAGTGAACCAACGCAAATGTGACGCCCCTCATTGAGACTGCTATAGGCGCTATCTAGGGTTTTCTCCCATAAATAAAATCTATATCTCTGTCTTTCTTTTGTGGGGAAGAGGAGATGAAACTTGAGAGAGAAAGAAAGAGATTTTTTGAGTTGAGGCAATGGGAAATTTTTGGATTTGTGTACTATGTGATTTTGAGTTGTGAAGAACCGTTCCATTTTCTAAAAGGATTGAGAGGCGTTGAGCATGGGTGGTGGAGATTTAATTTATTATATTAAATAAGATTTAAGGAGATTGCTGGATTTATGCGTCGTGCAATATTTTAGTAATTTTAAGTTGTTTAGTGTTTCATGTTTGCAAGGTATTGAGAGACGTTGAGGGAAGAAGCATTTCATGTTTATTGAGAGACGTTGAGGGAAGAAGTGTTTCATGCTTGCAAGGTATTGAGAGCCGTTGAGGGATGGATCAAAGAAGATTTTAATTATTATATTCAATAAGATTTAAGATCTTATTAGCTCAAAAGTTAAAAGGCCATCTTGGAGGAGCCAAAATAAATTGACCCACAGTGAAAATAAATTGAACTAATTTCTTAGTTGAAATCAGTCACTCTCATATATAAGAATTGTCTCAAAAGCCGTAGTTAGAATTTGAATCTCGGTTTGCCTAACAATATCAGTGCCTTCATACACCGTTCTCAAAAGATCCCACTCCTCTTTCGCAGTTTTACAAGTGGAAATTCTGCGAAAGTCTGAGTACGTAACACCTTTTTTTATGGCATTAATAGCTTTTTCATTCCAATGGGCCCGATTTTTATTACCTTGGGTCCAATCAACCTTGGGTTTGGGAATCCTTTTCCAATCAACAACCACAGTGGGTGGAGTGTACCCATTCTCAACAATTTCCCAAACATCATAATCAATAGAGCACAAAAACAAAAACACAATCATTCTTACCTTCCAGTAAAAGTAATTGTTACTACTGTAAGAACCCGACCTCTTAACCCCAGAATTAGCACTAATAAATTTTCCAATATGTTATTTTAAGCTCATTAGATCGAGATTATCAATTCAGACAACTTTTGTATTCAATCTGAGGCCCTGAAACCCATCAATTGACCAATTCCGTCATAAATTGATATACTTTGACCGAACTATTGACTTTTTTCCTTGAAACCCTGAAATTCGTGGATCTGGTCCAAAAATTAGATCTTGACATGCTCAACAACTTTCATGTTTAGCCCAAACTCATTCGAAGCCCCGAGAGGCCAGTTTGACCCCTGACATACTTTTCAAGGAGTTTACAAACTACCAACAATCTCCGAAAAATCTGATCTTAGATTTGTTGTTAAGCCCTCCTCATGATATATGAGAAGTCCACAAAATTAGGTCATCAGGTCATCATTTCAAGAGCATTTGTGGACTTAATTAGGTTTAATTATATAGAATTGCACTTAATTTCATGATTACATGTATTTAGGGATATTTTTGGGAAAATGGTCAGAATTGGTCAAAATTCATTGAATTGCATGACTTTTTTTGTGAAATTAGGATTTTTCATCTCATTCATCACCCCAAAATTAGTTTTTGGCTTCATCAATGCATACTTGCTATTTTTGGCACCATGTGCTATCTTTGGAAAGTTTGTCATTTGGGTGCATCATTAGGCATGTAGGGTCCCATGCATTATTCATGTTTATTTTCTTACATGTAATTAATGATAAATTTATTTCTTTCAATTTCTAGGAGAAATCAACTTGGGACCCACATTGATGAAATTTGAGAAGAGAGGTCAAATAAAAGTCAAATAATCAAGCAAGGAAAGAGGCCAAGCATGCCTTGGACGTCCAACATGTGCCCCACGCACACCATTGCATGCCAACATTGAAGCTTTCATTTGTGCACAATTATTCCCGGATTTTTATGGGGCAGCAACTTAAAATGGCCATAATTCTCAAACCGAGTGTCGGATCGGTGCAATCTAGACACCGTTGGAAAGCTCTTTTCGAGTAGATATCTTGGAGCCCAAGTTTACATAAATCAGAGCTATATTGAGGGAGATATGACCTCAGGAAGTTGTCTGCTACAGTTTTAGGTGGGAATTGCAAGAAATCTCAATATTTGGAAAGTTTCTTCCCTCTACATCATCATGTAATTTTAAGAGATATTCTTGAAATTATAAAAGGAAGGTGTGTGCATCAAGAAACCTAATAAGGCAAGGAGATATATCTAATTTAAAAGTCTTTCCAAAGAAAGAAGCTAGCTTGGAGCCTAAGCTAGAATCTCTACACAAGGAAACAAGAGCCCTAAAGATGAGAGATTCTTTACTAAAAAAATATTTTCAAAAATCATAAAAAGGAACCAGCCAATTCTTGGCTGGACGTCCATCACTTTGGGTAGCAATTTTGGATGCTCTCTCTCTCTTTCCCACTCCCATCTACCCTTTCTCTCTAAGCCCCTTCTTCTTCTTCTCCCTCCTAATTCTTTAGACATAGGTTGAGAGATCATGTTGAGAGAATGATGAAGAGAGAAGAATCTTAATTTTTTGTACTTCAAGATCAAGGAAAAAAGACACTACTTGGATTGATTTGCAACTTTCTATGTAAGTGATTTAATTTTCTTATTTTAGCTCTTTTATGTGTTTTGATTGGAGACAATATTTTACATGATTAAAGCAAGGGTTTGAAAATAAAATAAAAATATCAGAAGTCGAGAGACATCAAATAATCACTTGCATATATTTTTTTCTACTCTGAGAAGAGAGGACATTATCATCGCAATGTCAATACTTGTAGGATTGTCTAGTTTCTAGATCTTGGTACTACTTTTTCGCTTTTTATTTTCTTTCCACCCCTTTTGTTGTTATTTTCAAGTTAATATTCTTAATTTTTTTTATTTACAAATTCTAGATTTAAAAACTCAACTTGCATCTTTCTATGTTTAGTAGAAACTTTCTATTCTTGTTATTTGCATAATATATGGTTAGAAAGTGTCTTTGTGCATACTTCATATTTAGAAATTGCATTAGAACAAGTTTTTGTTGCTGAAATCAAAAGATTATCAACTGATTAGAAACACTAAATTCGGATCTGATAAGTGAATAGTAAAAAATCCTGCACAGTTCAGCAGAATTGACCCAACTGAGTTACATAAGTGCACGATTTAAAAACCAGGTAAACGTTAATATTTTTGTCCACAAAATAGTAGATTTAAAGTATGGTAATTGGACTTTGAAACCCCAGAATTTCAGCAAAAAGTAACCTAGGGAACCATGTCAACCAGAGGCTCAAACAGGGGTAGTTGGTATGACTGCGTTCAGATTTCAGCAACAAAACAGTTCAAGTAGGCATCTTTAGGTGATCATATCTTTTTCGTTTTAAGTCCTTTTTCGGTTTTTTTTTTTTTTTGGGAAAACCGCACTATACTTACCTGGACTTTGGCCGTTTTGCAGAGTACCCCCTATACTTTAGTATTTATGACTAAACCTACTTGTAGTTTTGGTTAACTTGCAAAATTAACGGATTCTGTTAGTATTAACGGCGTAGGTCGTATAAATGGCATTTGGTGCATATGGGCGGGAAATTAGTAGCCCAAAAAGACTTATTTGCCCTTGTGGGTTTTGTTGCAGGTGCTGGTGGAAGGCCGGCCTCATGAATAGAACTGCACTGGTTCGCCTGCAATCGCTTGATGGCAGCCATGAGAGAGTTGGAGATGGGCATTAAAGAGAAAGAATCACAGCACTGCAACGCCGCCATGGCGGCGGCACTACAGCTCTGCAACACAAAACTCCTTTGCTTTTCGATCTGCGCTGCTTCTATTGCTGCAACTTCATCAATGTAAGGAAAGGGAAAGCAAAAGAAGCGACGATCTAAACCTTCCGCCCTTCCTTCCTGTCCATTGATCTCTGATCATGTGGTGGGACCCACTCCATTGCTCCAATCTAATAACAAAAGGCGATTAGATCCGAGTCATTGACTCTGTTCTAAGAAGCAATGACTGCTCTTCCCTTCCTTCTATCCCTGGATACCGCGATCTAGGCCCCTTCTATGTCTCTGATTGGGATTCGATCGTGTACGTCAATTGCTCACTTCCTGTGGACAATCCTCACTACATATCAACGGCTCCATGCATCAGTGGCCCGCCTGGGATGTATGTCTATGCCATGATGGGAAGTCGAATGATGTATGATCTCAACATCCATCCTCCTCCTCAAATCCTCTCCCCCCCTCTCTCTCTCTAAACCCAACCAAATTCCCACCTCCTCAAATCCTCTCCCCCCTCTCTCTCAACTCGTTCCAGAAGCAGGTTTTCGACCAATTCCATGATCTCGCTGCATCGGACGATGTCCTTTCTCTCTCCTGGATCCGACAGCTGCTAGACGCCTTCCTCTCCTGTCAGGAGGATTTCAGATCCATCATTTTCAGCCGTCGGATGGCCCTCTCCAGACCCCCTCTAGACCACCCGATCGCCGACTTCTAGGAGGGTTTTTGCCATGTTTTTTGGCTTTGCTGTCATGAACAGAATTCTCTGTTTCAGAGTGAACTGGGACATGAAACTCAGTAACAAAGCGCTTAGAGCCCTCTAATCTCCTCTTTTTGTTTGACTTCATGTGATTAGATTCTTCATCTTCGCTAGAAGAATCAGTAGCATCTGGTTCGTTGCAGAGAATTCGTATCTTCCTCATCGTTTTCCCCTCTTCAATATCAGTCTTCTTCACTCTCCTGAAGATTGTCTTTTCCTGAGGCATTTTTCAGGAAGAGAAGAAAAACCCAGAACATAAAACAAAAAAAAAAAAAAAACTCGCAGAGAAAGAGAGAAATGGATAAAAATCAAAACTCTGTTAAGTGAGAGCGCCTCTAAAGAACAGAAACAAAAACAAAACTCCTCCTATGTGAAAGAAGAACCTGCCAAAACCCCAAGTAGAATAAAAAAAAGGAGTAAGAGAGAGAAAAGCCTAAAAAAGACATAAACCCCAAAAACGATGAAGTGGGTATTGAAGGGTTTAAGAAGAGAACAAACCGTTTGGATGGTAGATGCATGAGAAGACCTTTTCTCCTTTTGAGACCAGATGGAAACTTAGAAAGATCCAGATGAAAAAGGCCAGACCTGTTTCTTAGCTGCTCCAATAACCACCAGGCTAAAACCCTCCGACATAAATCTCTACTGCCCTTCTCTTTCAGAAAATATAAACCTAACAGCAAGATCGCCCAAAATCGCCGGACCATGTGATCCCTAGCAGCAAGAGCAAAATGGAAAAATGAACAAAACACGCATGTAGAGACTTTATATATGGAAGGGTAATTTTGCCATTTTCTATATTCCGTCACGGACGTTTGTATTTGCAAGTCAACTAAAACTACAGGTAGGTTTAGTCCAAAATACCAAAGTACATGGACTACTCTGTAAAAATACCAAAGTACAGGTAGGTATAGTGCTTTTTTCCCTTTTTTTTTGTGTGTTCATGCATCATCAGACTATTGATCCCAGCCATTAGATTTAGGTTCACACCATCTTAGGCCAGTCGTGCAGTCCAGTGAAAACAGGGCCGCGCAATAGTTTCCATACTTGGAAGTTTTTACAGCATGCATCATGTAGTTAGAAACTTGCATAAAATTGCATTGTTAGCAATTAGGGCATTATAGATCATTCATATTTGCATAAAAATTGATTTAGGTAAGTAGGATCTAATTTAGGAAATTTTATTTTGATTTTTTTTTATATTAAACTGGTCGTTTGATTTGTGTGTTCTTTTGTAGGTTTTTAGATATTTTAGGATTGCTTAGATTAGGTTTCCTTTAGTACAATAGTTCTTTTATTTTTGGAAAGCATTGTAATTAAACTTTTTATATTTAGTTATCTAATTTAAATAGTTTCTATTGAGGCCAGATTTAGTGTTTATTTAGGACATGTCAAAGTTGAAAGGTTTCTTGAAAAGCATTGCTCCCTGTGGATCGACCTGTATTTACCAGATTATTACTACAATCGTACCCTACACTTGGGGACCGATCAATATACAATTGCTCTACTTTGACCAAGTTCATCCGAGGTCCTTAAGACCTCCGGTTTTGCATCACAAGTTCATCAATGGTGTAGCCAACTCATAAACTAATCCCCTCAAAATATCTTAGCTACCTCTCCTTTTCATTAATGACACCCACCTACCACCACTATCCTCCATTTATTCTCACATTCCATCGGCCACAAGAGAGACTCTTTCTCTCCCTCATCTCCATCGTCCAACGGCAATGAGCCCCCTCTCTTTTCTCCTATCTCTCTTCTTGTTGACATGCTTGGCCCATTTCCAATTCTAGTTTGGGTTTTGATTTTTAGGGGCCTTTTGGAGGTGGTTTATGTGAAAGGTTTGAGGAGGCGTTCCAGTTGAGATTTGGGCCATTCGTTGAGTTCTTGGACTGCTTTGGAGCGATCTTAGGTCAATGTAAGTTTCCAAACTAATTTACACAGCTGCTGTGATCTTTAAGATACTAACTATCCGCAAGTGCACGGCTGCCTATATGAGATAGTGGTAAGAACGGGTCGAACCCACATGGAGCTAATTAAAGAAACTTTTAAATTAAGAGAACTAATTAACTAACAAGTAATGAAAGTTTAGAAATAAAAGCAAGCAACCAATTTAGAATGATAAAAACTACCGAATAATGAAAGTGATTAGAGTATAGGAATCTAATAAGCATCCACCAATTATTTATCAAGTAACTATAGTTTGTTCCATTTTTTATTTCAAATCAAAGACAAATCATTTTTTTTAATTTGGAAAATCTAACTTTTAAAATCTATTTTTAATTATAAAATTCAAAACCCAAGACTTCCTTCACTTCATAAAAGAATAAAAATAATGTAAGCACTACCCATAAAAAATAAGCATAAACCATCAATAAAATCTAAGTCCTAAGCATGGCCCATCAAACCTAAGCATGGATAGTCAAAAATTAATTTTTATTTTAGAAATCAAAAATGGAAGTTTGCCTAGGGCACAAAGACAAGCCTATTAATCATTAATCACATAAACATGAAACACAAAATAGAAATACTAAACAAATAAAGTGATGGTTACTTATCTTCATCCATAGCATGAATCAATAGATTAGCCCGCCATTGCAAAGAAAAGTACTTGATTTTTCATTAGAACTTTCATCTTTACAACTTCTCCTTCACAATACTTCTCCTTCAAAACAAGTCCTTGGACATGGCCCAAGGCTACTAAAAAAATTAATGGAGAAAACAAGAAGGGAAGAAAAAAGAAAAAAAGAGAGAAGGAGAGAGGATTTACAAGGGAGGGATGATCTCCCCTGTACTTCCTTTGGGTTCCTTTTATAACTCCGGTTATCTTACAGATACATTGAATTTGGACACATTCTCCGCAGATTTGATTTATTTTAGTGGATAAGGTATATCTCTTATTCTTTTTTAATTTGAATGAGGTGGAAGCTTCTGAAAACCTCTAAATAGCTTGGCTAATCTTCAGATGGGGTCCCACAAGGGACGTATAACAATGGATTATCAACGATGTGGATCTAATTGCAATCCCGCCTAAATAAGAGCATGAAAATCTCCGGGCCCACAAATTTATCAATTTAGCTCTGATTTACACAATCCTGGGCTCCACAAAAATCTATTCTAAATAAGATTTCCAACGGTAGGTAAATTTCATCCATTCGACGGTCGGATTGAAAGTTTTGGCCATTTTAAGATGAGCTGCCCTAAGAAAAACAGGATTACTTTTGAAATTTGAATTGCAATGGACTTTATCTCTGCACAACTTTCATTTTTGAAAGGAGATCAGTTGTGGCTGATTCAAACTCTTTTTCTTTTATTCCAATTAGAATCGTACTCTTTGAATTATCCATTAATAATTTCAAATCTGCAACTACTGCGAATCCTGCCATGTGGGACATTTCATCTACTTGAATAGTGGGCCATATGAGAAGTCTTCTACTATAGTTAGGACTCTTCAACTGACATGATGAGTAAACCCCCCCCCCCCCTGATTGATTTTTGTGTGTGGGGGGTCTACTTGGTGAATTCTTAAATTTACTTCTTTTCAAACTTCAATTCAGCAATGCATGGCCCAAAATGATTGTGTGCTTGGAAGTGGGTCCGGTGAAAGAGGCTTGCAATTCTAATTTTTTGCACATTCTAATTCAACACATCAAATACTAAAGAGTCCATATTGAAGCGGGACCTATCCGGATAGAGTTCTACTCCAATTGGGACTCTTTGGAGAAAAATTGCATAACATTCTAAGTTAATGCAGGAAATGTATAAAAAAATATGAAATTTCAAGTTTCTAGGTGAAAATGCATTAAATGATGGAATTAGATGAATAATGATACAATTCACCTAATTAAACCCCTAATTCATTCGAAAATGATGCGTAAATGTGCAAATTCATGAACTCAACAACAACATGTTATGGTTGTCCTCTTGATTCACATAAATCTGTTTAATTGTTTAAATGTTGAGAATGCCTGATTTGTAATCATGTTAGATCATTAAGTTCCTGTCAAGATTATGAGTAATTAAGTTAATGGGAACTCAGTAGGTCTCACTATGGGATTCCCTTACCTCTTGAATCGATCAGTCATCAGCCAGTTGGCCTAGCCTGTCTCTAGCGCCACAACACATTGCTGCAGCCGTAATATGCATCAGCCACGCCCGTCGGCCATCGCCCACGCACGCGGCCATCATAGCACACCCTCACACCTTAACCATCGCCAACGCACGCGGCCATCGCAGTACCCCTGCGCACTCCGACCATCGCCCGCCCATGCGCCAGTGGCTATCGCATTCGATGCACGGCCATTTCACCCAGCCTGCCTCAGTGGCCAGGCAACAAATCGCCTACCCAGCAACCAGCAGTTGCTGCACCCAATGCTTGTTGACCAGTGGGTAACATCTGTTGCTCCAGCGGCCAGCAGACCCTCCCTTTACCTGCCAGCAGTGCGTGGCCGGCTGGCACAGATGTTGCACATTGACTGGCGGGCTCGTCTATGGGCCCCGTAAAACTGGATTCTGACAAGCTTTACGACCCGTCTGGGACTGTTTTAGCCCGATTCACCCCTATAACGTCTTTGAGTTTTTGGGACTCAAATTTGAACAAAGAAATGGGCAAATTAGGTGGTACCCAAATTGTATAACTCCTACAGAAATATAGATTTTTGTTATGAAAGCCCAGATAACCTTTGACATTAACCCGAACCACTAGTGGACCTAAGTTTTGGTCCTAAGACCCTAGTAATCCCCTTATGCAAGATTAGATATGGACTTCCCTTCGTAAAAAGGGAACCCGAAACTTAGATAATTGGTGGACCCCATACCTTAACCTCGACTGAACATGATTTATACCATGGTACAAAAAATCGGCCGATACCGGTATGTATCGGCCGATACGTACCGGTATCGGCCGAGACCGAACCGATATCTCGCTGAGATATCGGTATCGGCGATACGCTTCAAAATATCGCCAATTTATCGCGATATATCGGCCGATATGAGGTCCATATCGGCCGTGGCGATATCTCGGCCGATATTTTTAAAATATCGGCTGAGATCCCTTAAAAGCCTAAAAACCTTAATTGTTTCCCATTTTTCATCTTCTTCCCCTCTCCTCTCATATCCAAAATTCTAAGAGCAGCAGCCACACATTTGCTTACCCATCTTGCATATTTTCTTCAAGAAAATATTATTAAGGTAAGAGAAAATCAACTTAAAGCATGGTATTATGTATTTATGTGTGTTTTTTTTAGATGAAGCATGAAAAATTAGAAATCATGAGAATGTCACTTGTGTTGTGTTCTTCACTTAGAACTAAGTTAGATCTATATACTTTCTTGCTAGATCTACTCATACACATGATTTTGTATTATTTTTAAATTTTTTTATTTTCAAAATTTTTAATATTTGAATAAAAATATATCATTTTTTTGAAATTTCATCACAAATATGTTCTTTTAATGATTCATGATCATTGTATGGTATGTAAATGATTGATCTACATACTTTTATGCTAGATTTACATATTTAGGATTTTAAAAATGATTTTATTAAATCTTAATTTTTTTTAAAACAATTGTTGTTAATTGTTAGACTATTTATGATACTAAATGCTTATTAATGGTGTGTAGATGATAGATCTACATCTACTCATTGTCATAAACATGATTTAGATTTTTATTTTATTTATTTCATTTTCGGATTTTCTAATATTTGAATTATAATATATCATTTTTTTGGGATTTCATCATAAATATGTTCTTTTAATGATTCATGATCATTGTGTGGCATGTAAATGATTGATTTATATACTTTTATGCTAGATCTATATATTTAGGACTTTGAAAATGATTTTATTAAATCTTTAATTTTTTCTAAAAATAATTGTTCAAGTGTATTTAATATTTATGATACATTAACTACCAAAGGCTTAGGACTTTGAAAATGATTTTATTAAATCTATAATTGTTGTTAGAGTATTACTATTATATAAATGTCTTATTTTATAGGAACAATGGTGCGTGACATAGATCCGGCATGGAGTCACGGTGAAGCAGTAGGAAGTAGAAGCAAAATAAAATGTAATTATTGTGAAAAGGTTCTCAATGGGGGGATTACCTGATTGAAACAACATTTGGCACATGTATCAGGACAGGTGATAAAATGTCCGAAAGTGCCACCAAATGTGAGAGCTGAAATGCAGGGGCTCCTTAAGACACTTGCACAAAAAAAAAGTAGTACAAGAAAGAAGAAGAACCGAGGAATTTGAAGCATGTAGAGAAGAGGTTTTTGGTTCCTCTGATGATGACGATGAAGACCTGGAAATGACAAGGGCTAGGAGAGAAAGTGTAAGGGCACTTCAGGAGGAGGAAGAAAGGAGAAGAATGCAATATGAAGCAGCAGCTAGAGGTAGCCAATATGAGCAGGATGGTTCATCCGGATCAGGTTGAGCGAGTTTGCGTCGGGCATTTAGTCATAAACAACCCCGTCAAGATCTAGACATTGAGGAGGTTGAAAGACCTCCTACATAGGCACCTCGTAGGCCAGATGTGGTGGGGCCAACTGACCCATTTGCTTATAGAAAACCAACATCAAAGCAGCCAGGCATCATAAAAGCACTAAAGGGCAAGTTTGGTAAAGCAAGAGATAATCTAGTGAGAGCTACTGGGAAGTTTTTTTTGGATGGAGGCATTCCACCCAACAAGGCATCTTCTCCTTATTTCACCACCATGTTAGATGCAGCTGCAGCACATGGTCTAGGTATAAAGGCACCCACCCCTTATGAGATTGGGCATGTATGTATTGAGAAAGAGTATGATGAGTTGCAAGCTTGGGTGGAAACTTTCAAATGGGCATGGAAGGAAAGAGGTTGCACACTAATGTGCGATGGGTGGACGACGATCACACATCGTCATCTCTTGAATTTTCTAATCTACTCATCTATGGGCACGGTGTTTATCAAATCAGTTGATGCAACTGATCACATCCAAGATGCAAGATATATTAATAGGTTATTGAATGATTGATTGAAGAAGTTGGGGCAGATTGTATAGTTCAGGTGGTTACCGACAATGCTGCAAACATGAAGGCTGCAGGAATGATGCTTATGAAACAAAGGCCAAGGATATTTTGGTCTCCATGTGCAGCACATTGCCTGGATTTAATGCTTGAAGATATTGCAAAAGGAAAAGTCATGAAGCAAGTGATTGGTAAGATAAAGCAGATCACCAATTTTTTTTATCAGTCATATAGACTCATTTCCATGATGAAAACACATACAGACAACCATGAACTACTGCGGCCTGGCATCACTAGATTTGCCACCCACTTTATTGCTATAGAAAGTGTTTACAAGTATAGAGAAGGACTTCTGCAATTAATAAAATCACAAGAGTTCATGAATTCAAAATGGGGAAAGAGACCAAGTCCCATTACAATAGAAGTGTGTAAAACAATTGTGTCCAATAAATTTTGGCCTCATGTGAAGGGTGTTTTAAATGTTTTTGATCCCCTAATAAAGGTTCTTTGATTGGTTGATGGCGATGATAAGCCAACAATGGGCTTCTTACATGAGGCCATGGAGAGATCAAAGCTGGCTATTCAAGCAAATTGTAGATATTACAAACAGTATTGGAAGATCATCGACGATCGATGGGGACGACAATTGAAACATGATTTACACACTGCTGGTAAGTAAAGGCTGTTTCCTTTAATATTTGAATTGTTGCATTCAATTTTGCCTCACTATATTAATTTATCATTGACTAAAACTCATTGGTACTTTTACAGGATACTTTTTTAATCCACAATTTAATCCACAAAACTCATCTGATGAAATCCGTTTGGGATTAAAAAATATAATTGAAAGACTGGCAACGAATACAGATGAAGCAATTTAGGCTACTAATCATGTAGGCAGTTGAAGAAACTGCGATTCAGATCTGAATATTACTAGCGGAAGATATTCATGGCTAATTTGTAACATGACAGATTTTCAAAAATCTGATTTGGGCAGCATAAATCAGCCATAGTGATCGCATCAGAACTCCATGAATTCATGACCAACAATTGTATAATTTAAGGAGAATGAAAAAGACTATTACCTCGAAGATTTGTAGACTTCAAATCTCTGAAAAAATAGATCCAAAGGCCCGAACTCAGACTTGCAACTAACAAACAAATTGCTGGAATTTTCTGCAGTAGTATTGCCTTTGATCTTCTTCTCTATCTCACTTCCAAATCTGATTGGCTAAGATGGTGGGATCTTAATCTAGGAATTGAGAACTAATTTTCCAATGAAAAATCTCAGATCTCAAAGTTTCTTCAATGAAGAAGAAACAACTCAAAGAGCTGGACGTGTGGCACTCCTTGTGCTTCTTTATTAGTGTCGGACGTCCAAGAGGTATGAAGTTTCTTTTATAGAAACTTTGTGGTAGCTTTCCCAAAAAGTTATCTCTCCTTATTCTCAAAGATGTCCTAAAAGGAAAGTATAATCTAAAGATTTATTTCCTTTTAGAAACACTCTAATAAGAAAAGGAAACTAAGGAACTTCCCACGCAATTAGTAATCCTAGTTGTACAACACTTACTAATTTTAAGTTCCTAATCCAAAAAGGAAACTTTCTCATAGGAATACTAATCCAAAGAGGAGTCCAACCTTCCAAGTAGAGAGACCTACTCAAAATTGGAAACCTTACCCATGGAAATCCTATTATAGACGTCCCTCATGATGATGGACCGCGCTCCCGGAATGCCCGGGGTTCCTACCGAGGTCGGCGGACGTGGGAGTCCGTTTGGTTCCGACCCTTTCGTAACCGGGGGGCAAAGGGGGGCGTGCATCAACATTTCTTTTTTTTTGTGGGTGTGCCAGATTTTCTATTTTTACTTGGAATTGCAAGTGGTGATCCGGAGATCAACCTTCGCAAGTAAAAAGGAAATCAACTTCTTTCAAGTTTTCCATTGCACATATATTTAAGAAAAGAGACATTTTCTTAATTTGCCGTGAAAGGCGATTTTTTTGGCATTTATAGCCGATTTTTGGCGTTTATAGCCGATTTTGGCATTTATAGCCGATTTACAATCCTTATCAACAATGAAAGACAAGAATTGTGATTTTTGTCTCTTTTGAAAAAATACAAACTACAATGAAAAGCAAGAAAAGGAGGATCTAACTTCTCAGGAGATTGTGGGGGACTCGTTTAGATTGACAGTCGCAAGCCATATGTGGGCTTCGCCATCATCCATGCAGATGAGAACAGAGGATGCTATCGATTCGCTTGGCTTGGCTATAACCTCGGGTTTTTAGAGGACAAAGACCAAAGGAAGGTCCTATGTCCAATAAAAAGCCGAGTAGACGGGCTGAAAAGCCATATCTAAGCCATTGGAGGCAGGAGGAGAAGGCAAGGACCTTGGGGGGGGGGTACCCCCCAAGGGACTTTTGTCACCTTGTTACGGTGGCCGGTGTAGAATTTCCGCAGAGTTTTCTCTCTTTTTCCTTTCTCTGGATTTCTGTCTGCTGTCTGTGCTTTTTTCTCTGATGTTTCTGATGTTTGTTGATGTGTGTGTCTTTGTGTGTGTCCTTTCTTCTTGGAGAGCCCTCCTATTTATAGGCTTTTAGGTAGCCTTTTAGGTGGGTTTATGGGCTTTTATTGTCATTAAGCCGCATAATGGGAGGAGTTACAAAATTGAATTGTTTATTTTGTAACTCCTTTTTCTTGGCTTCTGATTAGCCGGAGGAGATTGAGGGCATTTAATCGCCTTTAATCGCCATGATGGGAGGAGTTTCATGGGTTAAATGCCATGAATCTCTTGACTTGTAACTCCCGAATGCTTGCTTCTGATTGGGCCGTCCAAAGAAATGGATTAATGACTGTAATAAAGCTAGTCAATTAATCGCATTAAGTGGTCGCCGAGCAGCTGAGGAGTCGCGGGCCGTGCCACGTCTTTTGAGATTCTTCTGTTGATGATCATCGATGGATCTTCATGTAGATCGACATCAGATGATCATGTAATTTCAGGTGTTTGTTGCCAACAGCGGGTCGGTGCCATCTGTCCTGTCGATTTCTCGATCGGTCGGGTAGAAAGCACACTTTTTTGGTTGACCGGGTGGCGATCAATACTGTCTTCGATACTCTTGATGATTTACCCGTGTTTTGGACGGATGTCAGAGGACTTGGTGTCTCAAAAGCATGAATTTTGGAAAATACCAGAGGCTGGGCTCCTCGAATCGCGAAAAAACGGCGAAAACCGGGGTTTCCGGGGCTTTCCCGGCGACCCCGGGTTCCAAGGTCGCCGGCAACCCTGGCCCAGGGTCGCAGGGGCCTGCGACCCTGGGGGGTTTTCCCCCTTTCGTGTCCCGTTTTGCGTCCGTTTTTGCTTTTTTTTTATTCTTTTTTCTTCTGTATTTTTCCTTGACATTTTGACCATTTATTGGCCTAATTTCTTTGTAGGAAACCTGATGAGAATCCTTGCATTTTATTTTGCAAAGTTTCCAATTTCCTGAGAAAGCCGAAGACTTTGTCGCGCAGAGCTGCCGATTTTCCGTCAGAAGCTGAAACTGGGCCAAACGATGTCGGAATGACCTGAAATTTGGTGTGAAGCCTCCTGAGCAATAAATAAGACCAACCATAGGCTTTTGTTTGAGTTTCGAAGCCGTTTGGGGTCCTATCACCTGTAGACTTGCTTTTTATCGCGATGAAGATGTCGCGGTTTGATGTGCGGTCAATCGATGTCCGATTGACTTGAAATTTGACAGGGAACCTATTGGAGTCATTTTAAGATGATCCATAGGCTCTGTCTTGGAAACCATGGTCCCGGAGAGCTTTTGTCGCCGAGAGCTCCTTTTCGGCTGTCGGAGAAGCGAAGTTAGGCCAAATGATTTTGAAATGGCCCGAAACTTGTTGTGTACTCCTCTTTGGGCTGTCTGGAAGAATCTTGCAGTTTTTGTTTGATTTTGACAAGATTTGATTTTTGGAAGCAGCATTGCCTATTTATGGCAGGTTGCGACTTCATGTAGCTCTTTGGATCTTGAAAAGGCAAAGTGACATTTTTGGTGTCAACAAATGCCCCCTCGAGGTACAGCGGCGAGTTGCTTAACTTTTGTAGTCGATGTGCCTCGAAGAGATTTTTGAAGGAGAGCCTGTGACTTGACCAAGAGTCTTTGAGCAGTCTTTCTTTTTGGTATTTGTAGCCTTTTGAGCTTCCGGGGGAATTTTATGGTAGTGAAAGGGATCACGTACCATCTCGAGGCAAAGTTTTGAAGATGACATCAGGGATGTGGATTTGGGTTTTGACCTTGTGACCTAACAGGCTATATGTGGCAGGTTAGGGGGTCGGGTTTGGTTTTGATCGTGTGACCCAACAAGCTGTATGTGGAATGTTGGGGGATCAATTTTGGTTTTGATCTTGTGACCTAACAGGCTGTATGTGGCAAGTTAGGGGATCAGGTTTTGGTTTTTGGTTTTGGTCTTGTGACCTAACAGGCTGTATGTGGCAAGTTAGGGGACCAGGATTTGGTTTGATGGAATGTCAATTTCAAGAATTTGGCTCAATTTGGTAGATGAGGCTGGATGGTTTGATTTTTGGAAGCTCATGGGGCTTGGAATTTTCTTTTGTATGGTCCAATCAACTCAAAAGAGGCATGGAACCATTTTTGTATGCTCTTGGTAAGAGGGATTTCTCTTTGACTAAAAGCCCATAAAAATTTTCTTTTTTCTTTTGTTTTTTTTTTTTGTGTGTGCCTAGGTGGTCAAACCTGGCTCATATGGGCTAACCCATGGGACCTTAAGCTTTTGAAATGGCTTAGATCTCATATGGTGTCATTTTTGTAAAGAATATCCAAAAATATCTCATTTGGATAGAAGAATATCTTTACTTGGAGAGAATCTCTCATGATCCCTTTATTTTTGGGATAGAATATCTCAAGATATCTTTCTTTTGGGAAAGAATCCGTCATAGATTATATCTTTTAGGAGAAAATCTCTCATTGATTTCTTTTTGGGAGAAAATCCTTCAAGATATCTTTCTTTTGGGAAAGAATCTTTCTAATCTCTTTCTTTTGGTAAGGTTACTAATTAGTAACACTTACCTCTTTCTTCTTTCCTTCTTTGGTTTGCTCTCCTCTATAAAAGCAAGGAGAAGGTTGGATCTCTTGCTCTTATTACTTTCTTTTGCAATAATCTCAAGAGGGCTTCAAGACCAAGAGCTTTTCTTCTTCAAGCTCTTCAAGAGTTTTCTTCTTTTTCTCCATCAATGGCTTCAAGTAAGTTCCCTTTTTCAAGAAAACTCCATTGTAGGAAAAAAAAAGTTCTTTTTTTTTTTTTGTTTCTTTCTTTTCTTTTCTTCTCTTTTTTTTTCTTTTCCACGTGTTTGCCTCCCTTTTTTTTTCACACGGTTTTTTTTTTTGCTTTCTTTTCTTTTTTTTTTTCATGTTTTTTTTTTTTTTGTGTGGGCCGTACGGACAGATCCGTACGGATCTGGCCGTACGGCCACGTGGCCTGTGGGCCAGCCCTCATTTTTTTTCTTTTTTTTTTCTTTCCCTCCCCTTTTTTTTGAGAGAGTTTCTTTTCTTTCTTTTTTTGTTTTCTTTCCCCCCTTTTTTTTTTTTAGAGAAAGTTTCTTTTCTTCTTTTTTTTTTGCTCATCATGATAATGCATTTTTTTTTTTTGCAAACCTAGATGTTCATGCATGCCTTTAATTTGTAAATTAAATTTGTAGCATGATGTGATAGCATACCTGAAAGTTTTCGCAAAGTTGGGAATTTGGAGCTCGCAGTGATGTTGAGCCCTTCCTGATTTTGCGGAGACTTTTAGGTTTCGAAAGTTTGGAGTTTCGGAGCTCGCAGCGATGTTGAGCCCATCTTCAAGCTTTCTATTTCTTTCGGGATAGTTCCTTTTCTTCGGAATTGCCCCGTTATCATGTCAAAATTTCGCCAGATTTTTTTTTAGCGAGACTCTGTCATTTTGATGTTTGATCTTTTTCTTTTCCATCCTTTTCAGGTGGTTCCTCCAGAGCGAACAAGGGTAAAGAGCCTGCTACAAGCGTACCTCGTCGGTCTTCTAGATCTTCTAATCCGGCCGTTCAGCAGGCTTTTGAGAAGGTCCAGTATGTTGAGAGAAATCTGGAAGAGTGCGACTCCCTCAACAGAGATGAGATGAGGCAGCGACTGATCACTCTCAAGGGAGAGGAATTCTATAAGATCGTGGTAAGCAGTCGTCCATGGGTGATGGAAGATCAGAGCGTTTTGCCCAAGCCTACCTTCTTCTTTGGTGATGCAGTCCCTGATGACATTACATACCAGAGGAGATGTTTTCAGTTTTCCTTCTTAGCAGATGGTGAGAAGAAGACTGTTACTACCCGGTCGATGTTTGATCGCACCGTCTCGATTCTGAGCCTTGCCCCCACGTGCCCTAAGAGGGAAGATCCTCCAAGTTGGGTGAGAAGGACAAATGTAATCAAGACCGGGGTTTTTGTTGGCGGTTCTCCTGGATATACGGAGAGGTCGCCTGTTGATATGGACCTGTTGATGCCATCCAGCGGCTACCAGGGCTCTGATTATCCGTCGGTCGATTTGAGACCGGTGGGCCTTGGTATTTTCAGCGGTGACGGCAGCAATTGGATCAAGCCTTTCCGACTTCGTGGCCGCTTCAATGCTGACTCCGAGTGGAAGTCGTGGACTGATCGCGACCTGCTGATTGGTGGCGCCGTTTTGAAGGAAGCCGGGATTTTTGATGCGGTCCGCGCCTTTAGGGAGACCGTGATCTTTTCCGACGAGGCCTTCATGGCTATGCTGGAGTCATTCCTCCCACAAACCAATACCTTCGTTGTGACGAATGGTGAGATTGGTTTTTCTTTGAAGGAGCTGAGCGCCATTACCGGATTGCCCATCCTCGGCAAACTCTATGAGGAGTTTATGCCGATTGACAGCGTCCTCGAGGGGCAGTCTGAGGAGTTCAGGCTTTTATACTTTCAGCTCGTCGCCTTCTATGATTTTTTGAAGGAGAAGGGGGGTTCGAAAGTTAGATCCAGCAGTTGGAAGAGTTTTTGCTCTTCATTCCCCAACTTTTTTGATAGCAGGGAGTCTTCTGATAGCGTGACCCAGGAAGCCGGAGCTCAGGATCCAAGTTCAAAGAAGATCTTGGCCATGCAAGAAGAGTTGGGAGATTTCTGTGCAAGTACAAACGCCATATGTCCTGACATTGCACTGCGGAGAGATCTCGCTGTTTACCTCACTTATTGGCTTGGTGAGGCTGTTTTTGCTGGAGGAGATGGAACGCACATCAGGCCGCATTGTATTTTCCCGGCTTGTCAGATGGCGTTTGGAGAGCAGCTTGCTTTGGTGCCAGCTCTTTACTCCTACCTGTGTACCGAACTGCAGGCTGCTGCTTTTTTGGTTCGGCTTGGGCTTCCCATGAATAGGGTATTTTCAGCCCATATCTTTTATTCGTGGTATGTATACCACTGTCCTGGCTTCCATCGGCTGGGTGCTGCTCAGGATGATGATCCTCTGATGATTCGACTGGCTAAAGGCAAAGCCGTGTCCGAATCACTTTTGTTTGCCCGTATGAGGATCCGACGGTTCAGGGACGTCGAGATGGGGCAATCTTCAGTAAAGCTTTCTCCGGAGTTGCGGAAGAAGGCTTTTGATTTTGGTGCCTCCCGAGACTCTACGAGGGCGGGGTCGGGAAGGCATTATTCCTTGACAAATGCAGAGAGAGAGTGGCTTTTCAGCATACGTGTCGGCACGATGGTGTACCGTAGACATCTTTTCGTCGACATCCAGCCGTATGTACCCTCTCGCTTTGCTTTGCAGCTTGGCTTTTCTCAAGGCGTTGTTGGAGCGCCTTCAAGCATGGTGAAGCGCTTTGGAGGCTTACAGGACGGGAGAAATGCATGGGCTTTCTATAGTGCTGAAGACACTACAGCCATGATTTCTTATCCTGTGTTGCTGACTTCCCGTACTGCCGGCTTTGCGAAGTGGTTCGCGGAGAGCTTTTCGGCATATCGGGGGCTTTCCAAGAAGGAGCTTGATGTGAAGCTGGCATCTGGAAAGGGCCTTGGAAAGTCGGATGGCATCCGGCGAGAGGAAGTTTGGGCCTTCCTTTCTGGAGAGAAGCACAAGATAGGCTTTCTCGGTGACCAGGGCATCATCGGTTCTGAAGCTGTTCGAGAAATACCTGACGAGGCTTTGGAGTTGCTAGAACAGGAGGAAGCCGAACTTGGTGCTTGGATGCAGGCGGCACAGAGGCAAGCTTCCGTGGAGTCTACTGGCAAGAGCAGACCATCCAGTGAAGAGTCGAGTGGCAAACCTGACTCTGACAGCGGGGCAGGTTCCTCTAAGAAGCGAGCCCGCAGAGGTAAGAGGAGGAGGAGGAGTCATCGCAGCAAGGGGCAGCATGAGGATTCTCCTGACTTGGAAGTTCCTCTTACTATCAATGAGGATGTGCCAGTGGATGCTGACGAGCCTCCAGAGAAGAGAAGCCGAGAAGAAGAGACCGTTGGTGAAGGTATGATTCTTCCTTTTTCTCTTTCCATTTCTTTTCATGGGATTTTTTCCATGTTATGATTTGCTTCTTGTTTCTGCTTTTCTTCTTCTTTTTTTTTTTTTTAGTAGAGGAAGACTTGGTGATGCCTGAGGTCCCAACCGATGAAGTGGTGATGGATCCTGTTGAGGCACCTGAAGAAGAACCGAGGGACTCTGGAGTAAATCCAGAATCTCCAATTGGTACGACTTCTTTTGCTCTCTTTTTTTTTTTTGAGTTTGTGACTTGGCTTGCTAACACATTTTTTTTTTGTTGTCAGCTGACTTGCCACAGGGTTCTGATGACTTTGAACCATCGATGGACGCAAATGTTGATGATGCTTTCGATGAGTTCATGGAGGAAGAAAGTGTTCCGCCAGTCGTCGAAGAAGGTATTTTGTAGTTATAACTCTGATAATGATTTTCAAACAGGGTCATATTCATACCTTTTTGTGTTTCCTTTGCAGGTTTTGAAGTGGCAGAGGAGGATCCGTCGCTTCCAGAGCAAGAGATGCCAGAGGTTGATCCAGAGGTAGAGATTCCTGGGACCAGCTCTGACAATATTGAGGAGATTCCTCGCGCTGAGATTCCTTCCCGAGCAGGAGCAGCTTCAGCTGGAAAGAGTTCTTTTGTTACTCTTTCAACAGATGATGATATGAGTAGCCGACCAACGGAGTTGGGCGAATCTTCAGCTGGGCCATCTCTTCTTTTTGCGAAGAAGGTGGTGGTGCGAGTTCTGAGCTCTTGGATTGAGACTCTCTTTTCTGGGCACTTGGAAGCCGGATTTGGCATGATCCAGCATGTGCAGGAGATTCTAAGTGATGCTGAAGAAGCTGGTACGGATGTCACAAGTGCCAGGGCGATCGTTGATAGGATCAATGCACTGGGTGACAAGTGGTTTGAGACCGTGAGTCTGGCTGATGACCAGTTCTTCAAGGAGATGTTCCTGGACCCTGCTGATAAGGCTAAGTCTGACCTGGATGAGGCTACAGAAAGCAAGAAGCAGGCAGTCCGAAAGAGGAACTTAGAAGAGCTAGCCATCATCAGGCTGACGCATGACCTTAACATCCTTGACAGGGAGGTCGATGAGGCCAGGAAACGTCTTGAGCATTTGCAGGCACAAGTCGCTGCCAAGTGGACTGCCATAATAGAGGCTCGCGACAGGGAGAGTGCTCTGATTCACCAGGTTGCAGATGCCGAACGGGTTCTCAAAAGGAAGTCTGATGAGGAGGAACAATGGCAAACTGCTCGAGGTAAGCTTCCTGGTGTGAAAGAAGGGGTACAGCCCACTCCAGCATCTCATGGCAGGTTCCTGAAGAAGCGTGCCTTGGAATCCTTGACGGATGAGGCTAAAAGTTTGCTTGGGGAGCTGAACTCTTGGCTGGAGACCATTTTTGATTGAGCTCCTGTATATTATATTTTTTTTTTACAGAAACCATCATTCTTTCTTTTCTTTTTTTGGTACCACTTGTATTTTTTTTGGTACTTATTTTTTTGTAGTGCTTGTGAACACTTTTTTTTTTTTGGTACCACATGTATTTTTTTGGTACTCTTTTCTTTTTTTTTTGTTATCCCTACGCTCACTTGAATCTTTTTGTGATAAAAGTAATTGCTAAATGGGATGCTCTTTTTTTTTGTTATCCCTACGCTCACTTGAATCTTTTTGTGATAAAAGTAATTGCTAAATGGGATTTGATCAAAAGGTTGTCATTTTGTGAAAATCTTTTGTCATTGTGATTGTTTTGGCATGAAAACCAGGTTTTTTTGTTTGTGGCATGGAAGCCAATTTTGGCATGAGAGCCAGCTTTTTTTTTTTTGTGGCATTGATAGCCGAGTTTTTTTTTTTGTGGCATCTATAGCCAATTTTGGTGGCATTGATAGCCGGTTTGTTTTGTGGCATCTATAGCCGGTTTTTGGTGGCATTGATAGCCTGTTTTGTTTTGGTGGCATTGATAGCCGTTTTTTTTTTTTGAAATCCAAGTTTTTTTTTTTTTTGTTTGTGGCATTGATAGCCGGTTTTGTTTTGATGGCATTGATAGCCGGTTTGTGGCATTTATAGCCTGTTTTGATGGCATTTATAGCCGGTTTGTGGCATTTATAGCCTGTTTGTGGCATTTATAGCCTGTTTGTGGCATTTATAGCCTGTTTTGATTTCAAAAAAAAATGCAAGTATCGACTAAAAGTCGCCTCCCTGCTGAATGTTCTTGCAAGTATCGATGGAATGTCGCATCCTTGCTCATTCGGTTGTGAGTATCGATGGAATGTCGCATCCTCGCGGATTTGGGTGCAAGTATCGATGGAATGTCGCATCCTTGCTTTTCAAAAATTTTGGTTTTGCGGGTACTGACTTGATGTCGTTTCCCCACGATTTTTGAAATTTGTGGTTTTCTCGAACCTTTGGGTTATGGATATCAACTGAAATGTTGCGTCTCCACAGTTTTGGATTTTGCAAGTATCGACGAAATGTCGCTTCCCTGCGATTTTGGAAGTGTCGAACGTGGTTCGCTTGCTTCCGATTTGTGCGAGTATCGACTAAGCATCGCTTCCTCGCGGGTTTTTTGAAAAACCATTTTTTTTTTGTTTAAAGACACGAGGGTCATAAATTTTGACCTAAAACCATTTTGGCGGTAAAAGGCAGGGTGGACTAGGGTGGAAATCCCTGAATCCGGATTTTGTTTCAAACCATGAATTTTGGGTTCAAAGGTTGAAAATTTTGGTCAAGTTAGGGAAAGGTTCCTAAACTTGGATATATATTTTTTTTTGAACAATGAAACGATGAAAGTAAGCATTGTTTTAGATTTCTAGAAATTTCAACATTTGATATGAAAATTCTAAAAAAGGGTGGGTTTAGCGAGCGTGTACCTGGAAACCGGTTTTGGCCATACAGGCATTGCTCTTACCCAGTTGGGTAAGTCTTCAAGGGTAGTACCGCTTTAAGAACTTGCCATTGATGGGCAGCATACATCTGTCACCTTCCATGTTTAGGAGTGCGTATGCGCCATTGGAGAAAACTTTGTCGATGACGTAGGGTCCCTCCCATTTCGGCTCAAATTTGCCTTTGGACTTGTGAGCGAAGACCATTGGTCTTTTTACCGCAAGAACCAAGTCATTCTTTTTGTAGGCGCGTTGCCTGACCTTTTTATCGAAAGATCCTGCCATACGTGCTTGGTAAAGTTCAATGCTTTGTTGAGCTTCGAGCCGTCTCTCATCGAGATTGTCCAGCTCATGGAGCCGCAATTTGACATTGCTTTCTTGAGTCATGTCATTTTGCAAGGATACCCTCAAGGAAGGAATTTGTACTTCCAAGGGCACGACAGCTTCGCATCCATAGACCAAGGAGAATGGTGTGCTATGGGTTGGTCCTCGAACGGTGGTTCGATAGGCCCACAAAGCTTCAGACATTTTGTCGCTCCAGTCTCTTTTGTGACTAGAGACCATTTTTTTGAGGATTTTGCAGAGTGTCTTGTTGAAAGCTTATGCTAACCCGTTTGCTGCCGGATTGTATGGAGTCGAAGGACAACTTTGAATTTTGTATTTGTCGCAGAACCTGTAGAATCGATGATCCCGGAACTGTGGTCCGTTATCATGGACGAATCTTTTGGGTATACCGAAACGACAAATGATGTTGGTGCGCAGGAACTGAAGGACTGATGAGGTCTTCATTTCGTTAAACGCAAATGCTTCTGACCACTTGGAGAAATAATCCGTAGCGGCGAAGATGAAGCGATGACCTTTGCTTGAAGGGGGAGAAATAGGACCTATGATGTCCATACCCCAGGCTTCGAAAGGCCATGAGATCGCTGTAGGATGTAGCCATTCTGGAGGCATGTGAATGTAATCTCCATGAACTTGGCATTGTTGGCAGCGCTTAGCAAATTGCATTGCGTCAGCTACCATGGTAGGCCAGTAATATCCTAACCTTTTTATCTGATCATAGAGCTTAGGTCCAGCCTGATGAGCTCCACAAAGACCAGCATGAACTTCTTTGAGTGTTTCTTCAGCCTCTTGTTGTGACAAGCAGCGTAGAAGTACTCCGTTGAAGGATTTCCTGTAAAGGATTTTTGAAGGAATATCCAAATGGAAGCTTGGGGTTCGCCTTTGGATGCTTACCCGTTCTTTTGGATCTTCAGGTAGGATTCCGAACATAATGTAATCAATGAACGGATCCCTCCAGTCGCCGATTGAAGTTTGAAGGATTGAAATCCGACTTCCGACCACTTGGTGGCATTCAGCAACTGCTTGGTGTGTGTTAAGAGGAGGAAGGATTCTCCTTTCGCACACTGTGATTTGCATGTTTTCCCCTTCCTGGATTGCCATGGATGCGGCAAGTCCGGCTAGGGCATCTGCACGTATGTTTTCACCTCTACGAATGTGGGTGATGTGACAGATGTCAAACTTTTGCAGAAGTGATTGTGCCTTGTTGTAGTAGGGCAGCAAATCTGGCTTCCTGACTTCAAATTTCTGATTCATCTGGTTGACGATCAGTTGAGAGTCTCCAAAGACTTCCAGCATGGTGATACCGGATTCGATGGCGAGTTCCAATCCTAAGATCAGAGCTTGATATTCAGCTGCATTGTTTGTGCATGGTTCCAGTAGCGAGAAAGCGTGTGGAATCATGTATTTGTCGGGGCTAACAAAGAGGATGCCAACTCCCGAGATCAGCTGTCTTTTTTCATTTGTCCTGGTTGCACCGTCAAAGTACATGTCCCAGGAGGCACTTTGTGAGAAAGTCTCCACATTGTAGACTGGTTCGTCTGGGAGATCATCTCTGAGTGGAGAATCTTTAGGCAATGGATGCTCTGCGAGGAAGTCCGCTAGAGCTTGCCCTTTGATTGCTTTTTGTGGTACATACCTAATATCAAATTGTGACTAGAAGGATGGACCATTTTGCCAGTCGAGCATTGAGAGAACCTGCCTTTGTGACAAGGACCTTCAAGAGGTTGACCCTCGAGACCAGGTAGACTGTGTTGGAAAGCAAGTAGTGACGCAGCTTTTGTACGGCGAACATCACTGCAAGACATTCTTTTTCGACTGGAGAGTAGCGATGCTCTGCACCTACTAGCATGCGGCTGAGGTAATATAGAGCAGCTTCTTTTCTTTGATCATTTTCTTGCGCAAGCAGAGCTCCCAGAGAGTGATCAAGGGCTCTTGTGTACAAGATGAATGGTTTTCCAGTGGTAGGAGCAGCTAACACTGGAGGTTTTGTCAGGTATGACTTGATGTCTTGGAAAGCAGCTTCACAGTCAGCATCCCAAACAAAGTTTACACCTTTTTTCATCAATCGGGAGAATGGACGGCATTTCCCCGAAAGATTGGAGATGAACCGTCTGATGTAGGCTAATCTCCCTTGAAGCCCTTTGAGTTCTCTCAAGGTTCTTGGAGAGGGCATTTCTAGAATGGCTTTGACTTTTATGGGGTCAAGCTCTATTCCAGCTTTCCGAACTAAGAATCCGAGGAACTTACCAGACGAGACGCCGAAGAAGCATTTCAATGGATTCATTCGCAGTTTGTGTTTGCGAAGCCGGAGTGTAAGTGCTCTCATCAGACGATGCTTCGGAAGAGCTATAATCCCGAATTATAACATTACAGGAAGCTCTGACGGGAGACGTTGCCTGATCGGAGTCAGACTCATCCTCGGATGTGAGAGGATCGTCTATCCAGCAATTTTCTCCATTTTCAGGAGTTAAGGGAGGATGTACCTGGTGGTCTTCAGGGACTTCAGGCTCTGGATTGCGAGGAGGCTCGTTGACGCGTTCTTGCTCTTGTTCTAGAGCGAGTCGCTGCAAGATCCTTGCATATTCTTCAAGATCAGGCATGGGAGCCGGATCTTCTTCTTCATCATCTCTTTGTGGCTCAACATTGTTGATTTCCACTGGAGTAATGAGGGGTGCTGGTTCAGCAGCGTTTTCTTGTACAGCTTCTTGGTCTTCTTCATCATCAGACCAGGATCCTTGTGGCTGTAGGGGGTTATACCAGATTACTGGCATAAGATGAGACTCAGGAACCTATTCTTCATCGGAGAGATATTCTCCTGTTTCAAGGGACTCCTCCCACTCATCTGTGTAGTTGGATTCGAATCCATCATCGGTGTCGCTTGATTCGTATCCATCAATGGAGAATCCAACTACCGAATTGCAAGAGTATGATGCCTCCTGCATGGCTTCTTTGAATTGAGGTGGCATGAAATCACTGAGAGTGAATTTCCTTACCCCCTTTGAAGTCTCTGGAAGGGATGTTTTTGTTACCTCCAGTGAAGCGGTAGAGGAAGCCTCTGCCTTTTCTTTGACCTCTAGTTTTGGCTGGGTCTTCTCTTGCCGTTTGAGCTTGAGGAGATGTTTCCTAGCCTGCCTTCGCTGTCGAGCTGTAGGCTTTATTTTCACGACCTCCCAATTTTCATCTTCCAGGAGATCGGGATGTACCCATATCGGTTGTCCGTCTGGTGTCGGGTAAGGAACCAGTTCCTCGGACGCTTCGATTGAGTTTATCACCTTGAAGGAAGTAGTGATCTTCTTCTTCGGTGATCTTGATGTTTGTCCACATGTCACCATGTTGACGGAGGCAGACCCATAGTTTTTGTCAAAGGTGATGACTCCGTTTTTCCACATCTCATTTATTTTCTCTCTCACAACGAAGCATTGATTGAGAGGATGCGAGATCATCTGGTGGTATGGACAGTACCGAGGATCGTTGGTTTTGCCAACATCACCCGGTCTTTTTGGTTCAGGCAAGGTGAGCTTGCCGTTTGCCACAAGAGCCCCGAAGATTTCATCAACATCTTCATCAAACGGGTATTTCTTCTCTACTCGTTCTTTGAAGGCATCAGAGAGTTCAGGTTTCTTACCAACAGCTTTGTTTTCAGCTTTCTTTGATGGCTGAGGAGCTGGCTTGGTCTGCACATTGAGGACCTCTTTCTTCTTTGGTTTAGAGGTTGCAATGGCGGTTGGCTCTTTTCTTGATGATTTCTGACTGTTGAGGTCTTTAATCACCGTTTCAGCTTCCATGGAAGCTTCTAGGAGTTCTCCCAGGTTTTTTGATTTGTTGCCGATGATCATGGAGCGGATTCTGGCTCTCATGTTGTTTCGGCAGATGTCGACTAGCGACGCCTGTGGCAATACGTCAGAGCATTTGTATGCCATTGCTTTCCACTTGTGAATGAAGTCATATGTTGATTCATTCTCCCCCTGTTTTAGGCTGCACAGCTGAGCCATAGTAGCGGGGTGATCTTCACCTTTGAAGTGAGTCAGGAAGCGTGTCTCTAGCATGGCCCAATTTTGGATTGAGTCCTCCGGCAGAGTGGAGTACCAATCGAAGGCCGTACCTTTTAGGGTACTTGCAAAGAGGCGGATCTTGAGTGCAGCTTGATCCGCGATAGCTCCTGTCAGGATCTTGAAGTGGATGACGTGCTGTCTGGCTGATCCTTTCCCCGTATATGTTTGGAGAGTAGGATGCTTGAATTTGGTGGGGAACGGGACCGAGTCCATCCATAAGGGATATGGTGGCTTGATCCCATGCTCTTTGAGTATATCCTCTTCTTTTGCTTTGGCGAGGATACCGTCTACGTCCTTTTTGGTAAGGGCGCGTGACTCATTTTCTTCTCCGTTTACCTCATCGTCTTGATGATTCGGAGGAGGTTCATTGTTCGCCTGATTTTGGAAGGCGAGGAGAAAGTTTTCCATCAGAGTTTCAATCCTCTGCTGGCCCTGTTCCAACTGCTGGATGCGGGTGATCGCATCTTCTGGAGGTGGATTGCGGGGTGGTGGCTCAGAATTTGTAGCCAAGACATTCATCCTTCGTGATTCAAACGAAGAAACTGTCCTGGTGACTGAGCTGGGGCTCATTCTTTTTGAAGAAGAGCTTGAGGAAGGATCACTCTATTGTCCTTTGCTTGAAGGAGCAGGGGATTCTTCTGAATGTCTTCTTGTCCTTGAGACGCTGCGGGTCATTGGACGTCGGACATGGATTTTTGTTGCTGATTTTTGGCGCCTTCTGGTTTTTCCAACCATATGGACGGCAGCAACTTGGTTGGGTCTTTCTTTTTCGACCCATTTGGGAGAGACTTGAAGTGTGGGAGGCTGGGTCCTTTGCTTCTCTAGTCTCTTTTGCCGGTATAACGCGCGGCGGCGTATACGGCGAGCAATTTGAGCTTCGGTCAGCTCTGACTGGGCTTTGACGATGAAGGATGTGCTCCCTTGGGCGCAGCAGCCGAGCCTGTCTTCTCTGTAGCTGGGCAAGGACAGGATGCGAACCCTGTCCTTCGCCTGTTGCAGCGAAGCTTTGAATTTTTGAAGTTCGGCCCCTGTAGATATGAAGGGTCGAACTGCAGATTTGTAGGCCTTAGCAGGTGTTTGTGGAGGCCTTGTGATGCATGACTTGATTTTGGGCTTGTAGGAACAAGCCGGCTCATGCTGGGATGACTTGAGAGTCAGGTTGGAGCTAGGTCTCTCCTCTTTCATGTAAGCAAGAGGATAGAACTGGTTCTCTTTGAGTGGGGCCAGGAATGCTGGCTTAGTGGATGTATGGGACCTTCTCTGTTTTGGTGAAGGTCTTGGGGACCAAGTCTTGGGGTAGACCTGGTTGTTTGCAGGTTGAGGCTTCGTGGGGCTGCCACGGGCTTCAGGCCTTCTGGTGCTCGCCTTTGGTGTCATGGTAGTGACACGTTGAGTGGCGAGTTTCTGCTTCTTGAAGGGAGCAGTTTGTTCCTCAGGAAGTGGGAATGGTCCCAGCGTCCCAAAGACGATAGTCCGGGGAGTCGAGGTCGACTCGGAGTTCAGAGAGTTGCCGAGGGAGTTGACACTTCGGCAGCTGATGGGGCGCTTGTAGGTGCACGTGGTTTGCTTCTGTTGAAGCATAAGTTGGTGCTTGTTTTCGTCGAAAGTAATGGTTAGTGAAGCTGCCATTGTTAGTTTTCGAAAATTTCTGAAACAAGACCACATCCATTAGTAATCACAAGAATATAATGATCATGAATGGGAAGTTCTATGGTTTCGTTTTTTCAAATTGCTCGAGGTAGATGACCCAAGCAATATGAGGAAGGCAAAATGCCATAGAGGGTACAATTGTTCTGATCGCAGGTATGGTAAACCCAGAATGGGCATCCCAGTGACTGCTAGAAGCAATTGTGAACTTAAATTCGACTTATCGAGAAGCAGAGCTTGCTCGAGGTAAGAAGAATATAAAGTTGGAGTTACAGATGTGCCGGTCGCAATACAGTAGACCCTGAAAGGGCGTACTAGTACCGCTAGACACAAATGTTTTGAGACCGCATCTATGAGATGAGATTCTCTGTTTTGAAAGGTCAAGATTGGATTCATCAAAGAGAACAGATGGTATTCCAATCTGAACACGGGCTCAGCGATTTCCGCGAGCGCCAGTGCTCAGAAAGAAATGAACCATGATTTCTCGGATCTGAATCTAAAAATGACGAGTTTTTTTTTTTGAAAGGCCAATATCGGGTTTATCAAAGAGAGCAAAAGGCACTCCAATCTGAACACGGGCTCAGCGATTTCCGCGAGCGCCAGTGCTCAGAAAGGAGAAGACCAAGATTTCTCTAATCTAAACCCAAAATGACGGAAGTTTTTTTTTTTTGAAGATTTTTGAAGATTTTTTTTTTAAAAAAAAAATCTTTTTTTTTATTTTTTTTTATTATTTTTTTTTAAGATTTTTTTTTTGAAATTTTTTTTTTATTTTTTATTTTTTATTTTAAAATTTTTATTTTTAAAAATTTTATTTTTGAAAAAAAAAATTTATTTAAAAGACGAGAGAGTACACATAGGCCTCCTAACCCGGTCTTATGAAATCTTGATTGATAGAATTGCCCCCAGGTAAGGGTAGGATTACTTAATGAACCCGTTTGGAGGACCCTTGCCTAGAACAGTCAAGCTGTCTCCACACTCTGGACAAGGCTTTTCTTTGAATCAACCATGATCAAAGAACACAGTTGGTTTAACCTTAGTGGTCTATGTCTTTTTTTTTATATATTTTTTTTTATTTTTATTTTTATGAATTCATCGAAGAGAAACAATGGCCCAAAACCTTAGTCGAACAGGCTCAACATTTCTGCAAGCGCAATGAACGATAGGAACGGATCAAGGTTTCTGAATTTTGAATCCAAATTGAGAAATCTAAAAATTTTTTTTTTACTTTTTTTTATATATATATATTTTTTTTAATGAACTCATCGAAGAGAAACAATGGCCCAACCCCCGATCCGAACACGGTCTGGGCGATTTCCGCGAGCGCCAGTGCCCAGAAGGGAAAGGATCAAAGTTTCTCAATTTTGAATCCAAATTGAGAAATCTAAAATTTTTTTACTTTTTATATATATATATATATATTTTTTTCTTTTTTTAGATTTTTAATGAACTCATCGAAGAGAAACAATGGCCCAACCCCCGATCCGAACACGGTCTCGGCGATTTCCGCGAGCGCCAGTGCCCAAAAGGGAAAGGATCAAAGTTTCTCAATTTTGAATCCAAAAATGAAAAATCTGATTTTTTTTTGTTTTTTTTTTTTTTGAAAAGAGAAAGAGTGGAAATAAATTCAAAGAATTAGAAATTTCCAAACAAAAAATCTCATCTCATTTTTTTATTATGCGGAATTCAACATAGGCCACCAATTATAAAGTAGCCAAGGGATCGAGAAAAGAAATATAAGCATAGAGCAAAATATATGATATGCAAATATTTCATTTCTAGCATCGTGTTCTCAAATAAACGAGTCCCACCGGGTGTGCCAGCTTGATGGACCGCGCTCCCGGAATGCCCGGGGTTCCTACCGAGGTCGGCGGACGTGGGAGTCCGTTTGGTTCCGACCCTTTCGTAACCGGGGGGCAAAGGGGGGCGTGCATCAACATTTCTTTTTTTTTTGTGGGTGTGCCAGATTTTCTATTTTTACTTGGAATTGCAAGTGGTGATCCGGAGATCAACCTTCGCAAGTAAAAAGGAAATCAACTTCTTTCAAGTTTTCCATTGCACATATATTTAAGAAAAGAGACATTTTCTTAATTTGCCATGAAAGGCGATTTTTTTGGCATTTATAGCCGATTTTTGGCGTTTATAGCCGATTTTGGCATTTATAGCCGATTTACAATCCTTATCAACAATGAAAGACAAGAATTGTGATTTTTGTCTCTTTTGAAAAAATACAAACTACAATGAAAAGCAAGAAAAGGAGGATCTAACTTCTCAGGAGATTGTGGGGGACTCGTTTAGATTGACAGTCGCAAGCCATATGTGGGCTTCGCCATCCTCCATGCAGATGAGAACAGAGGATGCTATCGATTCGCTTGGCTTGGCTATAACCTCGGGTTTTTAGAGGACAAAGACCAAAGGAAGGTCCTATGTCCAATAAAAAGCCGAGTAGACGGGCTGAAAAGCCATATCTAAGCCATTGGAGGCAGGAGGAGAAGGCAAGGACCTTGGGGGGGGGGGGGGTACCCCCCAAGGGACTTTTGTCACCTTGTTGCGGTGGCCGGTGTAGAATTTCCGCAGAGTTTTCTCTCTTTTTCCTTTCTCTGGATTTCTGTCTGCTGTCTGTGCTTTTTTCTCTGATGTTTCTGATGTTTGCTGATGTGTGTGTCTTTGTGTGTGTCCTTTCTTCTTGGAGAGCCCTCCTATTTATAGGCTTTTAGGTAGCCTTTTAGGTGGGTTTATGGGCTTTTATTGTCATTAAGCCGCATAATGGGAGGAGTTACAAAATTGAATTGTTTATTTTGTAACTCCTTTTTCTTGGCTTCTGATTGGCCGGAGGAGATTGAGGGCATTTAATCGCCTTTAATCGCCATGATGGGAGGAGTTTCATGGGTCAAATGCCATGAATCTCTTGACTTGTAACTCCCGAATGCTTGCTTCTGATTGGGCCGTCCAAAGAAATGGATTAATGACTGTAATAAAGCTAGTCAATTAATCGCATTAAGTGGTCGCCGAGCAGCTGAAGAGTCGCGGGCCGTGCCACGTCTTTTGAGATTCTTCTGTTGATGATCATCGATGGATCTTCATGTAGATCGACATCAGATGATCATGTAATTTCAGGTGTTTGTTGCCAACAGCGGGTCGGTGCCATCTGTCCTGTCGATTTCTCGATCGGTCGGGTAGAAAGCACACTTTTTTGGTTGACCGGGTGGCGATCAATACTGTCTTCGATACTCTTGATGATTTACCCGTGTTTTGGACGGATGTCAGAGGACTTGGTGTCTCAAAAGCATGAATTTTGGAAAGTACCAGAGGCTGGGCTCCTCGAATCGCGAAAAAACGGCAAAAACCGGGGTTTCCGGGGCTTTCCCGGCGACCCCGGGTTCCAAGGTCGCCGGCGACCCTGGGGGGTTTTCCCCCTTTCGTGTCCCGTTTTGCGTCCGTTTTTGCTTTTTTTTTTATTCTTTTTTCTTCTGTATTTTTCCTTGACATTTTGACCATTTATTGGCCTAATTTCTTTGTAGGAAACCTGATGAGAATCCTTGCATTTTATTTTGCAAAGTTTCCAATTTCCTGAGAAAGCCGAAGACTTTGTCGCGCAGAGCTGCCGATTTTCCGTCAGAAGCTGAAACTGGGCCAAACGATGTCGGAATGACCTGAAATTTGGTGTGAAGCCTCCTGAGCAATAAATAAGACCAACCATAGGATTTTGTTTGAGTTTCGAAGCCGTTTGGGGTCCTATCACCTGTAGACTTGCTTTTTGTCGCGATGAAGATGTCTCGGTTTGATGTGCGGTCAATCGATGTCCGATTGACTTGAAATTTGACAGGGAACCTATTGGAGTCATTTTAAGATGATCCATAGGCTCTGTCTTGGAAACCATGGTCCCGGAGAGCTTTTTTCGCCGAGAGCTCCTTTTCGGCTGTCGGAGAAGCGAAGTTAGGCCAAATGATTTTGAAATGGCCCGAAACTTGTTGTGTACTCCTCTTTGGGCTGTCTGGAAGAATCTTGCAGTTTTTGTTTGATTTTGACAAGATTTGATTTTTGGAAGCAGCATTGCCTATTTATGGCAGGTTGCGACTTCATGTAGCTCTTTGGATCTTGAAAAGGCAAAGTGACATTTTTGGTGTCAACACATGATAATGCACACCATGGCCCACATACAATTTATCTAGAACTAAATTCATGTATGCCATCAAAGGCCTATTTGAATTTAAACTCAAAATTATTTTTCCACTAAAATAATTCATCCAAATGTTATCTAAACATTTTAGGAAACCATGCCAATCTTGGAAAGTGACTAGAGAAGGGACCAAAAGACATATTTGCCTTTGGCTCCCAAAATGACCAAAATGTCCATGTTAAACCCATAGCAACATTAAGACCATTTTAATCTTAACTCATTCCACTAAAGAGTTATGGTTGAACTCTAAGGACAAATATATAATATAATAAGCTCGTCATAAAATGACGGTTGTCTTCGACCTACTAAGTGTAATGACCTGAATGCCTCTCTATGTAACATCCATAATCGAGTCAGGTTATCACATGTACTATATATCAACCTTCCCGATTACATCTAAACCTTAGAACTTCATATCCTTAACATAATCATCATTCGGATATCATTCTCTTGATCCAGGGAGGGACCCACAAGTTCAATACCCATATGGAACATCCATATACTAAGATCTTAGATTTTGATGATTAATCGGATAATTCTAAGGGGACGATCATTCCATCATTAGATGGCATAGATTCTTTATTGCATCTGCACGTCCCAACTGATCAAGTCCGAGTACCCAAAACACAGAGCTGTTGACCCATGAAAAGAATCTCACCCATAGTGAATTAAAGCACAAGAACTTGACTTCGTCAGTTCATCCACAAATGCTCAAGATTAAGAGCACCGGTCACTCAGTAGCATGAGGTGACTTGATCTCTCTCTGTGATAGTACTATTTTAGAGATCACACCTACCATGGTCCTGTTCAATGCATTGCATATGCGCTAATGAGATAAATCCGGGAAAGCCCTCCCATGACTTAGGTAAGTCACCATGAATGCAGGAGAGTCTCTCATTATAACTTATATGAAGATGAAGTGCCCAGCTCCATCTCTTAGTTATGAACAAATATGTTGTTTCCAGTGTCCATGAATTAGACCTATCTGTGTGTAGACACTACACACCTAATTCATTTACTAGAAACAATGGGCCTTACACAACCATACATATATACATGTTTAAGCAGAAAAGAGTCATTCCATTAAATAACCAGTAAATATCCAGTAACAAAAGATGAGAGTGCAGCTAGTGGGCTTTAGGGCATACACCAATCCCAACAGCAGTAGGCTAATTAAGGGAAAAAGTATAACATTGTCATTTCTCCAATTTATTTTATTATGTTAATGTCTTCAGATTGATATATACAATGTACGTGCTGGAAGCTTTGGAACGACAACTGCGCGGAGAGCTATCACACAGACCAATCCCGGTATTGATTGTAAATTTGTAATGTCATTTATATATTATTCAAGGACTTATTATTATTTTATTGACTCTAATATCATTTCTATTTTTTTTTTCAGCTGAATGGTGGTTGAATTATGGAGAGAGTGCTCCTGCACTAAGGATGATTGCTATTAAAGTCCTTAGTCAAACCATATCGTCTTTCAATTGTGAAAGAAACTGGAGCACCTTCTCCTTTATCCACACAAGACCAAGAAATAGATTAACATTGCTAAAGCTAAATAAATTGGTCTACATCCACTACAACCTCAAGCTCCGGAGTAGAAATAGAAGGAGAATAAAGTTTGAGGATCACCGGGATTATTTTTGTCCAATTAATTTGGACTATATCTTTTCAGAAGAGGATACTGTGTTAGGTCAATGGCTGGAGGAACAAGAACAACCGGTGTTAGACCAAGACCCAGAGTTAGAGGGGTTGATGGAGGACTTAACTAGGGATAGGCCTGAGTCAGTAAGGGCCTCAGAAAGGTTGGAAGAAATAAACTTGACAATGCAACAGGGGCGCGCGCCTGATACAAGTGAGCCAAGGGGACAGGACGTGGACGAGGAGAGTGAGTTAAGTATTTCTACTTCTTTATCATCAGCAGGAATCCCACCTGACTCTCCCGGGGATGAGGGTCATTATAGAGATGATGAGTGTAAGACCCCGACCCCCAGTTTTTTTGTTTAGTAGTATTTTAATCATGATTTAGCTTTTTAAGCGATATTAGAGTTGGTTTGACTTCGTCTTTGAGTTTGACTATATTTTTCATAGCCTTAGAGATTTTGAGGACCGTTGACTTTGGTTTGATCCAGTCCATATGATTTGTATTTTTGTGAGAGATTATCCTTATTTTGAAAATTTTACAATTTTTACTCCTTTTGACTCATTTTACTAAGTTTAACAACTTTCATGTTCTGACCATTTTGAATTGATGATCAAAAAATACGTTTTTCGAGAAAAAAAGGGAAAAATTGACCTTTCACACTAAATCTGTACTTGAATTTCAGAAATTTCAGAATTTGGGGAAAATATACTTTTTGGAAACTAGATACTTCGATGATCGATTTTGTCTTCTTCGTCGTTTTCGTCCGGGACCCACAAGTGTTAGTTTCAGCCTCTTGAACCTTGGGGCCCATTGGGACCCACTTGCCCACTTTATAAAAGGGGATGAACCCTCTTCTTCTTCTTCCATTCTCTGCAACTATTCCAGTTGTGGCTGGAACCTTTTTCCAGCCACACTCTCTCCTCATTTATGCTTTCTTCTTGGGTGCTAAATGGGGGAATGATCTCCAAACTTTCTTCCCCACCTTCCAAGCTTTCCAAGGATGCATTTTTCAAAGGATTTGAGCCAAGGAAACCTTCTTCTTCAAGCTTTTCTCCTTGTTTGGAACACCAAAAGATGGAAGAACTTGGACCCTAGAGAGTTGTGTTTGGAGTGATTTTGTGGATCTTTTGACCAAGGCAAGTAAATACTACAGCTAATATGATGCTACTTTATGTTGTTTTCTCTTTACAATATATGGATTTATCTTTGAAATGCTTGAGTAATGTTTTCTACATATTCTCCTTTAAGTTGTTGTTTTGCAACAATCTGGAGTCTTTGTTCTTCAAATGATTATCTTTGGATTAGTTCTTTATATTTCAGAAATTATTGTCTTTGATGAAAGGAGAATACTTTGTTCATGTTAAAAATTTTGGAAATGATGGAATGATTTAGTGTGTGGATGACTTAATGGATTTAGTGTGGCAAGGAGAAGCCCAAATTATGTTAGATTTGATGTAGAAGAAGTGGGAGGGAAAGAAAAATCAAATGGAGAGGAAGAAGTGCAGAAATCAGGGGAGAAACACTCTCCTGCATGGGCTGGACAGAAGACCAGCTCGCTATAGCGAGCCAGGCTTCTGGAATGGGTTGTTTTAGCCCATTTTCTGGGCTGTTTAAGGCCCTGTTTTGAGGCCTGTTTTCAGCCTGTTTAAGGCCCTGTTTTCAGCTTGTTTTAAGGTCAATTTCCAACCTGTTTTAGGCCCATTTGCAGCCCCTCTTTGGCCCTTGTCTCCCCTTAGCTTGGAGCCCAATTCAATGCCCATTTGACATATGAAAGCCCGTAAGGGATACTTTGTTTTGAACTACTATGAATAGTGAAACTTTATTGAGAAGATGAGAGAAAGAATTGATAGGAATTTTACCCGGGAATTTTATTAGTCTTAATGCATACTTTATAACTTAAATAGCTGTGGATTTTCATTGGCACCAAACATATAATTATAAATCAACATTTAAGGATTTAAGAGTGCATTGAGATATCCCACGGTGAACCATTAAATCATTATACACGATTCCATTCCATTCCAAGTTAGAAAATGTATGTGTATTCTTCGGTAAACTATTGTGAAAGGATTTAAGTGATTCATTACGTTTGAAAGCATCGGTGATTTGAAATGGAATCTAGTGGCTTTCCACGTTCGAAAGGATCGATTGTATGATTTTTATACAAATTACTTTGATGTGTATTTGAGTGGTTTACCATGGAAATTCGTATGTTTTCTACGAATCGATTTGGAAGGAGATTTGAGTGGTTCGCCACATTCGAAAATATATCGATAAGACTATTATTTTGAAAATAAAACCTCGAGGCAAGATGGGGCCAGAGCTTTGTAGTGCGAGCCCATGAGCCAAAGGGACTATTATTTTGAGAATAAAACCTCGAGGCAAGATGGGGCCAGAGCTTGTAGTGTGAGCCCATGAGCCAAAGGGATTATTATTTTGATTTGTATTGGTTCAGGTTTTGAAAACTAAAGGCACCACTAGGCTTAGGTCCCCTTGTCGGGCTGATCACCCGGCTTGGGATCTTTAATTTATCTGCCAGCTGCAGCTTGGAATCTGTCTGTACCAACCATGACAACGGTTTTGTTCCGGTCCCACGCGTAGTGGCTACGGTTCTGTTTGATAACGACTTTGTTCAATCCGGTCCCACGAGTAGTGGCTACGGTTCTGTCTGCTCCTATTATCTCGATAATAGGAGAATGTAGCTTTATGTGGTTTGCCTATGTTTTCTGTTCGATTTCTATTGATTTATTCATTTGTTCTTGATTCGTTTGAATGTCACTGATTTATTTGGACATTATTGATTTATTCACTCCATTATATTTTTTTGGGATTTGTCATTGCTTTTATTCGTACTGTTCTATTATTTGAAATCGAAAAAGAATAAAAAAGGGTACTTATTTCATTGGTTCTTATGTTCAGATCTTAAATGCATTATATTCTTCGATATTGTCGATGATTTAGCAATCGTTCCTTTATTTCATCATTATTTATGTTTAGAACTCAAAAATGTATTTAGAATGTTTTCATAATGTTTTTCCTATTATCTGAAATTTGCTTGCCAGACCGTCGTGTCTGACTCCCTTTGTTTGGTGCCAGGACTCTTTCTCTTCCCCTTTTTAGGTGTTTGATCGGAGGAGGCGGTTGAGCCGTCGGTCTGACGCGAGAGGCTGCCTCTGATGTCATATATATGTCAAGTTTGGCACCGGAGTTCGTAATATCATTTGGGGTAGCATTTTATTTAGTTGTTTATTTTCATATGGCTTTGTTAGCCTTTTTCACTGGGATTTGTAATTAAGACACTTGTGTATTGTAACTTGAATAAATGGGAAATAAATAGTCCTATTACTATCAGCTCAGTACCTTATGGTTTATGATTTGTACCAGTCTGCTTATTTGATAGCTTTATGATATTGGTTGAGTGCGACACGGAATCCGATGGCCACGGACTCCGGGTCGCAACGCCATGATTAGCTTCCGCAAAAATATATTCTGATAGTGATGGAATTTTGTTATCCTCACACATGCGGATCTTGGGAAATATAGCAAAAATTTTAATTAATCCCAAAATTTCGCACCCCGGGGTCGGATCACTGCAGGGCCCGGTTTTGGGGTGTGACAGGTTTGGTATCAGAGCTGGTTAGTTTCTAGGAAATAAAACACTCTAGAGACATTAAGACGTGTGGTGAGGATTCGTTAGATTGTGTCGATTTGTTTTCTCTTTTATTTGTTTTTTTGAATTTGAGTCTGCTTTTCTTTCAGTTCGGGAGACTTTTCTTATCTTTTTTGTTATTCTTGTTGTTAGGGAATTTGGACAACCAAATTTCCTCTTTCGTGGGGGAGAACTTCAAATCTCCATACCCACATTCAGTGTCTTTTGTCTATGCTTGTGTCGGAGACTGAGAACCCTGTGGACTTAGTATGTTGTTTTCGGAGAACATCGGCAGACTTTCAGCCTTTCAACATCACTAATGTGGTTCATGAGAGAAGACATGTGCATTTGCCTGCCAAAGTAGAACTCGAGCAGTATTTGAAGATCCCCTCTCCGCTAATCGAAGATCATCATGCAGCGTACCAAGGTAAGTAAACGTGGATTTTGGGTGAACTCAGACCATCTTTCCAAGATAAAGGACTGCAAAAGGCATATTGGCTGTCGATTTTTATGAAGGGAGAAGTGATTCTTAGTTAGTAAGGTTAGAAGTTGGTGCCAGAGACTTAGGGATTTCCCGGATTCAATGAGCCTTGTCATAGTTTTGGCTGAGAATTTCTGTAACTTGCAGCTTAGCTAGTGTAGTTGGTTCAGCAGGGATACCAAGTGGATGGTTAGTTGTAGTCAAAATAATTTTTGACAGCAGAGGAAACCTTGTGGGTTTTACTGACTTACGGGTATTGGATTGGACAACGTGTAGATGCAAGTGAATCAACTGATTGGAATGTATGCTAATGGATTTATGTTTCTTCTTTAAGGCTTATTTTTGAAATAACTATGTCATTCTACTCTTTTTCATGAGTTACATAATTTTGTTTTCATAAGGTTTTGTGTTTCGGATTTTTGTTTAACTTCTACAGGATCTTATGTTCATTGTTATATGGAAAGGAATCTCTGATCAGGGATTGTTTTATAGCTAAACTTTAATAACCTTAGATGAATAGGGTGATCTACAAATAGTGACCAACTATGACCAATTTTAACTTAATTAAATTAAACTAGTCACATGTGATGATTAATAAATAAAATGCGGAAGCTAAACAAATGCAATCACCACAACACAAGATTTATAGTGGTTCGGCCTCAATGCCGACATCCACTACCGGCTTGTGAATCAACACCCCACCGGATTTCCACTATTTATGCTTTTCCAAAAGGCTAAGCAATAACCTCAACACTATGCTTTCCAAGGCTAAGCAATAACCTTACAATATTGTTTTTCAAGGCTTAACAACAACCTATACAATATGCTTTTCAAAGGCTTAGCAAGAACCTTTACAATAAAAGATTTCTCTCAAAGAAAGTGTCTTCACAAAACACTCTAAGAGATTACAATTTAAGCTCAATTTAATTGCCTCTTAAATAGGCGAACATGGAAGTGTAAAGCTAACTCACACAACACTCTAAGAATTACAAAGATGAATGCTTATGAAGTGTGTGTATGAAAACTTCAATCAAGTTAAAAATAAGTTCAATCAAAATATATGCTCAAAGCATTTTAAAGTTTAAGGCACATAAAAAGATTTGATTGAAGATATATGCAAATCACACGAAAAACAATTAACTTGTTAATGTTATGAAAATCAAAAGATTACAAGTTGTATGAAATTAATAGTGTCTAAAACATGTGATGCATAATCAATGTTGTTTTCAAAACAAACTAGTTTAACTAAAGTTCAAATAGATTGAAAACAACAAAAAGAGTTTCAAACAAGTTAATGTATCATGCTATAAAGAAATCAAAGATTTTGGCTAAGCATGATTGACAAAGTTTAAAAAAAAAACTTGGTTTGAAATCAAGGGTGAAGAATCCAATAACTAAAATCAAAGATTAAGAGAAGAATGGATTCAACACATCATAGTTAATATGCTAAAAATCATTTACCAATAATTTAGTCAAAGCATAAAACATATGATTAATAAAAGTAAAGCTTACTTGATGATTTAACTTAATGATCCAAGCTTTAGCTTTACTAATGACCCCTTAATCTCACTTGGTTCATCCCCTTTTTCTTCTCTCCAAACTCCTCAAAGAGTGCTTAGAAGTTGTAAAACATTCAACCTTTTTCTCATGGGAATGAACTCATATTTATACTCAAAAAGTAAGTATCAGCGCGTCTTCGGTCGACCCCATACAAGCCCCGGTCGACCTCATGCAAACGGTCACAAATATGACCGTTGGAGAGCCAACGGCTCTCTGCCCGGTCGATCTGCAGTGTGCCAGGTCGACCTGGTCTATGGGCAGGTCGACCTGGTACACTGCAGGTCGACCCGGGACCAGAATTCCCATTTTTTCTCATATATCAAAGTGATTTTTGAGGGGATTCTTTTGGGCCAAAAGTTCAAGCTTGGAAACATGATTTAAATCAAACTAAGAGGTTTAAAATCATGAAACATAAAAAACCTAAAATGATTAGAAAGTTTTAAAACCATAGGCTTGCTTGATATATAAAAATTGTTTTTCAAATTAAATTGCATCTAAGATGAAAACCAAAACATGCATGAAACATATGATTTACAAGATTTAAAACAATGCATGTGTAAATCAAGATTTCAAGAATTTCTAAATCAATGCATGTGTGAAAATTCATGAGATGAATAAAATGCTAATGCATCCATCAAATTGCAATAAACAAAATCCTAACAACCTTATGGTTTATGATTTGTACCAGTCTGCTTATTTGATAGCTTTATGATATTGGTTGAGTGCGACACGGAATCCGATGGCCACGGACTCCGGGTCGCAACGCCATGATTAGCTTCCGCAAAAATATATTCTGATAGTGATGGAATTTTGTTGTCCTCACACATGCGGATCTTGGGAAGTATAGCAAAAATTTTAATTAATCCCAAAATTTCGCACCCCGGGGTCGGATCACTGCAGGGCCCGGTTTTGGGGTGTGACAATGAGCATGTCACTTATGAGACAGTTGAGCATTTTCCTGCTGCTACTGAGTTAGATCCTCGCCGTGGCTATATCAGACATGTTGGACAGACAGGGAGTAGTGGTGACGCTGCTGGGCAAGGAGTGGGGGAAGGTACTCATGGTCATCAAGGGGGTTATGTTGGCCAACAGGGTGCCATGTATGGACAGCATATGAATTATTCATATGACCCTAATTGGGTACCCCCTTCACCAACATCGATAATGTCTATCGAACAGATATTAATTGAGCAAGGGAGGCTTCCCCCACTACCACATGATCCCCAACGACCTTTATATACCCCTCATGGCTATTACATACCATTTGTGCACAATTACCAAGAACAATCTACAGGGGATCAAGATAGTTCATCATCTTATCAACAACAATCCGAATATGGTCATGGGTATGGTAGTGCTGCACAACAGTATGGAGCATATCTTTTTAACCAAAATCGAAGAAATGATGATGATGATATTGAGCCTGGGCGACACTCCACTTGCTATTAGGCTGTCAATCTATCAACTATCATACACTCATACTCATCAATCTCTCTCTAATTTCTACTCTCTAGTCCCCTCTAATTTCAGTTAAACCATGAACCTTTTGATGCTCAAGTGCTTTATGATTAATCTATCTCACTATCATATTTCAGATTTTAATATGTTATCTTCATGGTCATGAATTTCACAACTTATTTGATGATTGAGTTAGTATTAAATGATGATTGATATGTTTGTTATCTACTTATCTTTATTTTCTTATATTTTACACTAATAAATTGATCATGAGCATAAGCAATGGTTGCATTATATAAAATACTAGAGAATAAAGCGAACAGCGACATAGACAGGACTCATAACTTAAGGTGACCGAGATTTTGATTTATTGTTGTTACTAATGGAAAAAAATATTGTTTTCCAGCATTTTCTAATATTCTGGATTTTTTGAATATTTTTGAGAATTTTTTTGGATTAAAAAAAAATTCACACCGCGACAACCGCGACGGACCGATATCCACGACTATATCCGCGACGTATTGGTTTTTCGGCCCGGCCGATACCGCGACCGATACCGAGATTTTAAACCATGATTTATACTAACCCGAATAAATTGAGAGGGCACGTGGAGTACAATGATTACCACTCTATCCGAACTTAGGGTTTGGATATCCCCACCTTCAGAATGCACCAAGTGTAGAACCGATCATGATATACAACCCTTGGTGTGTGTAGTCTTGGATATCATCGTCCTTGCATGTCCAAGGCCTATGATCATGACAAAAGATACACTCGTAATGGACCCTTGACTATTCTATAGGCTTGATACAATGTCTTAATCAGCTTATTTTTGTATTCATATGTAAGGAGCGTATTTCTCTTATTTTCAATGTTTTAATGCGTCCTGTCATACCCATACTTACCCAGCCCTAGTATTGTGACCGATGGTACTCCTTGGGAATTAGCACGCGGTATTCGCCCTACTTTGACCCTGGATGTTCTCGGATCCTTAGGTGGTTTCACGGTTAGCGTGCGAGTATTCAATTGCCCTACCCTTCCGAGTTACCCGAATCATCTTATCCTTTTCCTACTCGTTCGGGGTCTCCATTTCTAACTGAAATGGTGCTCGTTTGTTTGTAGGATTTTCCAAACTTAGATGGACTACTTTTCTAGCCCAAAGCTATATTGTTTTCAGTTCTGAATTTTCTACACCCGATGAAACTATATATTTTCTTCCGTATTTGTATTTATATACCAAGAGTATCGAAATTACTCTTGTACCCACGACCAAACACTAATTTGAACACTGAACTGTGTATTTTTCTCTATTTATAATTGTACACACTATGAGAGCCAGAATTTCTCCAATATCCCTGATCATAACTTGACTAGGGCACTAGACTGTCTTACACCTGAAATCTCGAGTTTTACATTGTTTCCTGAGTCGGCACGATCCAACTATTTATTATTATTACTGTATATATATAGATATATATTGCTTGTTGCAGTTTGTAGTCTTATGTGTGACCGGTGTCACCAATGTACCTACCTGTTCGGGGCAGACCAGGAACTCCCGTGACAGGGACCTATCTGGGGCAGACCAGGTACCCCCATGATAGGGACTCCCGGGTGAGTTCATGGTACTATCAGCCTGATTATTTGGGGCAGGCAAATGCTCCCCCTCCAAGGATTAAGCGATGTGCTTGCCAATTAGAATGTGGTATATGATGTGATCTTTATCAATCATAAAATACCGCAAGTGCACGGGTGTCTAAATGAGACAGTGGCAAGAACGGGTCGAACCCACAGGGAGCTAATTAAAGAAACTTTTAGAATAAGAAAGCTAATTAACTAACAATTAAGAAAAGTTTTGAGTATTTAGAAATAAAAACAAGCAACTAATTTAGAAATATGAAAACTACAAATTAATGAAAATGATTAGAGCATAGGAATCCAATAAGCATCCACCAATTATTTATCAAGTAATCCTAACTTGTTCCAATTTTTACTTCAAATCAAAGACAAATCAATGTTTATAATTTGAAAAATCTAACTTTTAAAATCCCTTTTTAATCATAAAAGTTCAAAACAAAAGACTTCCTTCATCTCATAAAAGAATAAAAATAATTTAAGAACTACCCATCAAAGATAAATATAAACCATCAAAAGATCTAAATCCTAAGCATGGCCTATCAAACCTAAGCATGAATAGTCAAAAATCAAAATTTATTTTTAGAATTAAAACTAGAGATTTGCCTAGGGCACGAAGACAAGCCTATTCATCGTTAAGCACATAATCATGGACATAAATTAGAACTACTAAATAAATAAAAAGACGATTACTTACCTTCATCCATAGCTCTAATCAAGAAAAACTAGCCCGCCATTGCAAAGAATACTTCTTGATTTTTCATTAAAAATTGCACCTTTACAACTTCTCCTTCACAAAAAAATTCTCCTTCAAAACAAGTCCTTGGACATGGCTCAAGGCTATAAAAATAATGGGGAAAAGAAGTAGGGAAGAGAGGAAAAGGGAAAAGAGGAGAGAGAATCGTTGGATGGGTTCTCCTTTTGTGTGTGTACGGTGATGCCTCCCCCATTCTCCTTTTATGCTTTTTTGCAAACCCTTTTTAGTAAGGAAGTACCACCTCTTTAGGTCTCTTGTTTCCTTATTTGTAGAGATTTCTTGCTTAGGACTCAAGCTAGGCTTCACACTTGGAAAGAATTTGAATTGGAGAGGATTAGTTACTAGGTGTGGTCTCTTGAGCTCCAAATCTTGCCAAATTGAACTCCTCAAAGATCTCTCATGTTTTAAAAACTTTTTGCAATTCCAGCATAGAATTATATCAGCCAACTTCCCGAGGTCATATCTCCCTCAATATAGCTCCGATTTATGAAATCTTGGGCTCCACGGATATCTACTCGAAAAGAGCTTTCCAAGGTGTGTAGATTGTGCCAATCCGATACTTGGTTTGTAAGTTATGGCTATTTCAATTTGCTGCCCCTGAAAATTCCAAGAATAATGGCAATTAAGGGAACTTCTATGTTTGGCATGCAATGGGGTGTGTGGGACCCATGTTGGACATCCAAGGCATGTTTGGACTCTTTATTTGCTTGCTTATTTGATTTTCTTTTCATATTTGGCATGCTTCTTTACTTGCAACTTTGACTACTCAACTCCCTTTGCAAAGTTTCTAATTTTCTCTCTTTCTTGATTTTGGTTTCCAAATTTAGCAAGTTAACACCATCTTTCCAAATCTGAGTTTCTTCTTTCTTCTTTGAGAATTTTCAACCTTTCCAATTCCACCAAGATGCCAAGATATGTGGGCCCACCATGAAGGGTGTCCCGCCTTTGATCTCTTTCAAGTTTCACCAATGCAGGTCCCACTCATGATTTCTCCTACATAAAATAAAATTAAATATTGTCAATAATAATCAAGTGTGAGGAATCTAGATGGACTATGCATGGGACTCTACATGCCTACTTAGTGCACCAAAAATACCCAACTTTCCAAAAATAACACATGGTGTCAAAATTCGCAGGTATGCATTAGTGAAGCTAAAAAAAACTAATTTTGGGTGATGAATGAGATGAGAACCCTAATTTCACAAAAGTCATGCAATGTAATGAATTTTGACCAAATTTGACTAAGATTCCAACTATGATGCTCAAATGCATGGAATTATGAAATTCTATGAAATTGAGTGCAAATTACCCTAATTAAGTCCACAAATTAATATAAAATGATGAATGAGAACTACAATTTTGTGGACTTATCAGTATACTTTCTGTTATTAATGATTTTGCTATTTTACTCATGATGCACTGACTTTGCCTAGTCACACTGTTACCTGACCTTTGATTAATTAACATGTCATATATATTATGCTTTGTACTTGCAAACTATGCTTTTCATTTAGATACTTGCCAGACATTTGTGTCTAATCTACGCTTGTTGCCATATGTATAATTTCCTGACCTATATGCTAGTACGGTTTCTGAGGAGGCAGTTGCTGAGCTGCTTGTGACGTCACTACACCATTTCAGGGCTTTTACAACGTGCAATGCGCGCTGTAAATGTAAGTTTATGGCTCATGGGGGTCGTGCCGTAAAAGCTCCTGCCGTAAAAGGTTCAATGTAATTATAGCGTGCATATACAGGCCGTAAGTAGGATCAATGCACGCCGAAAATGATGCTCTTACGACTTTTTGGACCAGATTTATGGCCTACTAAGCAGGCCGTAAATACTAAACTTTTACGACGCAAACTGAGTGCCATTAAAGCATTGGTGTGCTTAAGTTTATGGCACACGTAGTAAGCCGTGAATATTTAAAACGAAAAATATTTTACACAGCATGCATTTGTGGGCTGTAAATGGGTTGTGTACAATTTGATTAACGACTCCAAATGCAAGCCGTAATTAAGTATATGTTTTTGCAACTTGCAAATGCAGGCCATTAAAGAATTGGCGAGTGTCAATTTGCGGCTCGCAAGACGCGCCTTAATCGTTTTTTTTTTATAAAAAAAATTAATTTTTTTTAATTAAAAAAATTAAATCCACATTTTTTTATTGCTACAAATACAAATTAATAAACTAAAATACAAAATGTAAACAGAACTTGCAAATAAACACTGGACCTGCAATTAAAAATAAAACCACTGGACTAGCAATCTATACAAGCTAGATATGCCATGGGAAAAAAATACATGAAAAGGATCATCCATTCAAATCAATACCAAAACAATGAGGGAATTCTTGTTTGTCCATTTACAAGATTCACACACTTTTCGTCTTCTTCCATTGGGATTTATTCGCGAAGGTACCTACCATTACATGAAAGTAAACTCCATCGTTGTCGTGTCATCATTGAATCATAAGGAAAAAAAAAATGAAAAGGATCAACCATTCAAATCTTCCACTCTACAAACATAGCATCGTCAATGTAGGTCTCAAAAGTGCCCTCTTTCGCAGCAAGTTCAGCAGAAGCTTTCAATGCGCGGTAGTATATAGTCTCAAATATATGTCTTGGTTCAACTGTTGGGCCTGCACAAACATAAAGACAGATCAGAGATCACACCACAGAAGAGACAGAAATCAAATATATGCTCTTGGGACTAGGGTTGTAAATGGGTACCTGATTCTCCGATTACCCGAAGGTTCTGACCCGTTAGGATTCAGGTCTGGGTCCTTATTTTGGTCCCGATAAGAAAATGGTTCCGGTTCCGAATCCTTTTTTTGGAACCGATACCTAAACGGTTCCGGTTCCGGATCCATAGTGGCTCAGACCCGTGGACCCGGGACCCGACCCAATATATACTAACATAAGGTAACTTTATTATGTGAGAACAGAACCCTTTTTACTTTTCTACTTCTCTACATTAGGGTTTTCTACTTTTCTACATCTCATTGCCTGTTTGGATGTGATTTCTGAGTTTTTGGTTAAAAGTGTCTGTTATTGATAGACAAAATGTCACATTAGTGTTTGTAGGTACGTGATCCAATTGAAATGTGAAAAAAGCATAAATTTTTTAAAGAAAAATACAGGTATTAGTCTAGACCCGGAACCGGAACCAGATCCGCCTCACAAACGGTTCCGGTTCCGGTTCTGGTTCCCATTATTCTTAACGGTTCTGGTTCCGGTTCCGGTTCCCCTTCTTAGAAAACAGTTCCGGTTCCGGTTCCACCCTAGACCCGGACCGGAACCGACCCGTTTACAACCCTACTTGGGACCCTAATATCACCTCGGGTGAATCAAATGCCATGCCAAGTAAGATAAAAGTATCTGCAAGGCCCTGTACTCCTATGCCAATTGACATGTGTTGCATATTTGATCTCCTTGCAGTCTCGACAGGGTAGTAGTTAACATCGATTGTTTTGAGATTCATGGTAACTAATGCAGTAACCTGTATTGTAACAGATGATACACTGATTTCACAGCTTTGAGAATATAAACAGAACAAGTAAATTAAAAGAGATCAACAAACCTCTGTTATCTTGTAAAAATCAAAGAACCAATTATTAGATCCTCTACTTCCAACCTACTTAGATGGGTGCGACTCTAGCGGGACCCCCTAGAAGATATAAGAATAGCCCACAACTTACTAAAAGAGATTTGAAAGATAAGTATTTCAAATGCAATAACAGCTTAAGACAAATGGGTGATACCTTCTCCTTGACAAATCGTGGTAAAGCATGACTTCAAATAGAATATAATGAAATAGTCTGAATAACTTTACTCTCCCTACCACAAAATTTTTGTTTGCAAATTGAAGAAACCCAATAGAATAAACTTCACAATACACAAGAAAAACCTCATTTTCATCACAGAGAAGATCCACACTACATGCTTGCTATCTTCAGTCTCAGCCCGAAAAGAAAGGTAAATAAGTAAAAGATTCAACACAGTCTCCCACAAAGCAGTCCAAAAAAAATCATAGTAGCTCCACTTTCAACACGAAAATATTATAACATATTAAACAAGAAACAAGTGAGACTGAATTCATCATATTCCCAGGTCTTGAGTTGGGTCAGGATTCATGTCTAAGACATGGGCACTCCTACCCTTTTAAGTTGAGTGTTATGATTTTCTAGACTAAGACTAACCTTGTTTAGGAAAATGCTATGTCCTGATGCTTGCCATATGTTTTCCTTATTGGTTGGGTTGGGCCCAAGAACATAATTGGATCTGACAAAATCCAGGTATCAACACCATGTTAAGAAAAAAAATCCTTACTCAATATGGGAGTTTGAATCTACCATCCACATTTCTCTGTTTTTTGACATACACATATTACACAAGAGAAACAACAAGCATACAGATGTTGAACTCCAACACCACGGATAAATAATTTTAAAGTCCTAAAGGAAGCAGTTAAATCAAGTGTATCTTTACAAAGTGTAGCTAAGGCACGGTGGAGAGGTACAAGAGAGAGAAGCAGAAAAACTAAACTATCATCCTGCTGCAAAAATATCATATCAAATGGGAAAAAGTTCCAGCTAATGTATATTAGAGATTTTCAGTGTGAAAGGATTTAGTACATGAGCATGTATGATGATGAGTCCACTTTTCTACTTCATGGCGCTTTGTAGTTTGTATTTTAAGCTTAAGTAAGCAATTGGGTGTCAAAACTGAAAATAACACTATTCTTTTATTAGTAAAGACTCACCAAAGATCATATATATAAAAACAAATTAATTTCTATGTACAAACTAATACCACTAGGCAGCTAGCTAGTAAGAATATTCACGCTGCTCGTGCGCCACGCCACTATTTAGTGACCGACAAGGCTACAGATAGGCTACAAACAAGCTATAAAAAAACCTGTTTCATCAATTTTCAGTTTATAAAATGAAGAAAATATATTTAATAAGCTCATGTGGAAAATGTAAAACAGGAAGGGAAAAACTGTTATAATTTGAAGAAGCTTTAAATGATTTGAATGGTAATCATGGTTTAAGGTTGTAATTGTTGTCAATCCATGTCAACATGATGAGAGGATGAAGGTCAACTATGCAATGGAAATCAGATGGAAATCAGATGGAAATCAGAATGGAAAAAGAGCTGAAAAGTGTACAGAAAACAGTTTTTCTGTAGCAGAGTGGCCGGTCGACCGGGCTCTTCATGCGGTCGACCGGGCAAGAAGAAATCTGTAGAATACAGGTCTCAGTTAATTTGTAACAGATTTCTGCACAGTCTGTTTGGCCGGTCGACCGGGGCCTTCATGCGGTCGACCGGGCACGGGTTTCCTGATATACGCAGAATTAGTAAACTTCAGCTAAAAGTCAGGGAAAGTTTGTAGATCGGTTGGGACTCTTTCTAAACAAATTGTAGCCGAATTTGGAGACTTGCTAGGGTTATTAAAACCTATAAAAAGGCTTGATTAATTCGTGATTGTAATAGAAGAACAGAGAAGAGTTTTAGAGAGAAAATTGAGAGAGTTCTTGAGAGAAAGAAGAAACTGCTGATGTGGTGCTGTTGTGGTGACGTTTTCTACAGCAATTGTGGACGAGATTGTGCCCTTGAAGATGGTGATTCGTCCATGAGTTAAGTGTCTCTCTTTATGCTTTAGATTTCAATTTGTAAGGGATTGAGAGAGAGAGAATTGTAGAGGGGAAGGGCTGTAGACAGAGTTTATCTTCTATTCTGTTTTTACATCAAGTTGGTGCTTGGTGTTTGGGGTTTGGTGATCCTATCTGTGGGTGCAGATAAATTGTAAGAAGAGTAGGTGCTTCCTAGATAGTGGGTGCTATCTAAAACACAAGGGTTGGTGCTCTTTGTCGTTGGTGCGACTAAATATATTCAGACCTGTACCGGATCGGTGTTCGGACGGTTTTGATCCGTGGACGTAGCCTTTTGGTGAACCACGTTAAATCTGGTGTCATTGTGTGGTTTGACTTGTTTTGTTGTTGAATTGGACCTATTTTTAGAAATCACTGATTCACCCCCCCCTCTCAGTGATCGCGATATCCAACAATTGGTATCAGAGCGAGGCTCCCTTGATCAGTTTAATACGCTAAGGGTGATCTCTTGTCAAATCACATGGCAGCCAATACAGGGAATATGAAAGCACCTCTGTTTGATGGTTCTAATTACTCTTTTTGGAAGATTAGGATGCAAGCCTTCATCAAATCTCTTGGCTATGATGTTTGTGAGGCTGTCAGAGTCGGTTACAATGCTGCCACCGTACCCAATGATACTGCATCGAAGAAGTTGGCAGACAACGACTCCAAGGCGCAGAATGCACTCTTTAGTGGCCTTGTGGACAGCGAGCTGGTCAAAGTAATTGCATGCAAAACAGCTAAGGAAATATGGGACAAGTTGAGATGAGAAGATCAAAGAAGCGAAATTGCAAACTCATCGCTCTCAATTCGAGTCTCTTCGCATGGAGGAAAGCGAGAATGTTGAATCGTATATGCAACGAGTGAATGAAGTCACGAATGACATTCGTGGACTAGGGGAGGAGATTAAAGAGCCGGTCATCGTTAAAAAGGTTCTAAGATCTCTTCTTCCCCGGTTTGATTCAAAAGTCTCAGCCATCGAAGAAGCCAAAGATCTGAATGCATTTTCCATGGATGAATTACATGGTTCTCTAACTGCCTATGAGATACGCATAGGAAAGACGTCTTCATCTGATAAAGAAGCGGCCTTCAAAGTTCAGAAAAAGGCAAAAGAGACTGCTGGTCATGATGTTGATTCTGATAATGATGAGCTTGAGGCTCAATTTGTTAGAAAGTTGAAGAAAGGAAGCAATGGCAAGTACAAAGGGAAGCTACCCTTTAAATGCTTCAATTGTGGAGGTGTTGGTCACTTTGCTGCGAAGTGTCCGCTAAAAGAAGACAATGATAATGACTCTTATGCTGAAAAGAGTAAAGGAAAGAGAAATTTCAGAAAAAGAGGCAAAGCTAAAAACTTTCTATGTCAACAAGATGACAGCACGTCTGAAACTTCAGACGATGATGAATCAACCGAAGCTCTCTTCATGGTCACTGTTGAAGAAGAAGAAGAGCTAGATCCGGAAGAGGAAGAGAGGCTGAAGTCAATCTTGAAGAGGAACTCATAGCCGCACTTGAGGAGCTTAGCATGGAACGCAAAACAAGTAAGAAAAATCTGAAACTTCTCCATGAATCTGAAAGTTCTATTATTGCTTTGAAAACTCAAGTAGAAGAATATAAAAGAATGGTAGAAGTCCTTGAAAACCAAATAAGTATAAAAAAGGAAGAGGCTATGAAACTTGAAACTGAGATCGCTAGAGCAAAGGCTGAAAATTTGGAAAATAGCAAAAAACTCAAAGCGCTCCAAGCGATTGAAGGACTATGAAACTCGATGAACTACTGAAAGTTCAAAGACCTGCCCACTTCATATTTGGTCTAGGATTTGAGAAAGGTGAATCCTCTAAGATTGCACCTCCTGAAAAGAAAGAGTTTGTGAAGCAAGTCACTGCACCTTCTAACTCTATGAAGCCCACTCAACCTAGAAAGGAGTCCATTCCTGTTAGAAAGGTAATGAAGACTAACCAGCCACAAAGAAGATACAAATTCTATGGTTATTGCTTTCATTGTAATATGTTTGGACATAAAAGAGACGATTGCAAATTCTATGTAAAATACAGCTCACTTGTGACTAGGAACCCTTTTTCAATCCTAAGTAGCCACAAAATTGAGTGCCATAAGTGCTATAATTATGGACACTTGGCTAGGGATTGTAGGTTGCATATTGCTAACAAATTTCAGGTTGAAAAGAAACCCAAGTTAGTCAAGGCTTGGAGAGCAAAGCAAAGTGCAGAAAGTCCCAAAGAATCTCTCATTGTGCAAATGGCATTCAATGCACAAAAGAAGGCAGCACCATGGGTCCTTGATAGTGGTTGCTCAAGCCATATGACTGGTGATAAAGAGAAATTCATCAAATTACAGCACTATGAAGGCGGTTCAGTGAAGTTTGGCAACAATGATGGTGCCAAAATCTGCGGAAAATGTGTTATTCAGCTTATGGCAAACAAGATCAGATCGGAAGAAGTCTTATATGTGTCTGGATTGAGACACAACCTGCTTAGTGTGAGCCAGATCTGTGACAAGGGTCACGATGTTATCTTCACAAAGAATGGGTTTTCCATCAAGAAGAGTAGCAACGGCAAAACAGTGGCAACTGGATCAAGAACTGCTGGAAATCTCTATACATTGTCAGATGGAGCTGAAAAGACCTGCCTGATGAGTCGGACAGAGGAAAGTTGGTTGTGGCACAAACGCCTTGGACATCTAAGCTTTGATAACATGTCAAAGATTTGCAATTCAAAGGCTGTAAGAGGCATGTCTACAGTTGAAAAGCCTTCCAATCCCATTTGCGACTCTTGCCAAAAGGGAAAGCAAACGAGGGTTATGTTCAAGTCAAAGGAGCATCATTCCAAGAAACCTCTTGAGCTAGTGCACACTGATCTCTGTGGACCGATGCGAACTCAAAGCACCAATGGAGATAAGTATTTCATGTTATGCATTGATGATTATACTCGTATGACATGGGTATTGTTTCTTAAGCATAAGCATCAAGCACTTGATCGTTTTAAAGTGTTTAAAGCACAGGTTGAAAATCAATTGGAAAAACGTATCAAGATTTTAAGGTCTGATCGTGGAGGCGAGTTCACATCTGAAGAGTTCACTAAATATTGTGAACATCATGGCATTCAAAGACAGTACTCAGCCCCTAGAACTCCACAGCAAAATGGAGTTGTGGAACGGAAGAATCACACCGTACAAGAGATGGCTCGTACGATGCTAAGTGAAAGCAAGATGGCTGACAAGTATTGGAAAGAGGCAATTCATACGGCTATATACATTCAAAATCGATGCTTGATCAGGCCACATGAAGACAAAACTCCCTATGAGCTATGGTTTGGAAGAAAAGCAACAGTCAAGCACTTCAGAGTCTTCGGCAGCAAGTGTTACATCAAGCGGCTCGAACAAAATCCGGGCAAATTTGAAGAAAGAGCTGACGAAGGTATATTTCTGGGTTACTCCTCTACTAGCAAGGCATATAGGTGTCTTAACAAAAGAACCAGAAAAATCATAGAAAGTGCTGATGTGAGAATAGATGAGAATATTGAACCAAAGAATGCAACTCATAATGACAGTCCAGTTTATGAGGACTCGAGGGAGATTGATGATGAGATGGCTGAATCTAATGATTCTGAGAAATCAAAGGATGACTCAGAAGATACTACACCTAAGAAGCACAGCACTTGGGTAGAGCAACACCCTAAGGATCAAATCATTGGAGATCCTAAGGCAGGCGTTCAAACTAGACAAAGTGTAGTTAGTAATTACTCACTTGTGTCCACCATTGAACCCAAGACTGTGGCTGAAGCCAGTCTCGATGAAAGATGGTTGAAAGCTATGCATGAGGAGTTGGAGCAAATTGAGAAGAACTCCACATGGGAACTTGTTCCTAGACCTACTGATAAGAATGTTATTGGTACTAAATGGGTCTTTCGGAATAAGCTGAATGAAGATGGTCAAGTCATTAGAAACAAAGCAAGGTTGGTTTGTAAAGGCTATGCTCAAGTTGAAGGCATAGATTTTGAAGAGACCTTTGCACCGGTGGCTCGTCTGGAAGCTATTCGTATGTTTCTTGCATTGGCAGCATACAAAACCTTCAAGGTATTTCAGATGGACGTAAAGTCAGCTTTCTTGAATGGTTTACTTGAAGAAGAGGTCTACATTGAGCAACCTGATGGTTTTCTCATCAGCAAAAATTCAGATCTAGTGTGCAAGTTGAAAAAGGCTCTTTATGGACTGAAACAAGCGCCAAGGGCATGGTATGCAAGGCTGGATCTCCATCTCCGCAAGATCGGTTTTGGAAAAGGAATGGTTGATAGCAATCTGTATGTCAAAACTGAGTTAAGCAAACAGCTGGTTGTCATTGTTTATGTTGATGACATAATCTTTGGTGGCAATGATGAGGAGATGTGCAGGAATTTTGCTGAAGAGATGAAGAAAGAATTTGAAATGTCGATGCTTGGAGAACTAAAGTTCTTTCTTGGTTTACAAGTTCAGCAGCTGAAACATGGCATCTTCATATCACAAATGAAGTACATTAAGGAAATGCTGAAACGGTTCAATATGGAAGACAGCAAGCCAGTGAGCACACCAATGTCAACGAACACGAAGCTTAGCAAAGATGATAAGGCCTCGTCCGTTGATCATACCACCTATCGCTCTATGATAGGAAGCTTGCTCTACTTGACTGCTACAAGACCAGATCTTCTACAAGCAGTATGTATGGTTGCACGTTTTCAAGCAGCACCAACTGAAACGCACCTTACAGCAGTGAAAAGAATCTTTCGATATCTGAAAGGTACTATGGAGCTTGGTATCTGGTATCCCAAAGGCAAATCCTTCACTCTTGTTGCATATTCTGATGCCGATTGGGCTGGATGCGTAGATGATCGCAAGAGTACTAGCGGCGGCGCATTTTATCTTGGAGAAAGATTAGTTGCTTGGCATAGTAAGAAGCAAGACTCAGTATCCCTTTCGACAGCGGAAGCGGAATATATTGCAGCGGCAACTTGTTGTACGCAAGTGTTATGGATGCGGCAAATGCTCTCTGATCTAGGAGTTCCTACAACGGATCCTACGCCGATCCTATGTGACAACACGAGTGCAATTCATATATCTAAGAATCCTGTTCAGCACTCTCGAACAAAGCATGTAGCAATTCGTTATCATTTTCTTAAAGATAAAGTTGCTGATGGAGAGGTCAAGTTGGAATATGTTCCAACAACTGAGCAAGTGGCTGATATTTTCACGAAACCTCTGCCAAAGGAAGTCTTCGAGTATCTCCGGAAAAAGTTAGGAGTTACTCACTCTCCTAAACCGTAGGAGTTGTGCTTGAAAGGGGGAGCAATGCATTCATTGAATATCCTATTCGCTCCTCGGTTTGGTCCCTTTGGACTTGTTGTCAAAGGGGGAGAGATGTTATGCTATGATAGCAAGGAGAGATGTTATGCTATGAAAGCTAGGGGGAGATTGTTGACAGTGCATGGTTGTTATTTCAGAATTTCAGAATTGGTTCCAAGTGAGTGTTGAAAAGAACTTGGAAGAGCTGCAAGCTGGAGTTGAAAGAGTTGAAGAGTTGTTAGCATGTTGACAAAGTTGTTAAAGTTGACAACAATTCCAAAGGGGGAGATTGTTATAATTTGAAGAAGCTTTAAATGATTTGAATGGTAATCATGGTTTAAGGTTGTAATTGTTGTCAATCCATGTCAACATGATGAGAGGATGAAGGTCAACTATGCAATGGAAATCAGATGGAAATCAGAATGGAAAAAGAGCTGAAAAGTGTACAGAAAACAGTTTTTCTGCAGCAGAGTGGCCGGTCGACCGGGCTCTTCATGCGGTCGACCGGGCAAGAAGAAATCTGCAGAATACAGGTCTCAGTTAATTTGTAACAGATTTCTGCACAGTCTGTTTGGCCGGTCGACCGGGGCCTTCATGCGGTCGACCGGGCACGGGTTTCCTGATATACGCAGAATTAGTAAACTTCAGCTAAAAGTCAGGGAAAGTTTGTAGATCGGTTGGGGCTCTTTCTAAACAAATTGTAGCCGAATTTGGAGACTTGCTAGGGTTATTAAATCCTATAAAAAGGCTTGATTAATTCGTGATTGTAATAAAAGAACAGAGAAGAGTTTTAGAGAGAAAATTGAGAGAGTTCTTGAGAGAAAGAAGAAGCTGCTGCTGTGTGCTGTTGTGGTGCTGTTGTGGTGACGTTTTCTACAGCAATTGTGGACGAGATTGTGCTCTTGAAGATGGTGATTCGTCCATGAGTTAAGTGTCTCTCTTTATGCTTTAGATTTCAATTTGTAAGGGATTGAGAGAGAGAGAATTGTAGAGGGGAAGGGCTGTAGACAGAGTTTATCTTCTATTCTGTTTTTACATCAAGTTGGTGCTTGGTGTTTGGGGTTTGGTGATCCTATCTGTGGGTGCAGATAAATTGTAAGAGGAGTAGGTGCTTCCTAGATAGTGGGTGCTATCTAAAACACAAGGGTTGGTGCTCTTTGTCATTGGTGCGACTAAATATATTCAGACCTGTACCGGATCGGTGTTCGGACGGTTTTGATCCGTGGACGTAGCCTTTTGGTGAACCACGTTAAATCTGGTGTCATTGTGTGGTTTGACTTGTTTTGTTGTTGAATTGGACCTATTTTTAGAAATCAGTGATTCACCCCCCCCTCTCAGTGATCGCGATATCCAACAAAAACACATTTGCTTGTACGGTGTAGAGAATGAGCACCAAAACCATGATAAGTAAAAGTAGAATACTTAGCAATATGAGATAAATAGATAGATTGCATTTTGATTCAACCATAACTCAAAACTTTTATCAACTAAATAGATAGAGAGCATTTTGACAAAAACCTCCTGGTCCCTTCTCCACACATCATTTCAATACAATTAAACCAATTCTATCTCATTAAAAGATCATTCAATCAACATTAAATCCATCAATCTTTTTCTCCAATTCATATACACAATCAGATTCCAAAATAAAAACGGAGCTGAACTCACAAGTCACAGCATAATTGAATGAAAGGCTTAACAATAGCATCTCATCATATCATTAATTTATACTTGCATAGTTCTTACTCATCTTTAAAGATAAAATTTCCTGTAAAACCATCCTTTAAGAAATCAAGGTGACAAAGGTTGAGAACTCATTATTTAAAATAGGCTGAGCACTCATAGGCTGAGCACCCAAATAGGCTGAGCACTCATTTTCTATAGAGATGCAAAGAAAAGAAGAAGAAGAAAAAAAAAAGGCACATCAGCCCAGATAGTACTTCTCTTTCTGGCTGGAACGATCCAGTTAGTACTTCTCTTTCTTTTCTTTAGTTTTTCTTTTCTTTTCTTTTCTTTTCTCCCTCAACCAAACGACCAGCTCATCAGCCCCACACCACCACCCAATATCAAGAGGCCCTTGATACCCACAAGAAAAAAGAACTGAAGGACAAAGGAGGAGGCATCATAGAGAATAAAAGAGGAGGATCTATCAAAAATGACATGGTAGTAAGTGAGAACAGACTTTCTTAAGTGTGTATAGTCTCATGCATGTTATTTCGGTGTCTTCATTTGCAAAAATCACCTGCCCATCTGTCCATTAGAATAATAGTCACGAGTTTGACAGACATATATGATGTTTCAGTATGCATTAAAACATAACTGGGTCATAACTTCTTATGAGGAACGTATGTTTTACATTCCAGAATCCATAGCCATCATCAGTTATATCTTCGTATGAGGAACATATATATGTTTTGCATTCCATAGCCATCATCAGTTATATCTTCTGATGAGGTAGTATTTTCTGATCAGCGTATTTTCTTTATGGGATAGTGAAGAGTGCATTCATTTGAAGGTATACTCCAGATTGATTGGGCTGCTTGTGGGATCCAATGCAATGTTTTACATTGTATACTTCATCATACTAATGCAATCTACAGTGCAACTTTCAATAGGGAAGGTGTATAAAGGAATACTTTCAAATGGAAGGCATGTTGCAATTAAACACATCATCAAGGATGAATATGTTGAGTCTTTTATGAGGGAAGTTACGAGCCTATCACATGTCAGACATTCAAACCTAGTGGCTTTGCTGGGGCATTGTGAAGAAGAAGATGAATGGACCATCAATTGGAATGGTTCCGCAAAGATCATTGTTAGAAACATCAATGCAAGACAGATTCAATATACAGCATTACAACTAATGGCCACGAGCAACAAAACACAGAATCACAAGGAAAAATAGAAATGCGAATTGCGCCTTTGTTCTTACAAGACTTTTAGGTTTGAAAGAGAGGCGAGCTCTCTTGGAATGGATCCTGTTAGCTTATTGTTGTTCAGCCGTCTGTGTATCAAACAATCATATAGATATATCTACATCAGAATCTCAAGATCAAGGAATTCACTGCATGTAAGTATCCTATGGATAGAAACTAAAATGAAAATGGCAATGGAGCTTACAAGAAACGAAGTGAATTCAACATGGAAAATGACTTTGGGATATGTCCTCCAAACCTGTTCTCATACAAGTCCATGCTAACAAGGTTCTTCAAATTACCCAACTCCTTAGGGATTTCACCTTCTATATTGTTCCTATAGAGCTCTCTGAAGTTGAGAAGCACAACCAGACATTCAAGTCAGTCAACATGAACAGCTTCAGATTTCACCTCACTAAACTTAAAATTAAAGGATACACAAGAAACCCAAAATAAGCAGCATGACGAGAGATTTCCAAAATTCATATAAAAAGCAACTCACCAAACACAAGAACTTCTGAAAAACCAAACCCCAGATAGATGGGCTAGGGTTCCAATGATGATGATCAGGACAAAGTGCTCAAGATGGGTACATCAAAGCTCCAAAGGCCAATAATCATTATAACAAATGGATTCAAAACTCATAGCAACCAAATGTCCTCCTTGATTACATAAAACCCACAATATCAATTCAACAATGCAGAATCTTCAGAACCTTACAAGAAACCAAAAAAAAAAATTTTGCTTAAACCAAAAGAGCAAAGATTGAACAGAAACATCTCCTAGAAAAGCCAATAATTTAAGGCAAAGTCAATATAAAACTCTACACTTCCAAAATCAGATCCACTAAAACCACACGTCTAGCACAAATGGTCCAGTGGCCATTTTCCCCTTATGAGCAAGGTCCTAGTATCAAAGTACATGAGGACCATTATGTGTAAAAAAATAAAATAAAAGCACTTCTGCACTGATAATAGTTACAACTGAGAACCTACTAAAATCCTTTCCCTATTCTCATTTACAGAATAGGACCTCTATGATTTTAAGTTTTAGAGATGGCCTACTGAAAAAGCACAGCATTACAAGATAGGAACCATACAAGGAACAATTTATGAAGAACAAAGGTAAGATCATGTTAGTCAAAATCCTTTTTGGAATAGAACTTCAATGAATTCATGTTCCAAACATGGACGGTTATTCTGCTGTGCCCTGCACATCACATGTGCATGAGAAGATTTTCCTCCAAACAAAAGCCTGCCTAAAAAATCAAGACACTACAAGATGGAGACACATGAAAAAGCAAAAAAAAATTCTGAAAAAAAAAGAAAAAGAAAGAAAGGGTTAGATCATGTTAGTGAAAGAAAACAAAAACCCACCTCTATGTAAGATGCAGCAACGTCAGAGTGCTTCTCATTTGTCCTGGCAATGAATATATCCTAAAACAAAGACCACCACTCTAAGAGAAAGCTGCTTGGTGCATCAATGGCTGAGAACCGACACCACTTATCAGTTAAAAACCAAACCAATACAACAAAATCTCAAACCCCCACCCTAAAACATGCTTATCTTCAATTAAATATCTTCACAATCTTACCAACAGGGTCAGAAGACACTTTCCCTTTGGCTTGGAAGGCATCCAACCTATTTTTGCAGACCCAAACAAAAGCAAAATCAGAGAGCCAAAACCCAAGAAATGCACAGTACCAAAAAAAAAAAAAACACTAAATGTCTCTCTTTCTCTTCGCCGTCGAGGATCTTACCAGAAACCTCTCTGTGCATGTATAAATCCAAAATGCAAAACTGTGGTTTTTTGCAAATCCAGAGAGGGTTATCAGAGTTGCAGGTAACCTGCCTTTGAAGGCAAATCCAAAGATTACAGGCGAACCCAAAGAGGGTTGGTTATCAGGCAAATCTCAGCAAATCCAGAGAGGGTTTCGTTAAGGCCAAATCAAGAAAAAATGAAAAAAGAAAAAAGTAAATATTCATTCCTCTGTTCGGCTTCCAAGAATCCAGAGACGTGCCTGCGGTGAGTTGGTCGATCTCCACGCACAAGAAACCCCCAGATTAGAACGGCGAGTTTGGCATTGACGAATAGGAGAATGGCCGGCTTGATGGAATCCAAGCGGGTGATGGGTTGACCTTTGGGTCCCAAAACCTTCATCTCCACCTGCGATTCCAGGTCCACGTCCACGCAAATCAGTATGTCTTCGTTGCAGAATCTCATCGGCTGCAAGCTATATCGAGAAGAAGAGCCGCCGCCACCTCCTCCTCCTCCTCTGTCCATCTCTCTCTCTCTTCTCTCTCTCTTTGTAGAAGACTCCGGACGAGTTTGAGAGGGGCTGCTGTGATCGTCGTGCGCTTGGGAGAGGTCCGGAAAGGGAGGGAAAGATAGAAAGGAAGGAGTGTTAGACACCAAAAATGTCACTTTGCCTCTTCAAGATTCAAAGAGCTACATGAAGTCGCAACCTGCCATAAATAGGCAATGCTACTTTCAAAAAATCAAATCTTGTCAGAATCAAACAAAAACTGTAAGATCGTTCAAGACAGTCAAAAGAAGAGTACACAAGAAGTTTCGGGCCATTTCAAAATCATTTGGCCCAACTTCGCTTCTCCGGCAGCTGAAAAGGAGCTCCCGGCGGCGAAAGCATCGGAGACACCAAATCTTCGATCAGAGCCGATGGATGGTCTCAAAATTATATAATAAAAGACAGCAGGTGATTCTCCGGAGAGCGACACGTGGCGCGTCCTTAAACTTTTTGTCATACCACATTCCGGAATTGCCCTTCTCTCTTTTTAATTATTTCACCTAAAATCTCTCTTTCTACATTTTTATTCCAAACTTATCTCCTAAAATCTCTCATTCTATATTTCTATCCCAAACTTATCTCCTAAAATCTATCCATCCATATGCCCTAAAATCTCTCTTAACCACATCACATATGAGGTTTCCACATCCCAAACTTATCTCCTAAAATCTCTCATTCTATATTTCTATCCCAAACTTATCTCCTAAAATCTATCCATCCATATGCCCTAAAATCTCTCTTAACCACATCACATGAGGTTTCCACACGGTTTGAATCAACTATAAATAGACGATTTCTCACTTAGGTGATCTATTAAATGTTTATTTATTGCTACCCCAAACTTATCTCTTAAAATCTATTCACCTCTACTCCTAAAATCTCTCTAATTTTTTAAAGTCAAAATGCACTATTTTTTCTCCTATATATTTTAATATATAAAATGTAAGAATGATAAATGATATAGTTGTTTTTTATTTAGTTTTAACAACATTCCGCACTTGGGAGAACAGTCCATGACCCAGCCCTCCTTGCCTACATAATCCATCCTTGTGATCTGACGTTGGACTTGGACCCTAGCTATGGTTAAGATGATCCTGAAGAATTCACCCACAAGTCTCCCTTTTGATTGGTCAACTAGCTTCAATCAGTGAAGTGCATGTCCTGAATTTACTTTCATTCTCCTAAGTATGTTAAGGGCACCTAATCGCCAAGTTGAGTATTACACACATGCCTAGCTAGGGATTGATGCTTGGGGTCTTCGGGTATAAATTATAACTCAGGATATTATGTTATATACGTGTTATTATTCAGGTGTGAGTACAACACGTGTGAAGTCAAATTTTGTACTTGCCCTTTTCCCTTTGATTTTTCTCTATTCTATTTTCATTATCTTTTAACCATTTTGTTACGAGCCATTGGATCTTTTATTCTCAAAAAAAAAAAAAAAAACAAAACAAAAAAGAGATGGATGTTATTCCATATTGGGAAACAAGATTTTATTCACGAAGTGGTATGATTTCTTTTCCTTTGTATTTTTTATAGATATTTTATTGTAGTTATTTTTTGTAATTTTTTTCCTTTTATTGTGGTTAGATTCAAGTAGTAGAGGTATAATTTTCTTTTCTTTCTTTCAACTTTTTTTTATTGTACTTCTTTTCTTTTGTATTCTTTTTAGTAAATTTTTAACGTGAAATTGCAATTTTCTTTAAAAAGAAGTTGCGTTTTGCATTGCGGTTTTTGTGACGATCCATAAATTTTTTTCACTTTATTTTTCATTCGATTTCTATTACTCAATGTTACAGTTTTAGTCCAATCACAATCAATAAAAGATGATTCAATTAGATCATTTTACTTATTTTTTTACCTTAATTTTTTAAGTTCAGTTTTAAATGTGTTTGTATTATCAATTATATATTAATTTTTATTTATAATTTATTTAAAGATTATAAATATTTTTAATTAAAATATTATTTACTTTTTATCATGGCCTGCGTTGGGCGCAGGCCTACTCCACTAGTACATCCAAAAGGCTCCACGTCAAGTTTCGAGTCATACCGACAACGTTTGACCCTACATCAACCCTCGAACAGCTAAATCAAGCCTCTCGGCGGCGAGAACCACCGAGGCCATCACTCATCACATAAAGCACATGGACGGCTTCAAAATGCTCACAAAGGGCTACACGTCAAATCTCAGGTCATTTCGACAACATTTGACCAGACTTTGACGCTCGGAAACCAAATCAGGCCTCTCGGCGGCGAAGCTCCCCAGGACCATGGTTTCCTAGATAGAGCCTATGGATCATCTTAAAATGACTCCAATAGGTTCCCTGTCAAAATTCAAGTCAATCGGACATCGGTTGACCGCACATAAAGCCGCGACATCTTCATCGCGACAAAAGCAAGTCTACTGGTGATAGGACCCCAAACGGCTTCAAAACTCAAATAAAAGTCTATGGTTGGTCTTATTTATTGCTCAGCAGGCTTCACCCCAAGTTTCAGGTCATTCCGACATCGTTTGTCCCAGTTTTAGCTTCTGACGGAAAATCGGCAGCTCTGCGCGACAAAGTCTTCGGCTTTCTCAGAAAATTGGAAACTTTGCAAAATAAAATGCAATGATTCTCATCAGGTTTTCTACAGGAGAATCAAGCCAATAAATGATCAAAAATGCCAAGGAAAAATACAGAAGAAAAAAGAATAAAAAAACAGTAAAAACAGGCACAAAACGGGCAAAAGGGGGGGAAACCCCCCAGGGTCGTAGGCCCCTGCGACCCTGGAGCCCGGGATCGCCGGGAGGGCCCCGGAAACCCCATTTTTCGCCGTTTCTTCGCTATTCGAAGAGTCTGACCTCTGGTATTTTTCAAAATTCATACTTTTGAGACACCAAATCCTCTTACATCCGTCAAAAACACGGGTCAATCATCAAGAGTATCAAAATCAACATTGATCACCAACCGGTCAACCAAAAAAAGTGTGCTTTCTACCCGACCGATCGAGAAATCGACAGGATAGATGGCACCGACCCGCTGTTGGCAAACAATACCTGAAGTTACATGGTCATCCAATGTCGATCTACATGAAGATCCATCGATGATCATCGCTAAAAGAATCCCAAAAGACACGGCACGGCCCGCGACTCTTCAACTGCTCAGCGACCACTTAATGCGATTAATTGACTAGCTTTATTACAGTCATTAATCCATTTCCTTGGACGGCCCAATCAGAAGCAAGCATCCGAGAGTTACAAGTCAAGAGATTCATGGCATTTAACCCATGAAACTCCTCCCATCATGGCGATTAAAGGCGATTAAAAGCCCTCAATCTCCTCCGGCCAATCAGAAGCCAAGAAAAAGGAGTTACAAAATAAAGAATTCAATCTTGTAACTCCTCCCTTTATGTAGCTTTATGACAATTAAGGCTCATAAATCCTCCTAAATGGCTACCTAAAAGCCTATAAATAGGAGAGCATTCCAAAGAATCCCAGATCGGAAAAATCACCAGAGATCGGAAAAAGAAGACAGATCCCAGATCAGAAAAAAGCACAGAAATCCAGAGAAAGAAAGAGAGAAAACTCTGCGGAAGTTCTACACCGACCACCGCTACAAGGTGACAAAAGTTCCTTGGGGGGTACCCCCCCCCCCAAGGTCCTTGCCTTCTCCTTCTGCCACCAATGGCTTAGACGTGACTTTTTAGCCCGTCTACTTAGTTTTTTATTGGACATAGGACCTCCTTTTGGTCTTTGTCCTCTAAAAACCTGAGGTTATAGCCAAGCCAAGTGAATCAATAGCATCCTCTGTTCTCATCTGCATGGATGATGGTGAAGTCCACATATGGCTTGCAACCGTCAATCTGAACGGGCCCCCACAATCTCCTGAGAAGTTAGATCCTCCTTTTCTTTCTTTTCATTGTAGTTTGTATTTTTTCAAAAGAGACAAAAAATCACAACTAGAGCTCGTGGGGGCAAGGCTCATGATCGAGACGGTGCGATCAAACGTAGACCGGGTAACAACAGAATTCTTCTCACCATCTGCTGTGAAAGAGAACTGAAAACATCTCCTCTGGTATGTCATGTCATCAGGGACGGCATCACCAAAGAAGAAGGTAGGCTTGGGTAAAACACTCTGATCTTCCATCACCCATGGACGACTGTTTACCATGATCTTATAAAAATCCTCTCCCTTGAGAGCGATCAATCGCTGCCTCATCTCATCTCTGTTGAGGGAATCGCACTCTTCCAGATTTCTCTCAACATAGTGGACCTTCTCCCAGGCCTGCTGAACGGCCGGGTTAGAAGATCTAGCAGATCGACGAGGTACGCTTGTTGCAGGCTCTTTACCCTTGTCCGTTCTGGAGGAACCACCTGCAAAGGATGGAAAAGAAAAAGATCAAACATCAAAATGACAGAATTTCACTAAAAAAAAATCTGGCGAAATTTTGACATGATGCCGGGGAAATTCCGAAGAAAATGAACTATCCCGAAAGAAATAGAAAGCTTGAAGATGGGCTCAACATTGCTGCGAGCTCCGAAACTCCAAACTTTCGAAACCTCAAAGTCTCCACAAAATCAGGAAGGGCTCAACATCGCTGCGAGCTCCAAATTTGCGAAAACTTCCAGGTATGTTATCACATCATGCTACAATAAAATATACATGCACATCTTGGTTTGCAAAAAAAAAAAAAATGCATTATCATGATGAGCAAAATAAAAAAAGAAAAGAAACTTTCTCAAAAAAAAAAAAAGAGAAAGGAGAAAGAAAAAGAACAAAAAAAAAGAAAGAAAACTTTCTTAAAAAAAGAAAAAAAGAAAGGATCAGCAAAAAAAAAAAAGAGAAAAAGGGGCTGGCCCATCCGTACGGCCCACAAAAAAAAACATGCAAAAAAAAAAAGAAAGCATGAAAAAAAAAAGGGGCATTCGGCGAAAGGTCCCTGAACATGTTACTTTATTGCCTTAGGTCCACAAAAAAAAGTCATGCATCCAAAGGTCCCTCTCACACTTATTAACACCTAAAATGTCCAATTTGCCCTTTCTTTAAATCATATCCCATGATTGGTGGGATATCCCATTAATAATGGTCAACTAACATTTAATTGACCATGATGAATGGAATCCCAATAATGAGAATTTCAAATAAATTCTAAAAATAAATAAATATATTTCAGAATAACGTAAATAAATTTAAAAAAATATAATAATTTCAAAAAATTCCAATAAATCTCAAAAGAACGCATAGAAATTTAAAACGACGCAAAAAAATTTCAAAAGATCCAAATAAATATAAAAAAACATAAACAAATTTCAAAAGAAGAAAATCAATTTAAAAAGACGCAAATAAATTTTAAAAGATCCAAATAAATTTCAAAAAATGTAAATAAATTTCAAAAAACTCAAATAAATCTCAAAAGATCCAAATAAAATTTCAAAAATGCAAATAAATTTTAAAAAATAAGAATAAATTTCAAATGACACAAATAAATTTTAAAAACACAAATAGATCTAAGAAAATACAAATAAATTTGTCAAAATTATAGAAATATTCGTTCAAAAACTCAATAAAGATTTTTAAAATGGAGATAAATTTGTTAGAAACTAGGCTATATTTTTCAAAAATTCAAATAAATTTGCGAAATTCAGATAAATTTTGTTCCAGAACTCAGATAAATTTGACGAATATTCAGATAAATTTCTTCAGAACTCAGATAAATTTTGTTCCAAAACTAAGATAAATTTGACGAAAATTCAGATAAATTTCTCCAGAACTCAGATAAATTTCTCCAGAACTTAGATAAATTTGACGAAAATTCAGATAAATTTAAAAAAAACTTAGATAAATTTGACAAAAACTCATATAAATTTGTTAAAACTCAGATAAACTTGACAAAAACATAAATAAACAATTCTGGCCGTTGAACCTGGTCAAACTACCTTGACTGTACTGCTGAATACGGACTGTTCCTAGGCTTCTGTGAAATCGGTCCGGTCGAACTGACCTGGACCTGACTCACAAATGACCCAATTGGGTCGTCTCCTTCCTCCCAACACCTGTAACAGGCGCTATGCCATCTCTGGCAGTTTTCTTCTGCGACAACGGTGGGAGAGCAGTCGGACAGCGAGGCGACGTCAACGGCGGAGAGGATCTCCGGCGACGGCTGCGACGACGACGATGGGCGCAACAGAATCATTCCCTCTGTGTTTTGATTTCTCTGCAACAGAGAAACAAAGACACATACTGATCCTCTGTGTTTCGATTTCTCTGCAACAGAACCCAACTGGGTCATCTCCTTCCTCCAACACAACTTTGCAAGCGCCAGGCCGGATCCAGTGCCTCCTCCGGTTCTTCGATCTGTGTGGCCCACCAAGAGACTGATCTTTTGCAATCCTGGATCAGTTCTCTTCAACGAACTTATTCCGGAATCCTTCAGTCCGGATCCTCGTGCTTCTTCTTCTTCTTCTACGGAAACTATCATTCCAGGCGATCAAACCCGAACCAGAGAAAACCAACAGAGATCTTCTCTGTTTTCTCTGCAATAGGAACATGACAGCAGAAAACCAGCAAAAATACCCGATCTCACTCTGCTGGAATCTCAACTCCCGGCCAGAATCCTTCGCTGGATTCCTTCCGAGATTGATCTCCCTTCCCTTTTATCTCGAGACGAAGATTCAGTTCTGGTTTCTGTAACCAGAACCAAACAGCAGCCTGCTGCATTCTCTTTCGGTTTCCCCTCCGGCCAGCGTGGCCCAGCAAAAATCGAAAAACGATCTCTCCCCCTTTTGTCGATTCGATTAAGAGGATTTAGGAAGGAGGGAGGAGGGAAGATTTGAATTTTTAAATTTCAAAATGTTATACCTAAAATGGTTGAAGGGGCAATTTAGTCCATAAATATGTGATCATGTGGATGTAGGGACCTAAGGCTGCAAACAGTCTAGTTGAGTGGACCATAGGCCTTAATATGTTTTTCCTTGGACTAGAGGCTGGATACATTCACTTATAGGGACCTTTCGCTAATTTTGCCAAAAAAAAACATGTAAAAAAGAAGAAGAAGAAAACACGTGAAAAAAAGAAAAGAAAAGAAAAGAAAGAAACAAAAAAGAAAGAAACAACTTTTTTTTTCCTACAATGGGGTTTTCTTGAAAAAGAGAACTTACTTGAAGCCATTGATGGAGAAGAAGAAGAAATGTCTTGAAGATCTTGAAGAAGAAGAACTCTTGGTCTTGAAGCCCTCTTGGGATTGTTGCAAAAGAAAGCAATAAGAGCAAGAGATCCAACATCCTCCTTGCTTTTATAGAAGAGAGCAAACCAAAGAAGGAAAGAAGAAAGAGGTAAGTGTTACTAATTAGTAACCTTACCAAAAGAAAGAAATTAGAAAGATTCTTTCCCAAAAGAAAGATATCTTGAGGGATTCTCTCCCAAAAAGAAATCAATGAGAGATTTTCTCCCAAAAGATAGGAGATTTGAGATATTCTCTCTCAAAGGAAGATATCTTGAGATATTCTATCCCAAAATAAAGGGAACATGAGAGATTCTCTCCAAGTAAAGATATTCTTAGATATTATCTAATCCAAAGGAGGTATTTTTAGATATTCTTTACAAAAATGACACTATATGAGATCTAAGCCATTTCAAAAGCTTAAGGTCCCATGGGTTAGCCCATATGAGCCAGGTTTGACCACCTAGGCACTAAAAAAAAATTTAGGCTTTTAGTCAAAGAGAAATCCTTCTTACCAAGAGCATACAAAAATGGTTCCATGCCTCTTTTGAGTTGATTGGACCCTACAAAAAAGAATTCCAAGCCCCACGAGCTTCCAAAAATCAAACCATTCAGCCTCATCTACCAAATTGAGCCAAAATCTTGAAATTGACATTCCGCAAAAATCCAAACCAAATCCTGGTCTCCTAACTTGCCACATACAGCTTGTTAGGTCACAAGACCAAAACCAAAAACCAAATCCTGGTCCCCTAACTTGCCACATACAGCTTGTTAGGTTACAAGACCAAAACCAAAACACCAAAAACCTGATCCCCTAACTTGCCATATACAGCCTTAGGGGTGCACGGCGGGCGGCTTGGGCGGTTATCGGGCGGTTTTAGGGGCGGTTTTGTTTTACGGCGGTTTTGTAAAAAATAGAAACCGTAACTGCCCAAAGTATAGGCGGTTTGGGCGGTTTTTTTAGCGGGCGACTTGGGCGGTATGTTGGGCGGTGTGGTATTTGTACCTATCTCTCTCTTTTTTTATTTCTAATAGAATGTAACTAAAGTTTCAAAGTACTTACATAAATAATAAAAATTAAACATGATTTTTAATAAAAGTCAATAATCAGTAATAAAAAAAAATTTCAACTAATTATATCAATGTAAAATTAAAGTCCAAAGGCATCCAACCAAAATTAAAAAATACAGTCACTTATATAATCTAACGTCCAAAGTCAAAAACCTAACAAAGAAGCATCTAAATTCGAAAATTCAATGTCTAAATTTCAATAAATAAACCTCCAAATTTCAAAATTCAATGTCCAAATGCTAAAAGAAATTCAAAATCTAAACTTCAAGTTCGTAAAGATCGATATATAATTTGAAGCAATCTTGCAACAAAAAAAAAATCATAGTTAGAATAATAATTGATAAAAGATAATAAACATCAATGTTTAGTTTAGTGATAAAATTGTAAGGTTGTCAAACTTTCATACAATATAATCTAGACTTGTATTGGATTGCACTAGGATTTGGAGTAGAAGTGTTATCCATAAAGAATAGATGAAGAGTTTTTTTTTTTTTTTTTTTTTTTTTTTTTTTTTAATAATGAGCGGGCGGGGCGGTTTGAAACCGCCCACTCAAATGTCAAACCGTAACCGCCCGCTCATTAGTACGGATTGAAACCGCCCCGCCCGCCTAAAGGCGGTTTTGACGGATATCCACTTTTAGCGGGGCGGGGCGGGGCGGGGCGGGCGGGGCGGGCGGGTTACGGTTATTTTTGTGCAGCCCTATACAGCCTGTTAGGTCACAAGGTCAAAACCAAAATTGATCCCCCAACATTCCACATACAGCTTGTTGGGTCACACGGTCAAAACCAAACCCGACCCCCTAACCTGCCACATACAGCCTATTAGGTCACAAGGTCAAAACCCAAATCCACATCCCTGATGTCATCTTCAAAACTTTGCCTCGAGATGGTACGTGATCCCTTTCACTACCATAAAATTCCCCTGGAAGCTCAAAAGGCTACAAATACCAAAAAGAAAGACTGCTCAAAAACTCATGGTCAAGTCACAAGCTCTCCTTTACAAAATCTCTTCGAGGCACATCGACTACAAAAGTTAAGCAACTCGTCGCTGCACCTCGAGGGGGCATTTGTTGACACCAAAGATGTCACTTTACCTCTTCAAGATCCAAAGAGCTACATGAAGTCGCAACCTGCCATAAATAGGCAATGCTACTTCCAAAAAATCAAATCTTGTTAGAATCAAACAAAAACTGCAAGATCGTTCAAGATAGCCAAAAGAAGAGTACACAAGAAGTTTCGGGCCATTTCAAAATCATTTGGCCCAACTTCGCTTCTCCGGCAGCTGAAAAGGAACTCCCGGCGGCGAAAGCATCGGAGACACCAAATCTTCGATCAGAGCCGATGGATGGTCTCAAAATACATCCAAAAGGCTCCACGTCAAGTTCCGAGTCATACCGACAACGTTTGACCCTACATCAACCCTTGAACAGCTAAATCAAGCCTCTCGGCGGCGAGAACCACCGGGGCCATCACTCATCAAATAGAGCACATGGACGGCTTCAAAATGCTCACAAAGGGCTACACGTCAAATTTCAGGTCATTTCGACAACATTTGACAAGACTTTGACGCACGGAAATCAAATCAGGCCTCTCGGCGGCGAAGCTCCTCGGGACCATGGTTTCCAAGACAGAGTCTATGGATCATCTTAAATTGACTCCAACAGGTTTCCTGTCAAAATTCAAGTCAATCGGACATCGGTTGACCGCACATCAAGCCGCGACATCTTCATCGCGACAAAAGCAAGTCTACTGGTGATAGGACCCCAAACGGCTTCAAAACTCAAAAGAAAAAATGGGCACAAAACGAGACAAAAGGGGGAAAAAAACCCCAGGGTCCTAGGCCCCGGCGACCCTGGAGCCCGGGATCGCCGGGAGGGCCCCGGAAACCCCATTTTTCGCCATTTCTTCGCGATTCGAAGTGTCTGACCTCTGGTATTTTCCAAAATTCATACTTTTGAGACACCAAATCCTCTGACATCCGTCAAAAACACGGGTCAATCATCAAGAGTATCAAAATCAACATTGATCGCCAACCGGTCAACCAAAAAAAGTGTGCTTTCTACCCGACCGATCGAGAAATCGACAAGACAGATGGCACCGACCCGCTGTTGGCAAACAATACCTGAAGTTACATGGTCATCCAATGTCGATCTACATGAAGATCCATCGATGATCATCGTCAGAAGAATCCCAAAAGACACGGCACGGCCCGCGACTCTTCAACTGCTTAGCGACCACTTAATGCGATTAATTGACTAGCTTTATTACAGTCATTAATCCATTTCCTTGGACGGCCCAATCAGAAGCAAGCATCCGCGAGTTACAAGTTAAGAGATTCATGGCATTTAACCCATGAAACTCCTTCCATCATGGCGATTAAAGGCGATTAAAAGCCCTCAATCTCCTCCGGCCAATCAGAAGCTAAGAAAAAGGAGTTACAAAATAAAGAATTCAATCTTGTAACTCCTCCCTTTATGTAGCTTTATGACAATTAAGGCTCATAAATCCTCCTAAATGGTTACCTAAAAGCCTATAAATAGGAGAGCATTCCAAAGAATTCTAGATCAGAAAAATCACCAGAGATCGGAAAAAGAAGACAGATCCCAGATCAGAAAAAAGCACAAAAATCCAGATAAAGAAATAGAGAAAACTCTGCGGAAGTTCTACACCGACCACCGCTACAAGGTGATAAAAGTCCCTTGGGGGTACCCACCCAAGGTTCTTGCCTTCTCCTTCTGCCTCCAATGGCTTTGACGTGCTTTTTAGCCCGTCTACTTAGTTTTTTATTGGACATAGGACCTCCTTTTGGTCTTTGTCCTCTAAAAACCTGAGGTTATAGCCAAGCCAAGCGAATCAATAGCATCCTCTATTCTCATCTGCATGGATGATGGCGAAGTCCACATATGGCTTGCGACCGTCAATCTGAACGGGACCCCCACAATCTCCTGAGAAGTTAGATCCTCCTTTTCTTTCTTTTCATTATAGTTTGTATTTTTTTAAAAGAGACAAAAAATCACAACTCTTGTCTTTCATTATTGATAAGAATTGTAAATCGGCTATAAACGCCAAAAATCGGCTATAAACGCCAAAATCGGCTATAAATGCCAAAAAATCGCCTTTCACAGCAAATCAATAAAATGTCTCTTTTCTTAAATATATGTACAATGGAAAACTTGAAAGAAGTTGATTTCCTTTTTACTTGCGAAGGTCGATCTCCGGATCACCACTTGTAATTCCAAGTAAAATAGAAAATCTGGCACACCCACACAAAAAAATGTTGATGCACGCCTCTGCCCCCCGGTTACGAAAGGGTTGGACCCAAACGAACTCCCACGTCCGCCGACCTCGGTAGAACCGAGCAGAAGCGCGGTCCATCAATGAGAGGAGATGGGTTCTGGAGGGGTTTTTCCTGAGATGGAGATGGGTTCTGGGCGATTCACGTGGAGTGAGGGGAGAGAAAGAAATGAGTTAGGGAAAAGAGGGCTTGGAGGGGGAAAAGGGAATGTTGGAGGCGGGAGAGGGAAATCGGTGGTGAATTTAAGAAAAACCGATATAAAAAATAGATGTGATATCGGCTTTGGGAGATTATATAATATCAATTTTATAATAACCGACATAAAATATAGAAATTAATATCACATATGTGCTAACCGATATTATATATAACGATTATTATATTGGTTATTATGTAACTAATATTAAAAAAATTGACCGATATAAAAAAATATTAACAGAAATAAAAAACCTTGACTGAAGATATTATATCGGTTATATTAAAAACCGATATAGAGCAGTTTTTGTAACCGATATAAAATGTCCTTTTTCTAGTAGTGTACTCACTTATTTTTCCCTAGATCTAGTATTTTAAAGTGTAGATCTAAATTTTTTTATTTCCAAAATTTGGGGCTTTAATTTCTTGAAATCAATTACATTTTTCCACATTAGTGTTCAAATTTCATAAAATTAAGGTCCTTCTTTTTCTTTCTTTGTATTCTAAGGTGGGATAAAGGGTGCTCGTCCATGAAATATAAGAACTTTTTGGTACATTTTTCATTATAAACTTGTACTGTTGGGCAGTGACTCAAATTACATGCTTAAGTTCGTAAAGTCTTCCTTTTAGAATCCTAATAAGCTTACTTCAGGTCAGTTTAGTCTCATTCTCCCCTCCCTCACCACCCTTCGTTTGGAATATTAATTTGGCGGGTTTCTTTATTTACGGCATGCGAAATGTGGGCTGTGAAAGCTGATTAATCTTACAGCTTCTCAAAGTAGGCCGTTGAACTTAATTTGAATGGCTTGGCCTTTTATAGCGTGCAACATGTGGGCTGTGATACCCTAATATTTTTACGGCTTGCGAATGTGGGCCGCAAATGCTCAATAATTTATGGCGTCCTAAATGCACGCCGTAATTGATAAGATCTCATTGCACGCAAAATGCACGCCTTAATAAAGAGAAGAAAAAGCCCTTTTGCGGCTCGCATTCCATGCGCGCCATACTATTATATCATTTACGGCTTGCATTCACGCCGTAAATGAGAAGCTGTAAAAGCCCTGAAATGGTGTAGTGCGTATGATTGAGGTGCAAAGGTTGTCACGTAGACTCCGTTCCTTGCACATGAGACGTGAAATGCCTGGGAGCGTTATTTTGGATTTTTATTATGTTGTATTGGCCTCTGTTGTCTTTTATTTTTGGGGAATGCAATTAATACATCTTTTATAATTATAACTTGAATTATGGGAATTGAATCTCCTGTTTACTTGTCTAGCCATGCTTATATTTTATTTATGTTATTATAGTCTGATGGCGTATTGTACAGTTAGATGCAGCTAGTAAGACATTAGTGATGCAATAAAGAATTCGATGTGCTCCGGACTTTGGGTTGCATCACAATGCAAACTTCCGCTAAATGTTCCATGACAGTGATGGATCTTGAAATTCTGACCCGTGCAGATCTTGAGGAAAACGAAATATTATGTTATAGTAATCTCTGTAATCATGGTCCCTTAATCCTACCCCCATTTTGGGGTCATGACAACTACCATGCATCAAGCAAGGTTGGCTTGGTGGTAGAAGTGTCTTCCCTATTGAATTCCATAGGTCAAATATGAGAGAATCACACGATGAATTGTGCAACTTGCTCTGATACCACGTGATTGGTAACAATTTGGTTGCTTAGCACAGTAAAAGGAGACTTCGACTTCCCTGTCGACTGTTGAGGCTAAGGACATTGATGCTAGAAGTTGGTGCAATCAGCTATTATGGATGAAACAGATGTTGCCAGACTATGGAATTGATGAAGATACGGTGTCTGTTTACTGAACTGTGATAACCAAAGTTCCAGACATATCCAAAAATCCAGTCCAGCACTCCCGCACCAAACACTTTGATATTAGGTACCATTTCATTCGTGAGTTAGTAGAGGAGAAGATCATTGTCCTAGATAAAATTACTACTGAAAAATAATTGGCCGATATCTATATCAAATCATTGGACCCGTCCCGTTTTGAATCCCTTCACAAGTCTCTAAGGATTCCCTCCTGTCACATAATTCCATTCATTTTCATAAGTGTATATGCACATGCACGATTTCACAACGACCTCTATGATTATTTTTGCATGTGATTTACTTTTAGTGCACGTTTTTCAGAATATCAATTTCTTTTGCACTATGGTCACTCTCCCTTGGTCTTGATATGCAAAATTTCTGAGTGACTGTATCTTGAAAATACTCTCGAACCTGAGGATCAGGGCTACCTACGAATATGTTTGATAGCTTCCAATTGATTGAAAAGTTTCGTTGGAGAGGGCTACCACGTTTTGTAGTGTGAAAGTCACCAATGAAGGTTCATGGTTGAGAAAAGATTACAAAAAAAAGTGATTGAAAAGAAAGGAGATTTTATATTGAATAGGTTAAATTCTAAGTTTGCTCCTTAGGTTTAAAACTTTCAGTATAAAAAAAAAAAGATTTTGAACCAAATCGATCAAGTTTTGGGTTTGCTCCCTAGTTTTTTATCTTTCAATTTCAAATCTTGTCATGATTGAGGGGGGAGCATAGTTACAAAATTATATATTTATAACTTTTATTGTTTAATTTATAACTTTTGTAATTATGGAATTATCATCAAACTTGTAAATTATATATTTATATTTAAGGTTGAAATTATCATCAAAGTTGTTGAAAATTTTATTATAAGGAAAATAAAAATCAGTGGTAGAACCAGAAAAAATATCTGAGGGGATAGGAAAACAAAGACTTCTGGGAGGGGCCAATGTAAAAAAAAAAAAAAAAATTCTAAAATCTTTTATAAGATTTAGGGGCTTTTAGCAATTTCGGGGGGGGGGGGGGGGGGGGGGGGGGGACCACTGTCAGCACCTCCCTAGTTCTGCCCTGTTTAAAATCATTCAACTATTATTTCTCATTAGTAAATTAGCATCAATGTTTAAATTTGTGCATTTATTTTGGTAATTTTAATTTATTTTCAATTTCAAAACTCTAAAAAAAGTCCATAAAATCTCTTTTAATTTATATAAAGAAATTAAAAAACAACTAAATAAGAGTGGCATGGCCCGGCCCATGGGCAGCACATCCCAACATGGCATGACTTATGCCGTGCCATGAGCTGTGCTGGCCCGACTCCATCGAGCCTGGACGCGGCGCGGCCCATTTTATACCCTACATGAGAGTCACTACCAGAAGATACAGCAGGTAGATTTGCTCGAGGACACAGTCATTTGTAGCATTTATAACTTCCTCAAGATGTCCGAGTTCCCTTCAATCATGGTCACTAAACTGAGATTTTATTGGACGTAACAATCTGGTGGCGCCCACTTCCGCATGATAATGATATCACATGTTGGAAGAGGAAAACTCATCACTCCTTTCTTTCGTTTTTTTTTTTTTTTTTTAACTTTTTCCTGCTGCTGGAGGGTCCAATTGTTTCAGTTGGACTACCGTGGGCCTCATCACTCGGCTAATTTATTAGAGTTATTTTTTTTTACAAGTGAGCGTTGTGATGGTGGGCTTGTTTTTTCTGTGGAAATTTTAGTCCTTCCAACCTCTCAACAAGATTTTTCTACGTGTCCCTTTTCGACGTGAAAGGTAACGAACGGTCCACGTTACTTCCATCCACATTGCTCTTTTGGCCCGCCTTTCTCTGATGCTTTGCGTGTGTTTCACGCATTTGTAAGAATGCTATGCAGGAACCTGATCATAGTCAGCGATGGCAATTGGTGGTGGTCAGTAGGGTTAACTCGATGGCTCGTCTCAAACCATCGCCACTACTGCCAGATTTTGACTCGTCTAATCCAATTTATTTATTTTGTCAACTATGATTAGAATTAGAAGAGGTACATATCTATAAAACTCTCTCCTTTTTAAAAAAATTAAATAAAAAGACAATCTTCTTTTTTCTACTAAATGACAAAGAAAAAAATAAAAAAAAAACTACTTTTTACATAGAAAGTAAAAAAGATTTCCTACCAATTTACTCAAGACAAAATATCATCATAATCTCCTTGTATTTTATTCTCTTGATAAGTGAGGTGAAACATCAAATCAAAAGAGAATAAAATATAAGGAGGTTGTGATGATATTTCATTTTAAGATGTTTGATAGGGAATCTTTTTTACTTTTTGTGTAAAAAGATAATATTTTTATCATTTAGTGGAGAAATGATGTTACTTTTTTACTCTTTTTAAAAAAGAAGGGGATCTTGAATTTATGTATCTTTGATATGATCCCGTGTCTTTTCTTATTTGGAGAAAATAAGCTTTATTTCACCTCACTTCAATTCATCATACATCCAAACATGCTTCGCTCATTTAACATAAAAGAGTGCCAAATAAGAGGTCGAGACTTCATATTATAATACTTAAAATGACAGCTAATTTGACCCCATTATATGTTTTGGAGCATTTTTGATATTACACATCACATATTGGGCGTGGCAAGTGTGAATTATTGTGGTTTTGGATTTATACTAATTTGTACAAAATTTGACCCGTTGCTATCCCTACAATTTATAGCTATGTTTACTTTTCGATAATTACAAATGATCACCTTCTTTTATCCATTTACAAATAACCACCTTTTCAAAGGCTAGTTATTGACTGATCAACTTGAATTATTCTATTATAAGAGGATGGAAACTCTCTAGGATCTAGCCTGACTTAGATTAAATTGGGGGTGCAACTCCAAATTAAACTGTCTTGTATTTTTACTAAGTATATGGATCTTTTTATTATAGTATAAAATTTATGAAACTCCTTATTGATAAAAAAAAATCAGCCATTGACTAATAATTAAGGCGGTTGACCAAGATGTTAGACTATTTTAAAATTGGGAGAAAATTGGTTCGAAAACACCAAAATCAGTTCCTTGTTCTTGATCTTATAAATTCTCAGAATTCCAACATTCAAATGAAATTGAACATTTAAATTTCTACTTTAGTGAGAAAGCTTCCCACTCATGTATATATATATATATATATATATATATATTTAAATTGAGGCTATTGTGAAAATTCCCCAAATTATTATATATCCCCCTTTGAACACCATTTTGGGCATTCTCTATTTCCCATGGAAGGGCAAGGACTCCTTTCTATCCTCTTCTTCCTCCCAGTGCTTACCTACAGTCAGACTCTATATCCAAACCTAAATTGTACCATCCCAACATCTGCTTGTGGGAGCATTCAAAACATCAGCTACCCATTTCTCCTGAAAGGTAATCAAAAGATTCCAAACAACTGCACTAGAGGGTGGTACGAACTCACCTGTGTAGGTACCACCACCTTCTTCACCTTTGAAGGTAATAAACCCATGAACTACTCCGTTGCAAACATTTTCTACGAAAATCATACCCTTCGGATAGTGGACCATGATCTAGCCCACGGCAGCTGCCCCCTAACGGGGAATTCTCTTTCTCCGGAAACCAATACGCGTCTGGCCAACCAAAAAAGAAGGAATACCACCGACTCAACTGTACGGGTGAGTCAAAAGGATTACTTTACTTTCACGTTGGTAGGAATCTGATGGGCGATTTACCCAAAACATGTTTTTACTACGCCATTGTGCCTGTCAATGGAGAGTTGCCCAATGATGGTTCGTTTGCTAGTGTTCAAAAGCTGCTGCAGATGGGGTTTGAACTTTCATGGTCTGAAGGCCAGAGTCAGACAGAGTACTTGCCCAGTGCCCCTTATCCTTACAATTGGGATTTGAACAGTGAGTGTTTCCATCTTATTAGAAGAAATTCTTATCAATTGTAAAGGGCCTGTTTGTTTGGACTTTGGATTGGATTAAATATTTAAAATACTTGTAGGAATCGAATACATAGGAATTCATGCTGATATGAACTCTACCAAAGGATTGTGAAAGTGTTGAGCGGTGGGAGATATAAGGTTGAGATGGAGAGGACCTTTACAATTCCTATGTATTGGATTACTAGGGTGATGGCTGGGTATTCATTTATCATCTTCTTTTGTTTCTATTTCTCAAGATGGAAAGAAAGGTCATTTGATGATGCTCATGTTTTGAAAATTCACCTTTGATCTTCATTTTAATCAGTTATAGTATGAATCCTATGTATTGTAACGCATAGATAGGCCCTTCTGGAATGAGAAACTCCACTAGAGAGGGGGTATTGTTTTCCTTCCTTTTCTCTAATCAAGATTGGTGTTTATGTTGATTTTGATTGGGACCTATTTAAGCCAAACAATATTTTAGCACACATTGAAATGGATGACCATAAAAAATATCCCCAGCACATGTGATTTCAGGGTTCGCCCAAATGCATCCTTTACTCTTAGTACCATGTGCATATATGATAATTTATGTTTGATTTACCTTCGGGAAACTTACTCAATTTCATCATGCCATCTTTCTATCCAGATTCAACAGGTTTAAAGGTCTTCTGGATTACGGGAAACGTCATAGGTAACCTACAGAATACTACTGAACTTGACTTTTTTGAAGGTTTTTCTGCTACAATAATCTTCTTTTTTGTTAAGAGTGTATAATTCAAATAGATGACCTAGTGGAAGGTTTTCCTATCCTTAAAAACATTTCTATGTTGCAGGTTACACCATAATTGTGAGAACTTTATTGGGTGTATTGTATCTCTTTGCTGTCATAATCTTCGTGATTTACCGCAAATTTAAATCCACCCATGGCAATAAGACGCTCAATCGTCCATCCCTTGGCTCTGCAAGATATTCTTATTCTGAAATCAAGAAAATTACTGATAATTTCAAGGTGAAATTGGGGCAAGGAGGCTATGGAGCAGTTTTCAAAGGTAAACTTCCAAACGGTAAGCTGGTGGCCGTAAAGATGTTGGATAATTCCAAGGGTAATGGTGAAGAATTCATCAACGAAGTTACTACAATCAGTAGGATTTACCATGTTAATGTAGTTCAACTGGTTGGATTTTGCTTGGAGGGGTCTAGAAGTGCTTTGGTGTATGAATTCATGCCCAATGGATCTTTAGACAAATATATATTTTCTGGAGATGAAAGAAGCCAAAGAATTGGCTGGGAGAAACTATATGAGATTGCCCTAGGCGTGGCTCATGGGATTGAGTATTTGCACAGAGGCTGTGACATGTGTATTCTTCATTTCGATATCAAGCCCCATAACATCCTACTTGACAATAACTTCAATCCAAAAATATCTGATTTCGGACTCGCCAAATTGTTTGCAACAGACCACAGCATTGCCTCAATGAGTAATGCGAGGGGCACGACAGGATACATTGCACCTGAACTGTTCTCAACAAACTTCGGGCGGGTCTCCTATAAGTCAGATGTTTATAGTTATGGAATGTTGCTATTGGAAATGGCTGGAAGGAGGAAGAATTACTATCCTCTTGTTGAGCGGGCAAGCCAAATATACTTTCCAACTTGGGTTTATGATGAACTCACTCTGAGAAAAGACCTTGATATTGGCACTGAAACTGAGGATGAAAAAGATATTGCTAAGAAATTGGTGATCATCGGACTTTGGTGCATTCAGATGAAGCCTAACGATCGACCTTCCATGAGCGGAGTCGTAGAAATGCTAGAACAGAACATTGAGGAATTGGAAATGCCACCAAAGCCTTTTCTTGCTTCTCCTGAACGACTGCCTACGGAAGATCTTTCTCTTGCTGAGAGTGATACAAAGGCTCTGTTAGTTTAACTAGAAAATGATTGATATTTGTTGTAATTTGTATTCCTGTACTAATCTATGGAGAAGAGTGGTGATGATCTTTATAGATAATGAAGCTATGTACTTCCTGTTATCATAACATTTGTTGGATTGACAAAAAACAATACAAGCCAACGAATTTGTCGTGGGTAAACTTTGTGGTTAATAATTCTGTTCTACCTAAGAAATCTTCTGGTGATTTCAATCTCAACAACATACTGGTATTATTTTTGTCTATTTTAGAGAAAGAAAAAGTGAATGATTACACATGCAACTTGGCAGAGATCCTGTTTAGCTATTACAAATTTGCAGTATTCATGTGTAAATGATTGCTTAGAAAATCATATGTGATGAGTGTGCCGGTGTGCGTTTTAATCTTTTTGAAGGATCATACCCTGTAGATGCATGTAGAAGCAGAAGAAAGACTTGCAAAACTGGTACATGCAATTTTTTACTATCTACCTGCATAATCTATGGTCATGCAGTTAAGTCTTGTACTTTATTCTCTGTATTTGAAGTCATTGAGTTATTCATAAACAAGAGACGTCTCATGAGTAATCACTGCCAAAAGAAAGTTTGTAGTTTTGCATGAGCCATCATGGACTTGGCCATGCTCAATTGAGTCTTCTTCCTCCTCACTGCCACTTCGGTCTATTTTCTCATGAACACCAAACTACATTTCCAAACCGTGTTAACATAATCATTGGCCCTTGAAGAAGATATGGGCCTTGTGAATGTTAGGTATTGAAGCCCACTCACAATGCTCCAATAGAATTGATTAGAGGGTGGAACTTGGACACCATTGAAGTAGAGATGGGCTTGCATCCATGCATTTGGGCCCTGTTTAAGAGGTCTTATTGGATTTCAATATCAATTAAATAGTGCGTAAGGCCGAGATCTTTCATATGAACAAGCAAAACATGCTCGTACTTAACACGGTCAGTATAAAATTCAACTAATCTATGGTAAAAACCAAATCCTCTGTCAGATTATACCATGTGGTAAGAATCTAAAAATATCATTCTCTGCAATTTCACAATAAAAAAGAGAAAAACAGAGAATCAGTAAACCAAATGGATTTTGAAAACAGAGTCAAAATTGAGAACAAAACCGAGCAATTGATTGGCAATTGAACCCCAATTTCCAAATCAAATCGCCCGAGGTTCATATATAATAATTTGCTACCAAGAAGAGCCGTGACCAAGGCTAGAGAGTGCGCATGAGTTTTTTGCAAGTGAGGATAATGTCACTGACAAATAACAATAGAAGAAATATACAATGATGACTATGATGGATGAAGAGATGTGAGTTTGCTTAGCTAACATAAATCCGATGGGGAGTAGGTTACCGGCGGACCCAGAATTTTCGATTGAGGGGGGCTTGAAAATTATTTATTTTATTTAAAACGATAACATGAAAGATGAGTTTATGAGTTTTAGTGATACGTGTCGGTTGAGTTTTAAGAGCTATTAAAAAATCATAATAGTTTTTTTTTATATATAACACTATATGAGATAAAGAGCCAACACTATATCAAATTCTTTATTATCCTTCTCCTATCCTTCTAAATCGAAGCTCTCTTCTTGAAATGAATGAACGCAAAATAACCATTGGCTTGTTCTTCTTATCCATTGTATATAAGTCAATAAAAATAAAGAAAATGGCCAAGATTTTATATCTTTTTCAATTTAATTTGAGAATTTTGTGAAATACATCTAGAAAAATCCAAATACATTTAAACCGCTTAATATACTTTATTCATTTCAAAAGTGAAAATGATAATTTTGATGAAGACAATAAAGTGTTGAATGATCTCAAGTTTCTAATTACAATTTTGGTTTTAAGAGAAGAAAACGGAAAAAAAGCCCTACTTTGGTTAGGTCTTATGGTGAATCAAAGAGAACTTTTGCAGATCTCGAAGTGAGCCACCCAGTTTATGCTCATATGCAATTATCTGCTTTCTATTGTAGAAAATCATTTTTAAAAAAGTCTTTTTTCTGTGTAGAAAATTATTGTATTGATCGTTGGAAAATGAGCCACACAGAAAATCCGTATGATTTTCCTCATGTTAGGCAAATGTTCCCCTAAAGACTCCATGTCAGTACGGTGACAAGAGATGGTGTTAAGAGGATAATAATCTAGCAAAAGATAAGCAAATTGCCAATCAATACATGAAAATAAAGAAACTGAACAAATAAGGGTACCTACCTAGAGATGAGTTTTTAAAAACAAAAGGAGGAATGGGAGGTGGCGGCGGGGGCGCGCTACAAGGAATACCGCCTACTTAGAGAGGGACAACGATGGCGCGCCAATGTCAGATACAGAGTGTGATTTGAACGTCTCATCCAATTTGGTATTTTTTTTGTGTGTGTGTGTGAGAGAGAGAGAGTGTGTGTGTGTGTGTGTGTGTTTGGGAAAAAGGATGGGGGCTGGACAAATTTTTAAATGGGGGCTAAACTCAATGGGCTTTAGAGAGCCCATTGGCTTTTTCCAGTTGGGTGGGGGCTTCAGCCCCCAATCCCTCATGTATAGGTCCGCCCCTGGTTACATTAATCGAAACATGCATGCAAGGCTTAGCAAATCCCATACCAAATATCAAAATAGTGATTACAGTTGGCGTAGCAACCAGTGGCCAAAATGCTACATAGCGGTATAATAGTGTGAAGTTTTGAATTGGTAATTTTTTTTTGAATCTTATGTAGGGGCCAATCTTATTTTCTAAGTTAGAACTATATAAAGATAGTGACAACTTGAACAATGGCTTTTGGGGAGAAGAAATATGGAAAATAGTATTTCATATGAACTGCTTTAACTCAATTAGGTTTGACATCATAACGGTGATATTTTTAATGACCGTTACGTCTAAAAAATCTTTCAATTTTTAGTGAAAAAGAAGAGATTTTTTCTTTTTCTGAAGTTATCCAAACATCCCTTAGTGAAAGAGAAAAATAAAAATCTTGTGTTTTTTGTGCATCCAAACAAACCTTAAATTTTATCATCATCATTATTATTATCATTTGGGTGAGTGATACAGCATTGTTGTGATAACCTGTCTATCTAGGGATCCATCTCTGGGTGGTTGTGTGAGATGAGACACCCTTAATCATTGGGTAGTCTAATGTCTCTCAAACAAACCCTAGTTTCAATCAATTGCCAATACATGAAAGAAAATATTCTCCTGTGGGCAGATTGCCTGTGCAATTCAACTTTGTGGGGCCTATTGGGGCCCACTTTTGATCAATGCAGCCCCTTTGATATTCTACTCATGATCATATGATATGACATTAGGCCCAATTTTACATTCATTGAACCTTCATTCACCATGAAACTATAATTAAGAAAAATCCACAATTAAGATGCAATTAAATTTTAAGATCGTTCAATCAAGGGTTGGTATGATCATGTGGGGCTGATTCTTTTCATCCCCCTTCTCCGTAAGAAGACCTTCCATTTTCACTCCTCTCAGCAAAGCACATCCTTTTAATTGGGCCCCACTTGTTGGATTGCATTTGACTAATATGAAGTCTACTTGTACATAAATTCTTCCAGCCAATTGGCTGGTTCATAGTTCAAAAACAATAAAGAAGATGAGCCCATCAGGTTCTTTGCATTTGGAGCAAGGCCCAACCCACAGTGACATCCCTAGTTCATCAAAAACAAAAGAAAAAAGAAAAAAGAAAAAAAAAAAAAAAGACACTTTTTGTGGAAGTACATGTATACTGAATATCCTAACCACCACCATTTAAGACCTGATTTTTCTCATGGCAAGTCTTCTAATAAAACAAGAGTTATTTCAGTCAAGCTTCAGGACATTGACTCATCCTAAAAGGATCTATTACTTGGAAGTTGCAGTGAGGAAAGACAACTACATAATAACATCTCTCGTGTGAGGTATACTCTTAAATCATTCACGAAATCATGGGTGAACTCATGGGTGTTAGAATACATTGCAACTTCAACAACCTCTTCTTCCTTTTCTTCTTCTTTCCCATCCTCAACTTTGCTTTTGCAAGGGACCTTGCAAGAGATTGTAGCCCCACCAGGTGTGTATCCAATGGTAGCCAAGTCATAATCAGATACCCCTTTAGAACAGAAAGCCAACCTCCATCATGCTCTCTTGAAGGCTTCAATCTTTCATGCCGGAAAAATCAGACCTATGTTTACATACCCTACTCGGGCGAGTTCAATGTTATCAGAATCGATTACACAGGGCGTTTCTTATCCCTATCTGATCCGAACAAGTGCCTTCATAAACGACTCTTGAAACTCAACCTCACCTCATCTCCTTTTAAAATGCCTCAAGATTCTATTGTGAATGCTACTTATGTACAGTGCCCCCATCAAATAACCAATACTAGTTGGGGAATTACTTATATTCCATGCATCAGCAACAGCAGCACTTGGTATTATGTGCTGAGAGCAGATCGCTATGGGACGGCGACTCCATCAAACGGAAAGTGTCGGATGTATGATACTATTCCTCTCTCGACGGAATCCTTCCAGTTTGTTCCCATCTTCAATGCATCCTTTTATGAACCCGTGTCGGGAAACGAAAGTAATCTCATCTTGACCTGGGACTTGCCATCTGAGGAGAAAGGTATGCATGCTTTCTTCTCCACTTCTTTGATTCAGTTGCTTCTACTTTGTAGGACTTTGAAGGGAATAAATTATGATTGCATTCAGTGATTGTTAATTTGGCTTTGGTTAATCTTCGTTTGGAAATTGAGACATAGGAGAACTTTTTCTCTGTTTTTTTTTTTTTTTAAGCCAAAGAGCCTGGACCTATGAAAAATGCAATCTAGGGGTGATAAGCAGCCAGTTGGAAAGGAAATGATCGAACCCTGAGGAGTTGGTCAGGGCGAGCATTTTGGCTGATCAATTTTTAACATGCTTAGATTTTTGACAATAAGTGGACCTGTTGAAAAGTCTTATGAATTTCTGTGAGCAGATAGACTCCCCTAATAACCCCAAAGTAATTAAACTTGTTTGACGTACAACTGTCAGATATGATCAATCTAGACCATCTAATAATGGGCTTTAATGGATAGAAACTTAGAAGTATGGATGATGATCAAGTACTTCATTTGATTTAACCGTTCACCCACTTTATAAAAAAAAACATTAGGCTTGGGACCATTTTTGGTTCTCAAAAGCCTGCTTGATGGTGACTAAGCCCTTTATTTTGCGGAAGATTCCACTCAGATGTAGGGAGGAAGACTTGAAGTCTGCCTGACTTTTCCACGAGCCCTGAGTGACTCTTCCGTCACAACTCACAACTCACAAGTTGCGGTCAACAGACACGGGTATGCAGCCGACGAGCCGCGGTGACTCTTCCGTCACAACTCACAAGTCGTGGTCAACAGACACGGGTATGCAGACCATAGACATATGGATTCCTGTCCAACTAGAATTGCACGGCTGAATTGATGTTTAGAGCTAGCAAAGATTTGGATTAGTCCTTCCTATTGGTATTTTTTTCCATAGAATTGAGTTTAATAATGTAACTTTTGAAAGATATAAGTCTTAAATTTCTTTAGTTGGCCATTCCTAATAAAACCCCGAAGCATTAGTAAAGGCAACATAAATACTTTTGTTGGTTTTTTAGTGTTGGCTAATTCATGGGTAGGATAAAATTTAAAAATGCTTTTGTTGAGTTTTTGAGTATTGGCTAATTCATGGGTAGGACAAAACTATGCGTCCATTAAGTTGTAATTTTTATTTTTAGATATACACTGTGTTGTGGCTTCACACTGAACACAGAAGTCTGAAAGAATTAGAAGTGAGAAGTCAAGTAGAATCAGAAAAGAGAAGGAAAAGAAGTCAGGAGGAATTAGAAGTATACTGAAGGAATGAAAAGAAGTTCGGAAGAAATAGAAGTATACTGAATGAATGAGAAAGTAGTCAGGATGAATTAAAACTGCTATTTCTAATTTTGGTCAAACTACCTGTTTTAGTCCTAATCAACTTAGGCAACTTTTAAGCAGTTTCCTAAGCCTATTTAAAGGACTATAGCTGCCCTAAAGAGAAATCAAGGAGACCAACAAGACTCTCTTTTATTGTTCTGAGTTAAAAGATTTAATTGAGAGAATTCTTCTCTAGAAATTCAGTTGAAGAGTTGTGCTGTAGGAATTTATCTAGAGAGGAGTTTCTTCTACATTCTTTGATGAAGATCATCTTCTTTCATAGAAGATTTGAGGATTCAAGCGGGTTTAAATCTGTTGCAGTCAACTGATGGACCGCGCTCCTGCTCGGTTCTACCGAGGTCGGCGGACGTGGGAGTCCGTCGGGTCCGACCCTTTCGTAACCGGGGGGCAAGGGCGTGCATCAACATTTCTTTTTTTGTGGGTGTGCCAGATTTTCTATTTTACTTGGAATTGCAAGTGGTGATCCGGGGATCAACCTTCGCAAGTAAAAAGGAAATCAACTTCTTTCAAGTTTTCCATTGCACATATATTTAAGAAAAGAGACATTTTCTTGATTTGCCGTGAAAGGCGATTTTTTTGGCATTTATAGCCGATTTTGGCGTTTATAGCCGATTTTTGGTTATAGCGATTTGGTTATAGCCGATTTACAATCCTTATCAATAATGAAAGACAAGAATTGTGATTTTTGTCTCTTTTAAAAAAATACAAACTACAATGAAAAGCAAGAAAAGGAGGATCTAACTTCTCAGGAGATTGTGGGGGACTCGTTTAGATTGACGGTCGCAAGCCATATGTGGGCTTCGCCATCATCCATGCAGATGAGAACAGAGGATGCTATTGATTCGCTTGGCTTGGCTATAACCTCGGGTTTTTAGAGGACAAAGACCAAAGGAAGGTCCTATGTCCAATAAAAAGCCGAGTAGACGGGCTGAAAAGCCACATCTAAGCCATTGGAGGCAGGAGGAGAAGGCAAGGACCTTGGGGGGGGTACCCCCCAAGGGACTTTTGTCACCTTGTTGCGGTGGCCGGTGTAGAACTTCCGCAGAGTTTTCTCTCTTTTTCCTTTCTCTGGATTTCTGTCTGCTGTCTGTTGATGTTCGTTGTGTGTCCTTTCTTCTTGGAGAGCCCTCCTATTTATAGGCTTTTAGGTAGCCTTTTAGGTGGGTTTATGGGCTTTTATTGTCATTAAGCCGCATAATGGGAGGAGTTACAAAATTGAATTGTTTATTTTGTAACTCCTTTTTCTTGGCTTCTGATTGGCCGGAGGAGATTGAGGGCATTTAATCGCCTTTAATCGCCATGATGGGAGGAGTTTCATGGGTTAAATGCCATGAATCTCTTGACTTGTAACTCCCGAATGCTTGCTTCTGATTGGGCCGTCCAAAGAAATGGATTAATGACTGTAATAAAGCTAGTCAATTAATCGCATTAAGTGGTCGCCGAGCAGCTGAAGAGTCGCGGGCCGTGCCACGTCTTTTGAGATTCTTCTGTTGATGATCATCGATGGATCTTCATGTAGATCGACATCAGATGATCATGTAATTTCAGGTGTTTGTTGCCAACAGCGGGTCGGTGCCATCTGTCCTGTCGATTTCTCGATCGGTCGGGTGGAAAGCACACTTTTTTGGTTGACCGGGTGGCGATCAATACTGTCTTCGATACTCTTGATGATTTACCCGTGTTTTGGACGGATGTCAGAGGACTTGGTGTCTCAAAAGCATGAATTTTGGAAAGTACCAGAGGCTGGGCCCTTCGAATCGCGAAAAAAACGGCGAAAACCGGGGTTTCCGGGGCTTTCCCGGCGACCCCGGGGTCCAAGGTCGCCGGCGACCCTGGCCCAGGGTCGCAGGGGTCTGCGACCCTGGGGGGGTTTTCCCCCTTTCGTGTCCCGTTTTGCGTCCGTTTTTGCTTTTTTTTTATTCTTTTTTCTTCTGTACTTTTCCTTGACATTTTGACCATTTATTGGCCTGATTTCTTTGTAGGAAACCTGATGAGAATCCTTGCATTTTATTTTGCAAAGTTTCCAATTTCCTGAGAAAGCCGAAGACTTTGTCGCGCAGAGCTGCCGATTTTCCGTCAGAAGCTGAAACTGGGTCAAACGATGTCGGAATGACCTGAAATTTGGTGTGAAGCCTCCTGAGCAATAAATAAGACCAACCATAGGCTTTTGTTTGAGTTTCGAAGCCGTTTGGGGTCCTATCACCTGTAGACTTGCTTTTTGTCGCGATGAAGATGTCGCGGTTTGATGTGTGGTCAACCGATGTCCGATTGACTTGAAATTTGACAGGGAACCTATTGGAGTCATTTTAAGATGATCCATAGGTTCTGTCTTGGAAACCATGGTCCCGGAGAGCTTTTGTCGCCGAGAGCTCCTTTTCGGCTGTCGGAGAAGCGAAGTTAGGCCAAATGATTTTGAAATGGCCCGAAACTTCTTGTGTACTCCTCTTTTGGCTGTCTGGAAGAATCTTGCAGTTTTTGTTTGATTCTGACAAGATTTGATTTTTGGAAGCAGCATTGCCTATTTATGGCAGGTTGCGACTTCATGTAGCTCTTTGGATCTTGATGAGGCAAAGTGACATTTTTGGTGTCAACAAATGCCCCCTCGAGGTACAGCGGCGAGTTGCTTAACTTTTGTAGTCGATGTGCCTCGAAGAGATTTTTGAAGGAGAGCCTGTGACTTGACCAAGAGTCTTTGAGCAATCTTTCTTTTTGGTATTTGTAGCCTTTTGAGCTTCCAGGGGAATTTTATGGTAGTGAAAGGGATCACGTACCATCTCGAGGCAAAGTTTTGAAGATGACATCAGGGATGTGGATTTGGGTTTTGACCTTGTGACCTAACAGGCTATATGGCAGGTTAGGGGGTCGGGTTTGGTTTTGATCGCGTGACCCAACAAGCTGTATGTGGAATGTTGGGGGATCAATTTTGGTTTTGATCTTGTGACCTAACAGGCTGTATGTGGCAAGTTAGGGGATCAGGTTTTGGTTTTTGGTTTTGGTCTTGTGACCTAACAGGCTGTATGTGGCAAGTTAGGGGACCAGGATTTGGTTTGATTTTGTGGAATGTCAATTTCAAGAATTTGGCTCAATTTGGTAGATGAGGCTGGATGGTTTGATTTTTGGAAGCTCATGGGGCTTGGAATTTTCTTTTGTATGGTCCAATCAACTCAAAAGAGGCATGGAACCATTTTTGTATGCTCTTGGTAAGAGGGATTTCTCTTTGACTAAAAGCCCAAAAAATTTTCTTTTTTTTTTTTTTTTTTGTGTGCCTAGGTGGTCAAACCTGGCTCATATGGGCTAACCCATGGGACCTTAAGCTTTTGAAATAGCTTAGATCTCATATGGTGTCATTTTTGTAAAGAATATCCAAAAATATCTCATTTGGATAGAGAATATCCAAGAATATCTTTACTTGGAGAGAATCTCTCATGATCCCTTTATTTTTGGGATAGAATATCTCAAGATATCTTTCTTTTGGGAAAGAATCCGTCATAGATTATATCTTTTAGGAGAAAATCTCTCATTGATTTCTTTTTGGGAGAGAATCCCTCAAGATATCTTTCTTTTGGGAAAGAATCTTTCTAATTTCTTTCTTTTGGTAAGGTTACTAATTAGTAACACTTACCTCTTTCTTCTTTCCTTCTTTGGTTTGCTCTCCTCTATAAAAGCAAGGAGAAGGTTGGATCTCTTGCTCTTATTACTTTCTTTTGCAATAATCTCAAGAGGGCTTCAAGACCAAGAGCTTTTCTTCTTCAAGATCTTCAAGACTTTTCTTCTTCTTCTCCATCAATGGCTTCAAGTAAGTTCCCTTTTTTTTCAAGAAAACTCCATTGTAGGAAAAAAAAAGTTCTTCTTTCTTTTTTTTTTTTTGTTTCTTTCTTTTCTTCTTCTTTTTTTTTTCTCTTTTTCACGTGTTTGCCTCCTTTTTTTTTTTACACGTTTTTTTTTTTTTTTTTTTTGCTTTCTTTTCTTTTTTTCATGTTTGTTTTTTTTTTGTGTGGGCCGTACGGGACAGATCCGTACGGATCTGGCCGTACGGCACGTGGCCTGTGGGCCACGGCCTGTGGCCAGCCTCATTTTTTTCTTTTTTTTTTTCTTTCCATCCCCTTTTTTTTTTGAGAGAGTTTCGTTTCTTTCTTTTTTTTTTTTGTTTTCTTTCCCCTCTCTTTTTTTTTTAGAGAAAGTTTCTTTTCTTTTTTTTTTTTTTTTGCTCATCATGATAATGCATTTTTTTTTTCTGCAAACCAAGATGTTCATGCATGCCTTTAATTTGTAAATTAAATTTGTAGCATGATGTGATAGCATACCTGAAAGTTTTTTGCAAATTTGGGAACTTGGAGCTCGCAGTGATGTTGAGCCCTTCCTGATTTTGCGGAGACTTTTAGGTTTCGAAAGTTTGGAGTTTCGGAGCTCGCAGCGATGTTGAGCCCATCTTCAAGCTTTCTATTTCTTTCGGGATAGTTCCTTTTCTTCGGAATTGCCCCGTCATCATGTCAAAATTTCGCCAGATTTTTTTTAGCGAGATTCTGTCATTTTGATGTTTGATCTTTTTCTTTTCCATCCTTTTCAGGTGGTTCCTCCAGAGCGAACAAGGGTAAAGAGCCTGCTACAAGCGTACCTCGTCGATCTTCTAGATCTTCTAATCCGGCCGTTCAGCAGGCTTTCGAGAAGGTCCAGTATGTTGAGAGAAATCTGGAAGAGTGCGACTCCCTCAACAGAGATGAGATGAGGCAGCGACTGATCACTCTCAAGGGAGAGGAATTCTATAAGATCATGGTAAGCAGTCGTCCATGGGTGATGGAAGATCAGAGCGTTTTGCCCAAGCCTACCTTCTTCTTTGGTGATGCAGTCCCTGATGACATTACATACCAGAGGAGATGTTTTCAGTTTTCCTTCACAGCAGATGGTGAGAAGAAGACTGTTACTACCCGGTCGATGTTTGATCGCACCGTCTCGATTCTGAGCCTTGCCCCCACGTGCCCTAAGAGGGAAGATCCTCCAAGCTGGGTGAGAAGGACAAATGTAATCAAGACCGGGGTTTTTGTCGGCGGTTCTCCTGGATATACGGAGAGGTCGCCTGTTGACATGGACCTGTTGATGCCATCCAGCGGCTACCAGGGCTCTGATTATCCGTCGGTCGATTTGAGACCGGTGGGCCTTGGTATTTTCAGCGGTGACGGCAGCAATTGGATCAAGCCTTTTCGACTTCGAGGTCGTTTCAATGCTGACTCCGAGTGGAAGTCGTGGACTGATCGCGTCCTGCTGATTGGTGGCGCCGTTTTGAAGGAAGCCGGGATTTTTGATGCGGTCCGCGCCTTTAGGGAGACCGTGATCTTTTCCGACGAGGCCTTCATGGCTATGCTGGAGTCATTTCTCCCACAAACCAATACCTTCGTTGTGACGAATGGTGAGATTGGTTTTTCTTTGAAGGAGCTGAGCGCTATTACCGGATTGCCCATCCTCGGCAAACTCTATGAGGAGTTTATGCCGATTGACAGCGTCCTCGAGGGGCAGTCTGAGGAGTTCAGGCTTTTATACTTTCAGCTCGTCGCCTTCTATGATTTTTTGAAGGAGAAGGGGGGTTCGAAAGTTAGATCCAGCAGTTGGAAGAGTTTTTGCTCTTCATTCCCCAACTTTTTTGATAGTAGGGAGTCTTCTGATAGCGTGACCCAGGAAGCCGGAGCTCAGGATCCAAGTTCAAAGAAGATCTTGGCCATGCAAGAAGAGTTGAGAGATTTCTGTGCAAGTACAAACGCCATATGTCCTGACATTGCACTGCGGAGAGATCTCGCTGTTTACCTCACTTATTGGCTTGGTGAGGCTGTATTTGCTGGAGGAGATGGAACGCACATCAGGCCGCATTGTATTTTCCCGGCTTGTCAGATGGCGTTTGGAGAGCAGGTTGCTTTGGTGCCAGCTCTTTACTCCTACCTGTGTACCGAACTGCAGGCTGCTGCTTTTTTGGTTCGGCTTGGGCTTCCCATGAATAGGGTATTTTCAGCCCATATCTTTTATTCGTGGTATGTATACCACTGTCCTGGCTTCCATCGGCTGGGTGCTGCACAGGATGATGATCCTCTGATGATTCGACTGGCTAAGGGCAAAGCCGTGTCCGAATCACTTTTGTTTGCCCGTATGAGGATCCGACGGTTCAGGGACGTCGAGATGGGGCAATCTTCAGTAAAGCTTTCTCCGGAGTTGCGGAAGAAGGCTTTTGATTTTGGTGCCTCCCGAGACTCTACCAGGGCGGGGTCGGGAAGGCATTATTCCTTGACAAATGCAGAGAGAGAGTGGCTTTTTAGCATACGTGTCGGCACGATGGTGTACCGCAGACATCTTTTCGTCGACATCCAGCCGTATGTACCCTCTCGCTTTGCTTTGCAGCTTGGCTTTTCTCAAGGCGTTGTTGGAGCGCCTTCAAGCATGGTGAAGCGCTTTGGAGGCTTACAGGACGGGAGAAATGCATGGGCTTTCTATAGTGCTGAAGACACTACAGCCATGATTTCTTATCCTGTGTTGCTGACTTCCCGTACTGCCGGCTTTGCGAAGTGGTTCGCGGAGAGCTTTTCGGCATATCGGGGGCTTTCCAAGAAGGAGCTTGATGTGAAGCTGGCATCTGGAAAGGGCCTTGGAAAGTCGGATGGCATCCGGCGAGAGGAAGTTTGGGCCTTCCTTTCTGGAGAGAAGCACAAGATAGGCTTTCTCGGTGACCAGGGCGTCATTGGTTCTGAAGCTGTTCGAGAGATACCTGATGAGGCTTTGGAGCAGCTAGAACAGGAGGAAGCCGAACTTGGTGCTTGGATGCAGGCGGCACAGAGGCAAGCTTCCGTGGAGCCTACTGGCGAGAGCAGACCATCTAGTGAGGAGTCGAGTGGCAAACCTGACTCTGACAGCGGGGCAGGTTCCTCTAAGAAGCGAGCCCGCAGAAGTAAGAGGAGGAGGAGTCATCATCGCAGCAAGGGGCAGCATGAGGACTCTCCTAACTTGGAAGTTCCTCTTACTATCAATGAGGATGTGCCAGTGGATGCTGACGAGCCTCCAGAGAAGAGAAGCCGAGAAGAAGAGACCGTCGGTGAAGGTATGATTCTTCCTTTTTCTCTTTCCATTTCTTTTCATGGGATTTTTTCCATGTTATGATTTGCTTCTTGTTTCTGCTTTTCTTCTTTTTTTTTTTTAGCAGAGGAAGACTTGGTGATGCCGGAGGTCCCAACCGATGAGGTGGTGATGGATCCTGTTGAGGCACCTGAAGAAGAACCGAGGGACTCTGGAGTAAATCCAGAATCTCCAATTGGTACGACTTCTTTTGCTCTCTGTTTTTTTTTTGTTTGTGACTTGGCTTGCTAACACATTTTTTTTTGTTGCCAGCTGACTTGCCACAGGGTTCTGATGACTTTGAACCATCGATGGACGCAAATGTTGATGATGCTTTCGATGAGTTCATGGAGGAAGAAAGTGTTCCGCCAGTCGTCGAAGAAGGTATTTTGTAGTTATAACTCTGATAATGATTTTCAAACAGGGTCATACTCATACCTTTTTGTGTTTCCTTTGCAGGTTTTGAAGTGGCAGAGGAGGATCCGTCGCTTCCAGAGCAAGAGATGCCAGAGGTTGATCCAGAGGTAGAGATTCCTGGGACCAGCTCTGACAATATTGAGGAGATTCCTCGCGCTGAGATTCCTTCCCGAGCAGGAGCAGCTTCAGCTGGAAAGAGTTCTTTTGTTACTCTTTCAACAGATGATGATATGAGTAGCCGACCAACGGAGTTGGGCGAATCTTCAGCTGGGCCATCTCTTCTTTTTGCGAAGAAGGTGGTGGTGCGAGTTCTGAGCTCTTGGATTGAGACTCTCTTCTCTGGGCACTTGGAAGTCGGATTTGGCATGATCCAGCATGTGCAGGAGATTCTCAGTGATGCTGAAGAGGCTGGTCTGGATGTCACAGGTGCCAGGGCGATCGTTGATAGGATCATTGCACTGGGTGACAAGTGGTTTGAGACCGTGAGTTTGGCTGATGACCAGTTCTTCAAGGAGATGTTCCTGGACCCTGCTGATAAGGCTAAGTCTGACCTGGATGAGGCTACAGAAAGCAGGAAGCAGGCAGTCCGAAAGAGGAACTTAGAAGAGATAGCCATCATCAGGCTGACACATGACCTCAACATCCTTGACAGGGAGGTCGATGAGGCCAGGAAACGTCTTGAGCATTTGCAGGCACAAGTCGCTGCCAAGTGGACTGCCATAATAGAGGCTCGCGACAGGGAGAGTGCCCTGATTCACCAGGTTGCAGATGCCGAACGGGTTCTCAAAAGGAAGTCTGATGAGGATGAACAATGGCAAACTGCTCGAGGTAAGCTTCCTGGTGTGAGAGAAGGGGTACAGCCCACTCCAGCATCTCATGGCAAGTTCCTGAAGAAGCGTGCCTTGGAATCCTTGACGGCTGAGGCTAAAAGTTTGCTTGGGGAGCTGAACTCTTGGCTGGAGACCATTTTTGATTGAGCTCCTGTATACAGAAACCATCCTTCTTTCTTTTCTTTTTTTTTGGTACCACATGTATTTTTGGTACTCTTTTTTTTTTTTTTGTGTAGTGCTTGTGAACATTTTTTTTTTGTTATCCCTACGCTCACTTAATCTTTTTGTGATAAAAGTAATTGCTAAATGGGATTTGATCAAAAGGTTGTCATTTTGTGAAAATCTTTTGTCAAGTGATTGTTTTGGCATGAAAGCCAGGTTTTTGTTTGTGGCATGGAAGCCAATTTTGGCATGAGAGCCAGCTTTTCTTGTGGCATTGATAGCCTGTTTTTTTTTTGTTGTGGCATCTATAGCCAATTTTGGTGGCATTGATAACCGGTTTGTTTTGTGGCATTATAGCCGGTTTTGGTGGCATTGATAGCCGGTTTGTTTTGTGGCATTATAGCCGGTTTTGTTTTGGTGGCATTGATAGCCGGGTTTTTTTTTTTTTGAAATCCAAGTTTTTTTGTTTGTGGCATTGATAGCCGGTTTTGTTTTGGTGGCATTGATAGCCGGTTTGTGGCATTTATAGCCTGTTTTGATGGCATTTATAGCCGGTTTGGTTTTCAAAAAATGCAAGTATCGACTAAAAGTCGCCTCCCTGCTGAATGTTCTTGCAAGTATCGATGGAATGTCGCATCCTTGCTCATTCGGTTGCGAGTATCGATGGAATGTCGCATCCTCGCGGATTTGGGTGCAAGTATCGATGAAATGTCGCATCCTTGCTTTTCAAAAATTTTGGTTTTGCGGGTACTGACTTGATGTCGTTTCCCCACGATTTTTGAAATTTGTGGTTTTCTCGAACCTTTGGGTTATGGATATCAACTGAAATGTTGCGTCTCCACAGTTTTTTTTTTTTTAGGTTTCTTTTTTTTTTAACCTTTGGGTTGTGGATATCAACTGAAATGTTGCATCTCCACAGTTTTGGATTTTGCAAGTATCGACGAAATGTCGCTTCCCTGCGTTTTTGGAAGTGTCGAACGTGGTTCGCTTGCTTCCGATTTGTGCGAGTATCGACTAAGCGTCGCTTCCTCGCGGTTTTTGAAAAACCATTTTTTTTTTGTTTAAAGACACGAGGGTCATAAGTTTTGACCTAAAACCATTTTGGCGGTAAAAGGCAGGGTGGACTAGGGTGGAAATCCCTGAATCCGGATTTTGTTTCAAACCATGAGTTTTGGGTTCAAGGGTTGAAAATTTTGGTCAAGTTAGGGAAAGGTTCCTAAACTTGGATATATATATTTTTTTTGAACAATGAAACGATGAAAGTAAGCATTGTTTTAGATTTCTAGAAATTTCAACATTTGATATGAAAATTCTAAAAAATGGTGGGTTTAGCGAGCGTGTACCTGGAAACCGGTTTTGGCCATACAGGCATTGCTCTTACCCAGTTGGGTAAGTCTTCAAGGGTAGTACCGCTTTAAGAACTTGCCATTGATGGGCAGCATACATCTGTCACCTTCCATGTTTAGGAGTGCGTATGCGCCATTGGAGAAAACTTTGTCGATGACGTAGGGTCCCTCCCATTTCGGCTCAAACTTGCCTTTGGACTTGTGAGCGAAGACCATTGGTCTTTTTACCGCAAGAACCAAGTCATTCTTTTTGTAGGCGCGTTGCCTGACCTTTTTATCGAAAGATCCTGCCATACGTGCTTGGTAAAGTTCAATGCTTTGTTGAGCTTCGAGCCGTCTCTCATCGAGATTGTCCAGCTCATGGAGCCGCAATTTGACATTGCTTTCTTGAGTCATGTCATTTTGCAAGGATACCCTCAAGGAAGGAATTTGTACTTCCAAGGGCACGACAGCTTCGCATCCATAGACCAAGGAGAATGGTGTGCTATGGGTTGGTCCTCGAACGGTGGTTCGATAGGCCCATAAAGCTTCAGACATTTTGTCGCTCCAGTCTCTTTTGTGATTAGAGACCATTTTTTTGAGGATTTTGCAGAGTGTCTTGTTGAAAGCTTCTGCTAACCCGTTTGCTGCCGGATTGTATGGAGTCGAAGGACAGCTTTGAATTTTGTATTTGTCGCAGAACCTGTAGAATCGATGATCCCGGAACTGTGGTCCGTTATCATGGACGAATCTTTTGGGTATGCCGAAACGACAAATGATGTTGGTGCGTAGGAACTGAAGGACTGATGAGGTCTTCATTTCGTTAAACGCAAATGCTTCTGACCATTTGGAGAAATAATCCGTAGCGGCGAAGATGAAGCGATGACCTTTGCTTGAAGGGGGAGAAATAGGACCTATGATGTCCATACCCCAGGCTTCGAAAGGCCATGAGATCGCTGTAGGATGCAGCCATTCTGGAGGCATGTGAATGTAATCTCCATGAACTTGGCATTGTTGGCAGCGCTTAGCAAATTGCATTGCGTCAGCTACCATGGTAGGCCAGTAATATCCTAACCTTTTTATCTGATCATAGAGCTTAGGTCCAGCCTGATGAGCTCCACAAAGACCAGCATGAACTTCTTTGAGTGTTTCTTCAGCCTCTTGTTGTGACAAGCAGCGTAGAAGTACTCCGTTGAAGGATTTCCTGTAAAGGATTTTTGAAGGAATATCCAAATGGAAGCTTGGGGTTCGCCTTTGGATGCTTACCCGTTCTTTTGGATCTTCAGGTAGGATTCCGAACATAATGTAATCAATGAACGGATCCCTCCAGTCGCCAATTGAAGTTTGAAGGATTGAAATCCGACTTCCGACCACTTGGTGGCATTCAGCAACTGCTTGGTGTGTGTTAAGAGGAGGAAGGATTCTTCTTTCGCACACTGTGACTTGCATGTTTTCCCCTTCCTGGATTGCCATGGATGCGGCAAGTCCGGCTAGGGCATCTGCACGTATGTTTTCACCTCTACGAATGTGGGTGATGTGACAGATGTCAAACTTTTGCAGAAGTGATTGTGCCTTGTTGTAGTAGGGCAACAAATCTGGCTTCCTGACTTCAAATTTCTGATTCATCTGGTTGACGATCAGTTGAGAGTCTCCAAAGACTTCCAGCATGGTGATACCGGATTCGATGGCGAGTTCCAATCCTAAGATCAGAGCTTGATATTCAGCTGCATTGTTTGTGCATGGTTCCAGTAGCGAGAAAGCGTGTGGAATCATGTATTTGTCGGGGCTAACAAAGAGGATGCCAACTCCCGAGATCAGCTGTCTTTTTTCATTTGTCCTGGTTGCACCGTCAAAGTACATGTCCCAGGAGGCACTTTGTGAGAAAGTCTCCACATTGTAGACTGGTTCGTCTGGGAGATCATCTCTGAGTGGAGAATCTTTAGGCAATGGATGCTCTGCGAGGAAGTCTGCTAGAGCTTGCCCTTTGATTGCTTTTTGTGGTACATACCTAATATCAAATTGTGACAGAAGGATGGACCATTTTGCCAGTCGAGCATTGAGAGAACCTGCCTTTGTGACAAGGACCTTCAAGAGGTTGACCCTTGAGACCAGGTAGACTGTGTTGGAAAGCAAGTAGTGACGCAACTTTTGTACGGCGAACATCACTGCAAGACATTCTTTTTCAACTGGAGAGTAGCGATGCTCTGCACCTACTAGCATGCGGCTGAGGTAATATAGAGCAGCTTCTTTTCTTTGATCATTTTCTTGCGCAAGCAGAGCTCCCAGAGAGTGATCAAGGGCTCTTGTGTACAAGATGAATGGTTTTCCAGTGGTAGGAGCAGCTAACACTGGAGGTTTTGTCAGGTATGACTTGATGTCTTGGAAAGCAGCTTCACAGTCAGCATCCCAGACAAAGTTTACACCTTTTTTCATCAACCGGGAGAATGGACGGCATTTCCCCGAAAGATTGGAGATGAACCGTCTGATGTAGGCCAATCTCCCTTGGAGCCCTTTGAGTTCTCTCAAGGTTCTTGGAGAGGGCATTTCTAGAATGGCTTTGACTTTTATGGGGTCAAGCTCTATTCCAGCTTTCCGAACTAAGAATCCGAGGAACTTACCCGACGAGACGCCGAAGAAGCATTTCAATGGATTCATTCGCAGTTTGTGTTTGCGAAGCCGGAGGAAGACTTCTCGAAGGTTTTCGAGATGATCTTCTTTTCTTTTGCTTTTGACGGCGAGGTCATCAACGTAACATTCAACCGTCTTGTGCTGCATATCTTGGAATATTTTCATCATAGCCCTCTGATATGTGGCACCAGCATTCTTCAAACCAAATGGCATGACAGTGTAGCAATACACGCCAAATGGGGTTCGAAAGGATGTATGTTTTTCATCCTCAGGATGCATCTTTATCTGATTGTAGCCAGAGAAACCATCCATGAATGTCATTCGCTCGAATCCACAGGTATTATCAATCATTACCTCTGGTATGGGGAGCGGAAATTCATCTTTTGGGCATGCGCCATTCAGGTCTCTATAGTCAATACAGACCCTGATCTGCCCATTTTTCTTTGTCACGGGGACAATGTTGGCCAACCATTCAGGATGTTGTTCCTCACGGATGAAGCCGACGCTTTTGAGTTTTTGAACTTCTTGTTCAATTTTATCCATCACATCTGGACGGAATCTTCTTTGGCCTTGCTTGACAGGCTTGATGTCTTCTTGAAGATTGAGTTTGTGAACTGCTATTTTGGGGTCTAAGCCTGGCATTTCAGCGTAAGACCATGCAAAGCAATCAACGAACTCACGAAGAAAAGCGATATACTCGGGTAACTCATCATCCTTTATATTCTTGCTTATGAATACAGGACGTGGGTTATCTGGTGTTCCCAAGTCTATCTTTTGAACAGGATCTTCTGTTGGAAGGTTCGAAGGTGGTTCCTCCACAATATTTTCGGAGGCTTCCAGCTCAACGAAACCTTCTGGGGTTTCAAGGGCATTTCCAGACCAAGGTTTTGTTCCTTTCCACGGGTCTTCTTGATCGGTAATTTTCCCAAGGCTTGCTATGAGATGATCCCAATCGCCTGTTGAAACCGAGTCGAAGTAGGCTACTTCTTTTGGAGATGAGGGTTCTTCTGGGTCAGAAGTCCACACGTCTGTGCCATCGGACAACTCCTCTTCATTTTCGGAGAAATCGTGCCAATTGGATGAGCTTCCTGGATCTTTGTCAGGTGACTCATCAAAGAGATATCCAGGGAGATCGATGTCTTCATGGACTTGAGATGTTGAGGCTTGGTCAGTATATTGACTTTTAAGCCTTTGTGTCAACTGTCTCAAGGGAGTGTCAGGATCATACCCTAACCCGTGTGAAGACTTTTCTACATAGCCGTAGAGTCTCCAATCTTCCAGCTGGCTTTTGGTCAAGACGGGCCCCAATGGCGTGAGAATACCGCGTCCTTCTCCCAAACCGACTGGGTTTTGAGCGTCATAGCCCATTTTCTTCATAATAGCTTGTGCCACAGAACTGTATAAGGATAGTTGAGGCGTACCTTTATTTTGGAAAGGTTCAAGCATGGAGTTTGATGAAGAAGCATCCGATCTATGGAAGAAGATCGGCTTTTCCTTTGCTGAAGTTGCTGGAACAACGAAGGAAGCTGACGTAGGATCTTCTATGTCAGAAGTTGTCTCCATTGGAGTAAGAGCAGGCTGAACTTGCTGAGTGTCAGCTTGGCTTGACGATGTGTCGTCTTCTGGCTCTGAATCCGAGTCCGTGTCTTGCATGATAGACACGAAAGAGACAACAAATTTGCCCCCAGGCTTTTGTTTTGCCTTCTTCACTTTAGTTGTGATGACCAAAGGCTTTGAAGATTTGAGGGAGATGATGAAGGGAGTTTGCATGCTCTCTTCAGATTTACCGGATGGTTTGTTTTCTTCCGGTGATTGTTGAGGAGCTTTGCCTTTATCTTTCTGGAGATTTTCGGCAAAGGATGCTGTATGCTTCTCCTCTTCTTCTTTTTCACCTTCATACATTTGTGAGTCTGCGAAGTGGATTTCTTTACCTTTGAAGGGTTTTCTGTCCGCAAAGACTCGATGTATCATGCCGTCGTCGCCAACAAACTTGATGCATTGATGTAGAGTTGAAGGGACAACACCATTCTCATGGATCCAAGGGCGTCCGAGAAGGATGTTGTAGCATGAAGGGGTCTTTATTGCATACACTGTGACCTCAGAGATAAGATCACCGATCTGCAATTTGAACCTGATTTTGCCGATAGGCCTTTGAGTACTCCCATCGTATCCAAAGATAGATACAGATGTGTGGCTCAGTTTGCTGGGTGGGATGCCCAACTCTTCGAGAGCCGATGTGGAGATGAGGTTGAGTGCAGAACCTGGGTCGATCTGAACTCTATGCATAGGCATTTCCTTGATATACCCTGTGAAGTACAGGGGTCGGTTATGCCTGGTTTCGCCAAGTAGGAGGTCGTCCTTTGTGAAGGCGATGGTTGCACTGGCTGCTTTTTTAACCGAGAGGCATTCAATGCATGATCCCTCAGTTTTCTTCTTTTCTCCCTTTGAGGAGGCTTCTGAGTTTTTGACCCGGTAATCCATTTCAATTTGGAGGACTTGCGGGGCATGTTTGTCGACATCCTCATTCAGTTTTTGTAATTCTGAGATGAGATTATCACGAGTGTGCGGAGACATTCGCAACAAATCTAGGATGTGCAGACGTGCAGGTATGTGCTTGAAGTGTTCAATCAAGTCATACTTGAAAGCCTCCTTAGGGCCTGCATGTTCATCATTGTTGCCACTAGGGGCGCTTACAACATCTTTTCCCGAAGGATTTACATATGTAAAGGAAGATTGGTTGTAATTTTTGTGGTAGTCCCGGCCAGAGCGGGTGCCTCTACCAACTTCGAGAGCTTCTTGAGAAGGGTCTTCGTTTGGAAGATTGTCTTCAGGATCAAGAGGCTGTCGTTTTTCATTTGCTGAGGATGCATCAGCAGCAGAGTTACCATCCTCAGTGATTGTGTTGCATGGAGCATTTTCCGGGAACAAGTCCTGAACAGCATCCAGCAATCTTTCTTCTTCGTTGACTAATTCATCGTCCCAAGCATCAATAGCTGGGAATTCTTCAGTCAGGAAGGGTGTGAACTTTGAAGTCACAGTCTCAGGAGAAGAAACCTGAGAGGGTGTCATCTCAGTGAAAGTCACGTGAGACGAGGTGGCTCCAGAAGATATATTGCTAGGCGTCGCCGGAGTGTAAGTGCTCTCATCAGACGATGCTTCGGAAGAGCTATAATCCCGAATTATCACATTACAGGAAGCTCTGACGGGAGACGTTGCCTGATCGGAGTCAGACTCATCCTCGGATGTGAGAGGATCGTCTATCCAGCAATTTTCTCCATTTTCAGGAGTTAAGGGAGGATGTACCTGGTGGTCTTCAGGGACTTCAGGCTCTGGATTGCGAGGAGGCTCGTTGACGCGTTCTTGCTCTTGTTCTAGAGCGAGTCGCTGCAAGATCCTTGCATATTCTTCAAGATCAGGCATGGGAGCCGGATCTTCTTCCTCATCATCTCTTTGTGGCTCAACATTGTTGATTTCCACTGGAGTGATGAGAGGTGCTGGGTCAGCAGCATTTTCTTGTACAGCCTCTTGGTCTTCTTCATCATCAGACCAGGATCCTTGTGGCTGTAGGGGGTTATACCAGATTACTGGCATAAGATGAGACTCAGGAACCCATTCTTCATCGGAGAGATATTCTCCTGTTTCAAGGGACTCCTCCCACTCATCTGTGTAGTTGGATTCGAATCCATCATCGGTGTCGCTGGATTCGTATCCATCAATGGAGAATCCAACTACTGAATTGCAAGAGTATGATGTCTCCTGCATGGCTTCTTTAAATTGAGGTGGCATGAAATCACTGAGAGTGAATTTCCTTACCCCCTTTGAAGTCTCTGGAAGGGATGTTTTTGTTACCTCCAGTGAAGCGGTAGAGGAAGCCTCTGCCTTTTCTTTGACCTCTAGTTTTGGCTGGGTCTTCTCTTGCCGTTTGAGCTTGAGGAGATGTTTCCTAGCCTGCCTTCGCTGTTGAGCTGTAGGCTTTATTTTCACGACCTCCCAATTTTCATCTTCCAGGAGATCGGGATGTACCCATATCGGTTGTCCGTCTGGTGTCGGGTAAGGAACCAGTTCCTCGGACGCTTCGATTGAGTTTATCACCTTGAAGGAAGTAGTGATCTTCTTCTTCGGTGATCTTGATGTTTGTCCACATGTCACCATGTTGACGGAGGCAGACCCATAGTTTTTGTCAAAGGTGATGACTCCGTTTTTCCACATCTCATTTATTTTCTCTCTCACAACGAAGCATTGATTGAGAGGATGCGAGATCATCTGGTGGTATGGACAGTACCGAGGATCGTTGGTTTTGCCAACATCACCCGGTCTTTTTGGTTCAGGCAAGGTGAGCTTGCCGTTTGCCACAAGAGCCCCGAAGATTTCATCAACATCTTCATCAAACGGGTATTTCTTCTCTACTCGTTCTTTGAAGGCGTCAGAGAGTTCAGGTCTCTTACCAGCAGCTTTGTTTTCAGCTTTCTTTGGTGGCTGAGGAGCTGGCTTGGTCTGCACATTGAGGACCTCTTTCTTCTTTGGTTTAGAGGTTGCAATGGCGGTTGGCTCTTTTCTTGATGATTTCTGACTGTTGAGGTCTTTAATCACCGTTTCAGCTTCCATGGAAGCTTCTAGGAGTTCTCCCAGGTTTTTTGATTTGTTGCCGATGATCATGGAGCGGATTCTGGCTCTCATGTTGTTTCGGCAGATGTCGACTAGCGACGCTTGTGGCAATACATCAGAGCATTTGTATGCCATTGCTTTCCACTTGTGAATGAAGTCATATGTTGACTCATTCTCCCCCTGTTTTAGGCTGCACAGCTGAGCCATAGTAGCGGGATGATCCTCACCTTTGAAGTGAGTCAGGAAGCGTGTCTCTAGCATGGCCCAGTTTTGGATTGAGTCCTCCGGCAGAGTGGAGTACCAATCGAAGGCCGTACCTTTTAGGGTACTTGCAAAGAGGCGGATTTTGAGTGCATCTTGATCCGCGATAGCTCCCGTCAGGATCTTGAAGTGGATGACGTGCTGTCTGGCTGATCCTTTCCCCGTATATGTTTGGAGAGTAGGATGCTTGAATTTGGTGGGGAACGGGACCGAGTCCATCCATAAGGGATATGGTGGCTTGATCCCATGCTCTTTGAGTATATCCTCTTCTTTTGCTTTGGCGAGGATACCGTCTACGTCCTTTTTGGTAAGGGCGTGTGACTCATTTTCTTCTTTATTTACCTCGTCGTCTTGATGATTCGGAGGAGGTTCATTGTTCGCCTGATTTTGGAAGGCGAGGAGAAGGTTTTCCATCAGAGTTTCAATCCTCTGCTGGCCCTGTTCCAACTGCTGGATGCGGGTGATCGCATCTTCTGGAGGTGGATTGCGGGGTGGTGGCTCAGAATTTGTAGCCAAGACATTCATCCTTCGTGATTCGAACGAAGAAACTGTCCTGGTGACTGAGATGGGGCTCATTCTTTTTGAAGAGGAGCTTGAGGAAGGATCACTCTGCTGTCCTTTGCTTGAAGGAGCAGGGGATTCTTCTGAATGTCTTCTTGTCCTGGAGACGCTGCGGGTCATCGGACGTCGGACATGGATTTTTGTTGCTGATTTTTGGCGCCTTCTGGTTTTTCCAACCATATGGACGGCAGCAACTTGGTTGGGTCTTTCTTTTTCGACCCATTTGGGAGAGACTTGAAGTGTGGGAGGCTGGGTCCTTTGCTTCTCTAGTCTCTTTTGTCTATACGACGCGCGGCGGCGTATACGACGAGCAATTTGAGCTTCGGTCAGCTCTGACTGGGCTTTGACGATGAAGGATGTGCTCCCTCGGGCGCAGCAGCCGAGCCTGTCTTCTTTGTAACTGGGCAAGGATAGGATGCGAACTCTATCCTTCGCCAGTTGCAGCGAAGCTTTGAATTTTTGAAGTTCGGCCCCTGTAGAGATGAAGGGTCGAACTGCAGATTTGTAGGCCTTAGCAGGTGCTTGTGGAGACCTTGTGATGCATGACTTGATTTTGGGTTTGTAGAAACAAGCCGGCTCATGCTGGGTTGACTTGGAAGTCAGGTTGGAGATGGGTCTCTCCTCTTTCATGTAAGCAAGAGGATAGAACTGATTCTCCTTGAGTGGGGCCAGGAATGCTGGCTTAGTGGATGTATGGGACCATCTCTGTTTTGGTGAAGGTCTTGGGGACCAAGTCTTGGGGTAGACCTGGTTGTTTGCAGGTTGAGGCTTCGTGGGGCTGCCACGGGCTTCAGGCCTTCTGGTGCTCGCCTTTGGTGTCACGGTAGTGACACGTTGAGAGGCGAGTTTCTGCTTCTTGGAGGGAGCAGTTTGTTCCTCAGGAAGTGGGAATGGTCCCAGCGTCCCAAAGACGATAGTCCGGGGAGTCGAGGTCGACCCGGAGTTCAGAGAGTTGCCGAGGGAGTTGACACTTCGGCAGCTGATGGGGCGCTTGTAGGTGCGCGTGGTTTGCTTCTGTTGAAGCATGAGTTGGTGCTTGTTTTCATCGAAAGTAATGGTTAGTGAAGCTGCCATTGTTAGTTTTTTCGAAAATTTCTGAAACAAGACCACATCCATTAGTAATCACAAGAATATAATGATCATAAATGGGAAGTTCTATGGTTTCGTCTTTTCAAATTGCTCGAGGTAGATGACCCAAGCAATATGAGGAAGGCAAAATGCCATAGAGGGTACAATTGTTCTGATCGCAAGTATGGTAAGCCCAGAATGGGCATCCCAGTGACTGCTAGAAGCAATTGTGAACTTAAATTCGACTTATCGAGAAGCAGAGCTTGCTCGAGGTAAGAAGAATATAAAGTTGGAGTTACAGATGTGCCGGTCGCAATACAGTAGACCCTGAAAGGGCGTACTAGTACCGCTAGACACAAATGTTTTGAGACCGCATCTATGAGATGAGATTCTCTGTTTTGAAAGGTCTTTTTTGGATTCATCAAAGAGAGCAGATGGTATTCCAATCTGAACACGGGCTCAGCGATTTCCGCGAGCGCCAGTGCTCAGAAAGAAATGAACCATGATTTCTCGGATCTGAATCTAAAAATGATGAGTTTTTTTTTTTTTTGAAAGGCCAATATCGGGTTCATCAAAGAGAGCAAAAGGCACTCCAATCTGAACACGGGCTCAGCGATTTCCGCGAGCGCCAGTGCTCAGAAAGGAGAAGACCAAGATTTCTCTAATCTAAACTCAAAATGACGGAAGTTTTTTTTTTTTTTTGAGATTTTTTTTTTGAATTTTTTTTTATATTTTATTTTTTATTTAAATTTTTTATTTTTAAAAATTTTATTTTTGAAAAAAATTTATTTAAAAGACGAGAGAGTACACATAGGCCTCCTAACCCGGTCTTATGAAATCTTGATTGATAGAATTGCCCCCAGGTAAGGGTAGGATTACTTAATGAACCCGTTTGGAGGACCCTTGCCTAGAACAGTCAAGCTGTCTCCACACTCTGGACAAGGCTTTTCTTTGAATCAACCATGATCAAAGAACACAGTTGGTTTAACCTTAGTGGTCTATGTCTTTTTTTTTATATATTTTTTATTTTATTTTTATTTTTATGAATTCATCGAAGAGAAACAATGGCCCAAAACCTTAGTCGAACAGGCTCAACATTTCTGCAAGCGCGATGAACGATAGGAACGGATCAAGGTTTCTCAATTTTGAATCCAAATTGAGAAATCTAAAATTTTTTTATATATATATATATATATATTTTTTTTAGATTTTTAATGAACTCATCGAAGAGAAACAATGGCCCAAACCCTTAGTCGAACAGGCTCAACATTTCTGCAAGCGCGATGAACGATAGGAACGGATCAAGGTTTCTCAATTTTGAATCCAAATTGAGAAATCTAAATTTTTTTTATATATATATATATATATTTTTTTTTAGATTTTTAATGAACTCATCGAAGAGAAACAATGGCCCAAAACCTTAGTCGAACAGGCTCAACATTTCTGCAAGCGCGATGAACGATAGGAACGGATCAAGGTTTCTCAATTTTGAATCCAAATTGAGAAATCTGATTTTTTACTTTTTTATATATTTTTTTTTAGATTTTTAATGAACTCATCGAAGAGAAACAATGGCCCAACCCCTGATCCGAACACGGTCTCGGCGATTTCCGCGAGCGCCAGTGCCCAGAAGGGAAAGGATCAAAGTTTCTCAATTTTGAATCCAAAAATGAAAAATCTGATTTTTTTTTGTTTTTTTTTTTTTTGAAAAGAGAAAGAGTGGAAATAAATTCAAAGAATTAGAAATTTCCAAACAAAAAATCTCATCTCATTTTTTTATTATGCGGAATTCAACATAGGCCACCAATTATAAAGTAGCCAAGGAATCAAGAAAAGAAATATAAGCATAGAGCAAAATATATGATATGCAAATATTTCATTTCTAGCATCGTGTTCTCAAATAAACGAGTCCCACCGGGTGATGCCAGCTTGATGGACCGCGCTCCTGCTCGGTTCTACCGAGGTCGGCGGACGTGGGAGTCCGTCGGGTCCGACCCTTTCGTAACCGGGGGGCAAGGGCGTGCATCAACATTTCTTTTTTTGTGGGTGTGCCAGATTTTCTATTTTACTTGGAATTGCAAGTGGTGATCCGGGGATCAACCTTCGCAAGTAAAAAGGAAATCAACTTCTTTCAAGTTTTCCATTGCACATATATTTAAGAAAAGAGACATTTTCTTGATTTGCCGTGAAAGGCGATTTTTTTGGCATTTATAGCCGATTTTGGCGTTTATAGCCGATTTTTTGGCGTTTATAGCCGATTTTGGCGTTTATAGCCGATTTACAATCCTTATCAATAATGAAAGACAAGAATTGTGATTTTTGTCTCTTTTAAAAAAATACAAACTACAATGAAAAGCAAGAAAAGGAGGATCTAACTTCTCAGGAGATTGTGGGGGACTCGTTTAGATTGACGGTCGCAAGCCATATGTGGGCTTCGCCATCATCCATGCAGATGAGAACAGAGGATGCTATTGATTCGCTTGGCTTGGCTATAACCTCGGGTTTTTAGAGGACAAAGACCAAAGGAAGGTCCTATGTCCAATAAAAAGCCGAGTAGACGGGCTGAAAAGCCACATCTAAGCCATTGGAGGCAGGAGGAGAAGGCAAGGACCTTGGGGGGGGGTACCCCCAAGGGACTTTTGTCACCTTGTTGCGGTGGCCGGTGTAGAACTTCCGCAGAGTTTTCTCTCTTTTTCCTTTCTCTGGATTTCTGTCTGCTGTCTGTTGATGTTCGTTGTGTGTCCTTTCTTCTTGGAGAGCCCTCCTATTTATAGGCTTTTAGGTAGCCTTTTAGGTGGGTTTATGGGCTTTTGTTGTCATTAAGCCGCATAATGGGAGGAGTTACAAAATTGAATTGTTTATTTTGTAACTCCTTTTTCTTGGCTTCTGATTGGCCGGAGGAGATTGAGGGCATTTAATCGCCTTTAATCGCCATGATGGGAGGAGTTTCATGGGTTAAATGCCATGAATCTCTTGACTTGTAACTCCCGAATGCTTGCTTCTGATTGGGCCGTCCAAAGAAATGGATTAATGACTGTAATAAAGCTAGTCAATTAATCGCATTAAGTGGTCGCCGAGCAGCTGAAGAGTCGCGGGCCGTGCCACGTCTTTTGAGATTCTTCTGTTGATGATCATCGATGGATCTTCATGTAGATCGACATCAGATGATCATGTAATTTCAGGTGTTTGTTGCCAACAGCGGGTCGGTGCCATCTGTCCTGTCGATTTCTCGATCGGTCGGGTGGAAAGCACACTTTTTTGGTTGACCGGGTGGCGATCAATACTGTCTTCGATACTCTTGATGATTTACCCGTGTTTTGGACGGATGTCAGAGGACTTGGTGTCTCAAAAGCATGAATTTTGGAAAGTACCAGAGGCTGGGCCCTTCGAATCGCGAAAAAAAACGGCGAAAACCGGGGTTTCCGGGGCTTTCCCGGCGACCCCGGGGTCCAAGGTCGCCGGCGACCCTGGCCCAGGGTCGCAGGGGTCTGCGACCCTGGGGGGGTTTTCCCCCTTTCGTGTCCCGTTTTGCGTCCGTTTTTGCTTTTTTTTTTATTCTTTTTTATTCTGTACTTTTCCTTGACATTTTGACCATTTATTGGCCTGATTTCTTTGTAGGAAACCTGATGAGAATCCTTGCATTTTATTTTGCAAAGTTTCCAATTTCCTGAGAAAGCCGAAGACTTTGTCGCGCAGAGCTGCCGATTTTCCGTCAGAAGCTGAAACTGGGTCAAACGATGTCGGAATGACCTGAAATTTGGTGTGAAGCCTCCTGAGCAATAAATAAGACCAACCATAGGCTTTTGTTTGAGTTTCGAAGCCGTTTGGGGTCCTATCACCTGCAGACTTGCTTTTTGTCGCGATGAAGATGTCGCGGTTTGATGTGTGGTCAACCGATGTCCGATTGACTTGAAATTTGACAGGGAACCTATTGGAGTCATTTTAAGATGATCCATAGGTTCTATCTTGGAAACCATGGTCCCGGAGAGCTTTTGTCGCCGAGAGCTCCTTTTCGGCTGTCGGAGAAGCGAAGTTAGGCCAAATGATTTTGAAATGGCCCGAAACTTCTTGTGTACTCCTCTTTTGGCTGTCTGGAAGAATCTTGCAGTTTTTGTTTGATTCTGACAAGATTTGATTTTTGGAAGCAGCATTGCCTATTTATGGCAGGTTGCGACTTCATGTAGCTCTTTGGATCTTGATGAGGCAAAGTGACATTTTTGGTGTCAACATCAACGGTGTGAAGTCGTTAAGGCGTAAAGCTATACAACAGGTAACTGCAGTCCTTAGATAGTGATTATTTGGGGAGAGATCTGTGAGTGCCTTGTAACTGCGAGACTCATAGTGCTTGATTGTTGATCCAGTTTAGATCCGTAGTTTTTCACCTAGTTTGGGTTTTCCACGTTATATCTAATGTCCTTGTAGTGTGTGATTCTGATTTTATTCCATTGCATATCATATCATTTTTTCACACAATTGGGCTGTTGAGTTGACCAATCTAGATATAAACCTTCAACTTTTCAATACTCCCCCTCGGGTGGAGCCCACTCCCCAATACTCCCCCTCAAGTGGAACCAGCTCGGCGCACTTTTGGAGACGCGCCTTTTTTTCGAACGGAGTTATTCTTCCTGGGATTTGAACTCGCGATCGGTTGGCTCTGATACCATCTTAAATTTCTTTTAGTTAGCCATTCCTACCAAAAGCTGGAGGCATTAGTAAAGGCCGCATAAATACTTACTTTTCAATTCTCCCCCTCGGGTGGAGCCCACTCCTCAATAACAAGGTGGAGAAGTAAATGAACCTGACTTTTTGTGGGCTTTGATTTTCCGATTATTCATTCTCCTCCCATAGAGAGATTATTCATGGCTTGTTTGTGTAACACATCAGAAGACAAAACAAGGGTTCTTCTTCTACAAAAATGCAAGTCCTATGAGGAAAGTCGGACTTGTAAAAAATTAGTGCATTTTGCACATGCACAATTGAAGGAATTACATTTGTAAGTGCAGAAAACTATGACTCACAATAATAGGGGTGCTTGATAGGACTTATCCAAATAGAAGAAGATGATCTGCTGCCTCAAAGCCTGAAAGGGAAGAAGAAACAGTCAGAGGACCCTAGCCTGGGCGGCGCAAGACTCTCCGATGCCTATGTCGGTATGAGAACGTAACAAAGGAAGGAGAGGAGAAAGAGAGGCAGAGTAACGACTCTCAAGTGTGTAGATTGCGTACCTTGCATGTGAAATGAAGTCCTATTTATAGAGGACCCTTGAGGATATTTTGAATGATATTTTGGAGTGGGTCCCACGATTTGATAGGATTTGATAGGGAAGTCTCTATCAGCCCACAAAGTAATAAATGCGGTCCATATCAGCCCACAAAGTAATAAATGCCAGTCGGATCAGCCCACATTGCATTTAAAACATGTCATGTTGGGCCAGATTATGTTGGAGGCCTTTGGCGGTAGAGTTCCCATCGGATCTATCCTCGGGCCTTGCCCTGATGTAGCTACAGCCGCTGGATGCCGCCCTGTCAGCGATCTGGCGAAGATTGTGAACGGTTGATGTCGCATCTGTCCCACTGGCTCGCGCCCCTATTCTGCCACGTGTCTGATAACGTGGTGGGCGTAAGGCGCGAGTGGGGATTCTCCTTTGCTTCGCCTTCCGTCCTGGCTCATTTGGTCGGGGTCCTCGGCTCCTTTGGCCGAGGTCAAGTTCTTCAGCCGAAGTGGGCCCCTGGTAGCCGAGCTCGGCGCTAGCAGCCAAAGCCTGTCTGGTTTCGGCTGAGGCTTCTGTCCCGGCAGCCGAGGCGAGTCTGAGTGCCACGTGGATGGCACGTAAGAATGCTTAGTCCCATCTTATAGCCGTGATTAGCGTAATCCTGGATCTTTGAAAATCTCCCCACACAACATCCATTTATGTGGTTAAACAAGGTGTTACTTAGTTTACTTATATGTCAATTTGTGTTATTATTATTTACATAGTTTATTTATGCGCATTTGTTTAGTACCGTGGGCAAGTATCTTTGCCACTCCTATGCAATAAGTTATAGTAACTACTTTGCAAGTACTTGTGGAAAACCTTATAAATCTTCATGTAAAATTCGAAATGAAATGAATAAGAGTTGTAGTCATTCTTCTCCAGTTTCTCGAATGTGCAATTAAGTGAGAACTTGTGTGGAATCTTAGTGGTTCGATCCTTGGTGTATTTGGGTCAAACATTACCATTCTAATTTTGTGTCGTGGTATCAGGACTTCATTGAGAAGTGGTGATTCTACTTGATTCTCAAGTTGAGATGCACCTTGTTGAAGAAGACCATACACTTAGTAAGTTTTTGCTTGGTGGCTGCTGTGTTTATTTTTTTCGACTATGGATCCTAGTGGCAGCGGAAATGGGCAAACACAATTCAGTGTGTAGAAGCTTTCAAACACCAATTACAAGTATTGACATTTGTGTATGAAAGCTTTTCTTCAATGAAAAGATTTATGGGATCTCGTCTCTAGAGTTGATTTGGTGGCGCCAGATGTTCCAAAAAATGCCTTTAAGACATCGGAAATGAAAGATCAAGTGTGGGAAAGAACTACTTGCCTTGAGAATAGAGATTAGTAAAGATTTGGTCAATCATATTTAAGGCATTACCTCTCCAAAAGAAGTATGGGAAGCACTTGAAAGGTTGTTCACCATAAAAAAAATACAAGAAGTTTGCAATTGCTTGAAAATGAGATTACATTATTAATTAACTCAAGGATATATGCCAATTTCACAATACTTCTTGAAGGTGAAAAACATTTGAAGAAATGTCGAAGTTGAAGACATTGCAGCAGTGTCTCATTTGGGGTCTAAAGAAGTAGGACACACCACTCGTCAATTCTTTGCAAGGATGGAAAAATCAGCCAATCATCATCGAATTGGAGAATTTGCTTACAAATTTTAGACATGTCTATCTCTGAAGGTAACGATGTTCTATTTTCAAAAGAAGCAAAAGAATGCTTCAAATGCCTCATTAGATGATGTTAAAAATTATACAACAAGCTCTAGTTGGGAGAAGCATGCTAACGGAGATAAGAATTCTAGTGTTTAGTCGACGTAAATCTATTACATATAATAGATATGGCAAATGATCTTCTCACAGCAAGAAAAGAGAAGTAATTGTTTGTAATGTTTAGCAGGTGAAGCCTACATAAAGAAGAGTCGAAATGATAGTGTGGCGATTTGTCATGCTAGAGATAGGCATGTTGGCTATCAAATGCTCAAAATGATCTCATCAGAAAAAAATGATCGACGACGCCACACTTATGAAAGACATACATCAAGATGTGGCTTGTCAAAGTTGTCAATTTAGCCAATCGCATTGTCTTTCATTTGAGAGATCATTGAATCGAAAAACTAAATCATTCAAGTTAGTTCATTCAGATGTGATGGGGCAAACTTGAACACCAAGTCATAGTGGTTTTCACTACATGTTGGTGATAGTGGATGATTTCTGAAGGCACGCATTGGTTTACTCTGTGAAAGGGAAAAGTAAAGATCTTTATAAGTTTATTGAATTTGGAAATACAATTTATAGGGAGTTTACTGTGAAAATCAAATTCTTAGGAACCGACAATAGAGAAGAGTATATATCAGATGATTTTTTCAAGGTTTGTGAGAAAATGTGATATTCGCCGACAAATGATATGCCCAAACACTCCGCAACAAAATCGGATGGCTGAACGGAAGTTAGCATATATTGTAGAGATGAGTTTATATATTTATCATGGTTGCATGACAAGAATCTTCGTCGGGACTAATACATAGATCTATGTAGTAACCTTTATTTAGGATTTGTTTTTTCCGCATCTTATCACATGTAGACATTCTTTTCATAAAAAAAAAATCACAAAAAAAAAACATTTAGATCTCAGATGCTGCCTAATCGGACCTTTAGGGCCCGGTTCCTTAGATGATCAGATAGGACTCTAATTGCTGGATTGTAGCATAGTTTGCGTTCTAATTGTCCAGATCTGTGGGTCTCGGCACCTTGTAAGATCATATCAAATTTCAGTCACCAAAGCCCTTCGTAGTTTGCATTTTTTACTTAGATCTATAGTTTCATTTCATTATGATTCAAGTTAATTTACACCTTCACATTTTTGTAAAGAAGTTTAACCTTTGACATATGCATAGAGATCCATCGTACGGACTTATTTATGGTGCCCACTTGTGGCCTTCCCCTAACAATCAATATTGAGATCCATCATGAGAACTCCCTTGTGGCGCCCACCTAAGGCCCCATGATCTATTCAACCTCCTCACACCCATTATCTCCCCTCCTCGTGAATTGGCACAAGCTCCAATTTGACACCCGTCTTACTTTTACTCACCTTTGGATTGAAGTCCTAAAAAGATAATGCTTTCTAAAACTGTGAAACTTAAGGTTATAGATCAAGGGCTTAAGGAATGAACTTCAAGATTTTCACATAGGTAAGTCCCATCTAGATCTTTTGATCCCCACCTTCCCTATGATTGTCGTGCCACTGGCCACAAGGTGCGCATGGTAAGGACTTGCACATAGACTCCTTTGTGCTGCCCACCTATAGAACACCTCAATTCATGCAGAAGGTGGGGAGCAGAAGATCTTAGTGATACTACACACGTGGGAAATTTCACATTCGTTAGATATCATACTCCTTAATCCATGACCCTCAAATTTAATGGTTTTAGGAGGCATCATTTTTTCAAGTATTTCAGTCTCACATGAGTAATGGTTTGATGAGTGCCAAATTTGGGGCTGTTAGTAAGTGTAAGGGGGTTGGATTATATATATACGGGCCAGGCTCAGCTCTAGATATCCTTCATGAGAAAAACCATACAGAACCCTTCTTTGGCATGCGTGATCCACATAATCAATCCAACCCCCACAACTGAATTGGCACCAACTCAAACTTCACGATCGTCCAACTATTACTCACTGTTGGATTAAAATTCTAAAAATGATCTCTTCTAAAACCATGAAACTTGAGGGCCATTGATCAAAGCAGGGTTAGGACAATCTGAGGGAGTTGAAATACTGCACATGTGTAGGTCTCATCTGGATCTTTCAATCTATCACCTTCCTTATGATTGGTATTACCAAAATGGGTCCCACAATTGGTATTACCAAAATGGGTCCCACAAGGGAGTCTGCATGGAGGGTCTATAGGTGGACATGGCATATATAAATTTATATATGGAAATGTTACAGCGGGATGAATGAGATGACTTTGAAGGGCCTACCTAGATGAGTACCAATCATGTAGGACAGTGGGATTGAAAGATCTCGATGAGGGTTGGGATGTCGTCGGCATCATCATCAGAGCCTTGTCCTAACCATGTTGGGGTTGGCTACATGAATTATGTTTCTCCATTTCGATTTATATATATATCCTAGGCCAAATCCTTGGATAGATTACATTTCTTCAAATCTAACCTCACTACTCCCATCCATGTTCTCTTTGACATACCCCTTTCCTTATTGGACCATCAACTTTCATACAAAGACCTTTCCTCGCTGGCACCATTGCTAGCCTATATTAAACATGTCAAAACTATCTCAAATGAGTCCTTAATTTAGAACCAATTGACGCAATTCTTAAATTCTCCCTAGTGCATTCATTTCTAACTCTTATCTTACCTAGTTTTAACACACAACTATCTCAATGTTCTCATCTCTGCTATAATCAATATTGCTTTTTGATTGACCAACATTCTACTCCATAAGTCATAGCCGGTATAATTATTATCCTGTAAAAATTTACCTTCAATCTAGCTAGTATGCGCCGGTCATAAAGCACTCCAGAAGTAATTATTCGCTTCAACCATCCCACTCTTGTCCCATGTTCGACATCTTCAATTTGTCCATTCTTATGAGTTATCGAGCCAAGGTATCATAATGATTCTCTTTGCGCTATCTTTTGAGCTACAATTAGCACAAACATTTCATTTCTATGCACATAACTATTGACGTTGTAGTTCATATATTTAATTTTCGTATAACTTATTTTAAAAGTGATAAGGACTAGGTATGTGCAGATAATCAATCCCCTAAATCATCAAGGCCCCTTCTTTTTACATCACATTTGCAAATATTAGCAATGACTAACATCAAAATAACCCTTTTCACATATCAAATGATATTGATGGGGATGGTTTTTTGCACACACCTAGCCCTAATGGAGATATATTTCTTTTGTTGCAGTCTTCTTAAATAGTTAGAGCAAGCTGTATGAAAGACACTTTCTCCATCTTTCATGTTTTACACACTTCTAGACTATTTCTTAATGTTTTTTTTTTTTTTTTTTACAATTCTCCATATGAAATTTGGAATTCTACAAGATGCATTTAGACATTCTACAAAAGTCTTGAATTATAAGTTATATTCTTAACATTATTGTCATGGTTCCCATGTTTACCTTATTGTTTTTGTGATCTACATTGCAGATCCAAGTACTAAAGACACCGTTCAAAAAAAAAAAAGTTCTAAAGACATTGTGATTGGTGCGTATCACCTCTTGATTTTTAATGTAGAAGCATCTATAAAGGCCTATTTGTTTGCATTATAATATATTATACCATAGGTGGTTTAAAATAGAGATCAAAGGTGAATTTTCGAAAAAGAGTATCAAATAACCTTTCTTTTTAAGGAATTAGAATCAAAAGAAGATGGGAAATGAATACCTAGCCATCACCCTAATAATTCAATGCATAGGAAATTGAAGGTTCTATTTACATGTCCACCTTCACCCCACCTCATTTTCTTCATCTCTCACCTCTTTAATAATCCTTTGGCAGAGTTCATTTCACTGTGAATTCCAGTTGTATTCAATTCCTATGTATTTTAATGCAAACAATCAAGCCCTAAAGGTTTTATGAAGATTTTATGAATAGTATGTGATCATTCAAGTCTAATCCTTCAGGTATTTGTGTTGGGGGGAGCATCTTTACGACAACAATAGTTATGCTTGCTTACTTCATCTATCACAAACCAGTGAAACAAGGAAATAAGGAAGACCAGTTGAAGGTAGAAAATATTTTGAAGGAATGTAGGACCTTCAAGCTTCATCGGTACTCCTATGCCAATATCAAGTTGATGACTGAAAAGTTTAAATTTAAACTAGGAAAAGGCGGTTACGGTACTGTTTATAGAGGGAAACTTTCCAATGGAATACCAGTGGCTGTGAAGATTCTTGAAAACTCAAAGGGTAATGGGAAAGATTTCATTAATGAAATTGCTACAATTGGTAGGATTCATCATGTCAATGTAGTACGTCTTCTAGGCTTCTGCTTAGAAAGAACAAAACGGGCACTAATTTATGAATTCTTGCCCAATGAATCCTTGGAGAAATATATATTCTATGGAGACACAAACACCCATCAACATTTGGGTTCAAAGAAGTTGCTAGACATTGCAATTGGCATTGCTCGAGGCATCGAGTATCTACACCATGGGTGCGACCATCACATACTTCATCATGACATCAAGCCACACAACATATTACTAGACAAGGATTTCAATCCAAAGATTTCAGATTTTGGGTTGGCAAAAATATGCTCCAGCAATCAAAGCAATGTCAGTAGGATGATGTCGACCAAAGGGACTATGGGTTATATTGCACCTGAACTCTTCTCTCGAACCTTTGGTGTTGTTTCATATAAATCAGATGTCTATAGCTTTGGCATGGTAATGTTGGAAATGGTGGGGGGAAGGATGACAAGATACGAAACAACTGATTCATCAAGAGAAGCTTTTTTTCCTCAATGGATTTATGATCATCTGGGAAGAGCAACAGAGATAGAAGGAGATGAGATTGCAAGGAAGCTAACGATTGTAGCACTTTGGTGCATACAATGGAACCCAAATGATCGTCCTCCAATGAAAAGAGTGATAAAGATGCTTGAAGGGAAAACAGAGAGCTTAGCGATGCCACAAAATCCTTTTGTATCATCAGAATCTCTCTCAACATGACTCTGAATATTTTTCTGTGTAGGATATGTAAAATATATCAGAAGCTAATATCTTGTAATCATTAAGCAGTGTTTCTTTAGCCTCTTTTCTTTGACCAGTATACTCCTTTTGTCTAAAGCAAAGGATTACAAATATTACAACATGCCACCAAACTGTATAAAGAACAAGAATTCTAGCTTTATGATAGAATCAATCACCTGAGGTAAGAATTTAATGTGAAGTCAGGTAAAATTTGGTGGAATTCAAATACTGAATCAGAGGCCAAAAGGTCACTCAAGTAGTATGTTACTAGAGAAAGACACTTGTGACTGAATTATATAAAAATCTAATTATAAAGACAAAATATAGAAGTGAAGAAAGCTCAATTTACAAATTTTGAATGATATTAGATCTTGCTATCCAAATTCATATATTCTACAATATGTTGTACAGTTGCATAGAAAAAGAATTTTCTTTCCATTATAAAAGTCAATAAAGAATGTGTGAAGACTTCCAAACAAATACAAATTAAAATTAAACAAATAAAATAAGCAAAATGAAAAATATGAGGTTAAAAGAAGATCTCACTAGAGTATGAGTTCTAGATCATCTGGTTTTATGTGGTTCCAGTAGCATTCATCTGCAGAATGTGTAAGACACATGCTAGCAAAGGATCAGTAAAACTAAAAAATCAAGAATCTTATATAAAACCACCAAGGATTACCATTGAAAATATCTCCTATGTACTTCTATCGGATTTCTTTTTTGCCCTTCCTAGCTTTAACCATAGGAAGTTAGATAATGGCTTGGAAGTGAACGTTATTTATAGGTTAGTCTATAATTTGGGATCCTTTGCAATTAAAAAAAATGCATCCTCAGTAACCTGAGAACCATAAATGTTATAGACATTGGTTTTGGTAAGGAATCATCAATACCACAACTTGGACGTCCGTGCCTATTTGTGTTAAAGTAATTAAAATGATTAAATCTCCAATTTTTTTTAGAGCAACGACCCTCTCTCTCTCTCTCCCTCTTTGTTTCTTTCTTGGTGAATGTTGCCATAAGCTCTGCTAGTGGTTGCTTTACTAGAGGGTTGAAATAGAGGTGGACTTGAGTCATCTTATTTGATTAATGTATATATACTTATACCTTCCCAAAACAATAGAAATAACAAGAGTTGAATAAAATGGTTTTCCTTTTCTGCAATGAAGCTTCCAAACCATACACTCAACTTCTCCCTTTCTTGTTGTTCTATGATAAATCAAAAGGAAAAAAATAATGTCATGAAAGAACTTCAGAACGCATGTATGCAGTTCATATTATATTCTTCATTACAAAATAAATATAATCTCCGCGAAGGGACTGTTTGAGTCAAATCATCCAATTAATGATGAATTTTATTGGATTTTTAGTGTTCAATTTGTGTACATGGCGCGAGAGAGTCAAATGTTACTTACATGTGTCTCCTCAGACCAACACCTCCTAGTGGAGTGACAGTGTGTGAGTTTGAGCCCTCTTAAGCAAAAAAAAGGAGAGATTTTCAAAAAGGTATAAAACTTTCGACTCATTTTTAAAAAAGTACATGAAGATTTTAATATTTCGAAAAGGTAGAAAAGATTTCCACAGTTCTTTCAATCAAGTCCTCTCCATAAAACAAAGTTTTGAGAAATGACAAAAATACACTTATTTCAATTTTCAAATTAAATTCTTTTTTAATAAATCATTTGAGAGAAATGATCAAGTACAACCAAAATGACCTAGTGGGGCCCACTTCAAGTATCTTTATACATTGATGGTTAAAAAAAGGAAAAGAGAATTCCGACCGACTAAATAGCCTCATTAAATGGTTATGATCATCAAGATCAAGATGGTCAGTTTAAGAGAGGAAAGAGGCAAAGAAAGGGCAAAAACTTGTCATAAGGGAAGGGTATTTTTGTCATTTTCAAACTTTTGTATGGAGAGGACTTAATTGAAAGAATTGGTGATTTGCGGTTGAAGAACAGAAACACAAGATGACAATTTGTGCTGGTGCTGGAGAAATTATTCCATGGCTTCCATCAATCTGTAGCACAATACAACGCGAGGACTGAATGCCAAATGAGTCCAACACTGCCCGGCGTGCACACGTTGAATTTTCTAGTAAACATACTAAGAAGATAAGGCTCAAGACAAGATTCCTTCATGAACCTAAATAAAAAATGAATGGCCCATACTCTGTAACCAATTAATATCATTCTGTGTAAGGAGATGTTCACTTTAGCATTTGGATCAATCCTTGGAGAATCACAACATTCATATCAGTCGAGAATATAAAGCTAAATTCTCATTGGAAAGATATAGCTTCCAAGAACCAAAGAAAAGATCATTGGTGTCCACCAGCTCCGGTTCTTCTGTTAGGACAGGGGACCACCACAAACTCCACATTGATATGATATTGTCCACTTTGGGCCTAAGCCCTCATGGATTTGTTCGGATTTGTTCTTGGGTTCTACCCAAAAGGCCTCATACCAATGGAGTACTTAGTCCAACTTATATGCCCATGATCTTTCCCAATTCTAGCCGATGTGGGACTTTGGTTGCACATCCCCAACATCTTCAGGCTCATGTAAAACAGGGCATTGATATATCAACCAATCAATTAGTGAAATCAGCAGTATCTCTACCCAAATCTTTATATCTGTTTTCCACGTGCACACACTGATTCCTCAACCCTTCACGTTATCGCACAATCACATCCGAGCAGAAGGGGAGAGATTCCTGGTAGTGACTAACAAGCTGGCCTTACTAAGTTTTGATAAAATCTTCCATCATGCAGAAAGACAACTCTACATAACCAACAGGTATTTAAATGGCTAACTTTGTCAATGCATCAAGATTGGAACTAAAAAAGCTACTCATGCTCATGTTAGAGATTTCAAATATGTATAGTTACTTTTATCCGATCTTCATTGGAAGTGTTGATGAAAACCATGTGGTCAGGTTAACCCTTTCCTTACTAGAACTGGACTGCTGATGGAGTCCGTGTAAATATTCACAAGTTGAAGAGGATCATTTCTGCTCTTCAACTTCAATTTCAATTGCAGTAATGCACATTCATAAGAAATATATCCAAAGGTAGCAAGCCTATAAAATCCTCCATTTCTCTCTCTCTCTCTCTGTGTGTGTGTGTGTGTGTGGCGTGTGGGGTGAGGGGAATAGTTCTCCCACTAGAGTAAACCAAACGTCAATTGTCAGATTAGAAGCCTCCAAAACCACAACATGATTAATAGTTAAGAGTTACTATGGTTTTATTATAGGCCCAGTACTGAAGAATGTAGGTAGTCGAATCATCCCATAGATCATTTTACTTAGGTCTGTAACTCAAATCATGAAGAACTTATTAGGGCCTAAAGTATCACAACCACCATTCTTTTCAATCATTTTCAATTCTAAGGAGTGACTTTACCAAACACCTACATTTGTGTCACCAGGTTTCAAGAACCTCTTTCTTTTGCCTGGACCTTTAATCCATTTAAAACATAAACCAGTATTTATAGAATTTGCCTGAAGTACTTGCTGGATTATCCCAAATCTATGTGGTCTTATCTTTTCTCCTCTAATATGGATGATCTATGATTTTATTTTATTTTAAAATAGAATAACTTTGTTAGTTCAGATCAAAGCTCCATCAAGCTCAGTGTTGTGTGGGGAGATTTCTGGAACACAGGATCAAGCTAATTACAACCATCAGATGGGACTAAGCACTCTCACGTGCCATCCGCGTGCCATCCACGTGGCACCAAACTCACCTCGGCTAGCAGGGCAGAGGCCTCGGCCGAAGTCAAGCAGCTCCAGGCCGCTAGCGCCGAGCTCGGCTACCCCGTGTGCCCATCTCGGCTGAGAGCTCCACCTCGGCTGAAGGAACCGGGACGAAAGCCGAAGCACGAAAGAGCCTCCACTCGCACCCCTCATCCCCCACGTCATCAGGCACGTGGAGGAATAGGGGCGCGAGCTAGTGAGACAGATGCGACATCCAGCCGTTCACAATCTTCGCCAGATCCCTGATAAGGCGGCATCCAGCGGCTAAAGCCACATCAGGGCGAGGCCCGAGGGCGGATCCGATGGTACCCCAACCGTCAAAGGCGCCCAACACGATCTGGCCCAACGTGACGCGCATTTAATGCAACGTGGGCTGATCCGACTGGCATTAAATGCAGAGTGGGCTGGATTGGACCGCATTAATTGCAACGTGGGCTGATCATGACTTACCAGTCGAATCATGAGACCCATGCCAAGATATCGTCCAAGATATCTTCCTAATCGTCTATAAATAGAACTGCATTTCACATGCAAGGTACGCACAATTAAATCCACAGAGCTGTTACTCTGCCCCTCTTCTTCCTCTCCTTCCATTGTTCCAGTTCCTTCACTGACTTTGGCATCGGAGAGCCTTGCGCCGCACAGGCCAGGGTCCTCTGATCGTTTGCTATTCTCTTTCAGGCTTTCGGACGGTACCCAGTCATCACCACCTTGGATAAGTCCTCTAAGGCTCCCCAGTTATTGTGGGTCATTATTTTCTGCACCTACAATTGGCGCCGTCTGTGGGAAAGTAATATCCCAACCTTCCTAACCTTCCAAACCTTCTCAACTTCAATCTCTCAGAAGCCATGCCTCCGAAAGCCAGGAAAGGCAGAGAATCCTCGAGAGCAGCGCTCGAGCTGCCACCACCGTCGACGGACGTCCCTCCTCAAGGGCGTTCCCGAACGGTGCATGGCGCATCTGCAGGCGAGGGCCGCTTAGGCTCGCAGCTTTTCGTCGAGGTCCCCCTCCAAGAGGGACTCGAGACCTCGTTCTCAGCAGACGAAGTTACGCCACCCCGACGCGACGAGTGTCGGCATGAGCGCCCTCGCAAAGATAAAGCCGTTGCCGTGGAAGAGGCGCGTCGAGTTCAGCCTCCTGCCGCTGGAGGAGATGTCGCAGCCCAAAATGCTCTCCTCCAGAAGCAAGAACGGCTGATCCGCGAGCTCCAGCAGCAGCTGAGAGCAGCGCAGACTGCCTCGCTGAGGCAAGTCTCTGATCCTCAAGGAAAGAACAAGGACGCCCCCAGCAGGGCAGCCCAGCCTCCTCGCGAAGATCTCAGAAACCATCTGGACCACAAGCGGAGCCAGATCCATGACGAAGGCTCTAGCAACAGCCAAAGTCATCATAGCCGCGATGGCCGAGCCCATAGCCATCACAGCCCGAACCACTCCAAGCGAAAGTCAAGAGCCCAGACTCCCTAAAAGGACGACGAGCAAGAGCGATTTGACAAGTGCGTCAGGTTGGCTCTTCAGCGCAACCTGGACGTGCGGGACCAGAAGCAGATCTGTGGCCACACTGATCTAGGGGCCTCGCCCTTCACGAGGGACATCGAGTGCACCCCCTTGCCCAAAAGGTTCTCCGTCCCGCGGTTTGTCCCCTACGACGGACTGTCCGACCCATCCGCTCACCTCCGTCACTTTTCCTAGAAGATGTCCATCTGGGGAAACGAGGGTCACCTTAACTGCAAGATATTCTCCTCCAGTTTGGGTGACCTCCCTCTGAAGTGGTTTTGCGCCCTCCCAGAGGAGTCGATTTCGAGCTAGAAGGAGCTCCAGCTCTCCTTTCTGAAGAAGTTCCAAGCTTACAGCGCCGTCCCCAAGAAAGAAGGGGACCTTCTCGCCCTGAGAATGAAGCAGGGTGAGACCCTCGCCAAGTTCGCCCGACGATTCTGGGCGGTCTACAGCCAGATCGAGGGCACTAGGGAAGAGATAGCGATCTACGCCTTCCAACATGCCCTGATCCCGGCCACGACCTCCGGAAGGACTTGGTCGGAGACCCCCCAGAGTCCATGCCAGAGCTGATGTCCCGGATAAAGCGCTTTGTCGCCCGGGAGGAAGATGAAATCCAGGCCCGGGAAGAGGACGGAAGACCGGAGCCCGAGCAGAAGAGCAACCAGCCTCGGCAGAGAGGCGGGGGGCCCTTTCAGAAGCAAGAGCCCAAGCAGGCCTGGTCCGCCAATTCGGCGAAGCCTACGTCGTCCCGATCTGGGGGCACCTGGAGGCCCAAACCTCCCACCAGCGCCGGTCAGAGCGTCAACGTCGTCTTCAAGGAGCCGACGTACCGTATCCTGAGCAAGATAAGGACTAAGCCGTTCTTCCAGTGGCCTCCGCCCTTGAAGAATGAGCCCACCACCGGCAGCCGAAGCAAGCTCTACTGCTCCTATCACAGGGGTAAGGGGCACAAGACCGAGGACTGCAATTCTCTGAAGTGGTACCTGGAGAAGCTAGCCAGCGAAGGCCACATTCCAGAGTTCGTCAAGGCAGATGATGCCGGCGGCAGCGAGGGCCGAGCTCACCAGAGCGCGGCTCGGGAGCCAGACAGCGAGGAGTCCGAGAAGATCATTAACGTGATCCATCTGGCGTCCTCAGTCCCTTCTCCCTCGTCTCGTGGAGGCTCGCAGGCCCACGCCGAGGCCAGGCGAGCGTCGCACGGGAAGGAGGTGATGAAAGCCGAGCTCGCACCGGCATCCAAGAGAGCCCGCCGCGACCGTCCCGCTATCTCGTTCTCAGATAAGGATCTAGAGGGAATCCAGCTCCCTCACAACGACCCCCTGCTCCTCACAATGAAGCTGAGAGACTTCACCGTGAAGAGGATCCTCGTCGACTCCGGTAGCTCTTCCGAGGTCCTCTACTACGACTGCTTCAAGAAGATGAACCTCTCGGAAGCAGACCTCACGGAGGTCCGTGCACCCCTACTAGGGTTGTCAGCCACACCAGTCTATCCCAAGAGTAGGATCACCTTGGAGACCCGGGTCGGCGGAGCCTCCGTGTTGGCCGACTTCCTGGTCGTGGATGCCCCCTCTCCCTTCAACGTCATCTTGGGCAGAACGTGGCTCCACAAGTTGGAAGCAGTCCCTTCTTCCCTCCACCAGAAGCTGAAGTTCGTCCTCGAGAACAAGGAGGGCAAGATGGAAGTGGTCACAGTGGAGGGAGACCAGCAGCAGGCCAGGCAGTGCATGCTGGCCGCGGTCCCGGCAGTGAGAGAGCCAGAGCGTGTCAATCTCGCCGAATTCGAGAAAGGCCTAGACGAAATCGGCCGAGATCCCCAGAAGAAAAGCATCGAAGATCTGGCCGAGGTCAGGCTAAACTCGGCAGACCCAGATAGATTCTTCCTGATTGGCACCCAGCTGCCCGACGAAGAAAGAGCCGAGCTCTCAAGGTTCCTGATGCATAACGTCGACGTCTTTGCTTGGAGCCTAAGTGAAATGCCTGGGGTCGACCCTGAGGTCATGTGCCACAAGTTAAATGTCGACCAAGGCCACAAGCCAGTAGTGCAGAGAGCCCGAAGGACAGCGCTGCAGCAGACAGACGCGGTCGTCGAAGAGATCGACAACCTGCTCAAGGCAGGAGCCATCCGGGAAGTCCAGTACCCGGTCTGGCTGGCCAACACGGTGGTGGTCAAGAAGAAAACTTGTAAATGGAGGGTGTGCGTGGACTTCACGGACTTGAACAGGGCCTGCCCTAAAGACAGTTTCCCCCTTCCAAAAATTGACCAACTGATCGACGCCACCGCTGGTCACGACCGAAAGAGCTTCCTCGATGCCTACAGAGGCTACCACCAGATTCCGCTATTCGAGCCTGACGAGGAGAAAACATCATTCATAACCCCCCGCGGCACTTACTGCTATACGGTGATGCCATTCGGGCTAAAGAACGCGGGGGCGACCTATCAGCGCCTCGTGACAAAGATGTTCCAGGCTCAGCTCGGCCGAACAGTAGAGGTGTACATCGACGACATGGTCGTCAAATCAGTGCACTCCAGCGACCACCTGGCGGATCTTGGCCAAATCTTCGACATCCTTCGCGCGTACAAGCTCAAGCTAAACGCTTCCAAGTGCGCCTTCGGCGTAGCCTCTGGTAAGTTCCTCGGCAGCTTGGTGACGCGGAGGGGGATAGAGGCTAATCCGGACCAGATCACCGCGATCCAGGGCATTCAGAGCCCCTCTACCACGAAAGAAGTCCAGAAGCTTACGGGAATGGCTGCAGCACTCAATCGCTTCATCAGCCGGTCATCAGATAAGTGCAGGCCTTTCTTTCAGCTTCTAAAGAAAAATTTGAAATTCCAGTGAACCCCTGAGTGCGACCAGGCATTGGCCGCGCTCAAAACTTATTTGATGTCACCACCCTTACTCTCCACCCCAACTCTGGGGGAGATTTTGTATTTATATCTTGCGGTCTCGGATCACGTAGTGAGCTCCGTCCTCATCAGGGAGGACGAGGGAATTCAAAAATCAATTTACTATACGAGCAAGACCCTGCTCGATGCCGAGACCATGTACCTTTTGTTGGAGAAGCTTGCGTTGGCCCTCGTCAGTGCCTCCCGCAAGCTCTCCCATTATTTCCAATCCCACACCATTGTGGTGATCACGGAGCATCCACTCCGTTCAATATTCAAGAAGGCAGACCTTTCAGGGCGAATATCAAAGTGGGCAGTTGAACTGGGGCAGTATGATATACAGTACCGTCCCCGAACTGCGATCAAAGTCCAAATTCTGGCAGACTTCATCGTTGAGTTCGTCTCGCCCAATTCAGCTCCGACCCAGCTCGGCACGGCACTGGGGGGCACAGGGCACGAGCCAGAATTGACTAAGGTCGAACAGCCTCCCACCTCGGCATGGAAGATCTTTGTCGACGGGTCATCCACTTCCAAGAGAGCTGGTGCCGGCATAGTCCTCCAATCGACAGAGGGTCTGGTCATAGAGCAGGCTTTCACCCTGGACTTCAAAGCGACAAACAATGAGGCAGAGTATGAAGCGCTGATAGCAGGGTTAAACAACGCCCAAATCCTCGGAGCCCAACACCTGGTGATCTTCAGCGATTCTCAACTGGTAACTAGCCAGCTCGCTGGAGACTACCAGGCCAGGGACGACAGGATGGCGGCCTACTTAGCCCTTGCGAAAAAACTGCTGTCTTATTTCTAGAAAGCCGAGGTCAGACAAATATCCCGAGATACCAACACGCACGCAGATGCGCTTGCGAACCTGGCCTCCGCCGTCGAAGCAGGGAAGAAAAGGACCATCGAGGTTGGGTCAGTATCAAGGTCAAGTTTGGAACTCCATTCATCTCGGCTTGTCCTCTGTGCTGATCTCGGCCCAAGCTGGATGGATCCAATCGTCGCCTACTTGAAGGATGACCAGCTCCCTGAGGACAAGACTGAAGCCCACAGGGTCAGACTCAAGGCAGCTCGATTCTGGCTCTCTCCCGAAGGCAAACTCTACAGGAAATCCTTCACAGGTCCATACCTCCAGTGCGTCCATCCGAGCAAAGTGGACGACTTCCTGTATGAGATCCACGAAGGAATCTGCGGCAGTTACATAGGAGGTCGATCACTGGCCTACAGAGCAATATGCCAGGGTTACTGGTGGCCTTACATGCAGAAGGACGCGCAGGTGTACGCCAGGAAGTGCGAGAAGTGCCAGAAGTTCTCCCACTCTCTCCACCAGCCAGCACAAGATCTGAGTCCCCTCACTAGCCCATGGCCCTTCGCTCAATGGGGCCTGGACATTGTGGGGCCTCTTCACCGAGCTCCAGGGAACAAGAGATGGCTGATAGTCGCTACAGACTACTTCACAAAATGGATAGAAGCTGAACCGTTGTCCTCAATCACGGATAGGGACTCCAGGAACTTCGTTTAGAAAAACATCCTAACGAGGTTCGGCATCCCCCGGACCCTGATTTCGGATAACGGGACTCAGTTCGACTCCAAGTCCTTCAGAGACTTCTGCCAAGGGCACGGTATCAGAAACCATTACTCCACTCCGGCATATCCACAGAGTAATGGCCAGGCAGAAATCTCTAACAAAGTGATCCTGGACGGCCTGAAGAAGCGACTGGACAAGGCAAAGGGAAGATGGACCGAGGAGCTTCCGAGCGTGCTATGGGCATACAGAACAACTCCAAGGAGGTCCACCTTGGCAACACCTTTCTCTCTGGCCTACGGGATGGAGGCGGTCATTCCTTTAGAAATCGGCCTTCCCACCCTGAGGACAGAGCTGGTCGACCAAGGCCGAAATGACACGAACCTGGCAATGGAGCTGGAGCTGGCAGACGAGCGACGAGAAGCAGCAGCCCTACGACTGACCGACTATCAGCAGCGGTTAGCCAGGGCATACAATTAAAATGTCAGAGAAAGAAGATTCTCCGTGGGAGAGCTGGTCCTAAAGAAGACCCTGCCAGTTGACAAAGAACCAAACGAAGGGAAGCTGGCTCCGAACTGGCATGGCCCATTCAGGGTGGTCTCACTGGCAGGGAAATCAGCCTACAAGCTCGAAGACTTAGAAGGCAAGCCACTGCCGAGACCGTGGAATGCATCCCACCTAAAGAAATTCTATTTCTAAAGATGTAATGAATCCCGAATCAATGAAAGCAACTTTTCGCCTTGTCATCAATCTGTCGTCTCTCTTTGACTGACTCCGGCAACTCCAAGGGTTCCTAGCCCTGGAAGGAGGCCTCGAGTTCGAACACTCGGCCGAATTCCTAAAGTCAGGGTTTTATCCCACTCCAAGGGTTCGTAGCCCTGGAAGGAGGCCTCGAGTTCGAACACTCGGCCGAATTCCTAAAATCAGGGTTTTATCCCACTCCAAGGGTTCGTAGCCCTGGAAGGAGGCCTCGAGTTCGAACACTCGGCCGAATTCCTAAAGTCAGGGTTTTATCCCACTCCAAGGGTTCGTAGCCCAGGAAGGAGGCCTCGAGTTCGAACACTCGGCCGAATTCCTAAAATCAGGGTTTTATCCCACTCCAAGGGTTCGTAGCCCTGGAAGGAGGCCTCGAGTTCGAACACTCGGCCGAATTCCTAAAATCAGGGTTTTATCCCACTCCAAGGGTTCGTAGCCCTGGAAGGAGGCCTCGAGTTCGAACACTCGGCCGAATTCCTAAAATCAGGGTTTTATCCCACTCCAAGGGTTCGTAGCCCTGGAAGGAGGCCTCGAGTTCGAACACTCGGCCGAATTCCTAAAATCAGGGTTTTATCCCACTCCAAGGGTTCGTAGCCCTGGAAGGAGGCCTCGAGTTCGAACACTCGGCCAAATTCCTAAAATCAGAGTTTCATCCCACTCCAAGGGTTCGTAGCCCTGGAAGGAGGCCTCGAGTTCGAACACTCGGCCGAATTTCGAAAGTCAGGGTTTATACACCCCTCAAAGACCGTTGCCGAACTCATGCTCACATAGCCGAGACCAGCGGTATTCTGGATCCACCTCGGCGCACAAGCAGTTCGTCTCGGCCAAAGCCAGCCATTTCGGCCAAAGACAGTTTTTAAGAAAGAAAGAACTGTGCAAGCACAAAAACACAAACATTCCAAGACAGTGCAAGGAAAGTAAAAGAGAAGACCAAAAGCACTGCACACAATTCAAGTGATCGCAAAATTCTCCCTTTTTATTCATTGTAAACTGCTTCATTACAAGAGTTACAGAACAGAAAAGAGAATACAGAAAGGAGGATCGCAGTCCTCTAAAAACAGAAAATAAAGTGAAAGACTGGGAGACTCTGATCTTCACCGACTCTTCAGGTTGCAGGCTCGAAGACGCCGGTTCGTTGCCTGGAGGTTCTAAGGGATCCTGAATTTCACAGAGCTTTATAATACGCTGTGGTTGGTCAGACCAAAGCATTCAGGATCCCCTCCAGTTCGGAGGCCCTGGACCTCGCTGAGCTCTTCAACACCCTCCAGTCAGTGAGACCAAAATTTGCAGAAGAGCCCCCAGGTCCAGTGGGGCCATAATCCCACCCCGCGTCCGGCGGTCGCGCAAGGCCGTGCCAGACGTAGAGGGCCCGACCATCCCACAGTTGCAGAGGATTTCCCTGCAACCTGACCGGGGACGATCGGCCATGAACCCGCGTTCAGAGAGCGCGTGGTCCACGGGGAGTTCCTTCAGAGGGCGCGCTGACCACGACGGGCTTCCCCCCTTGGAGAAAGCCGTCCACAGGCGCAGGGGTTCCCCCCGGATCAACTGCTTCTGAACACCCACTGGGCATGGCTCCTACGTCTATGTGATTTAAACTGTCCTAAGTTCTGTTCTTTTCTTCTCCCATGGCGAGCCTACTGCCCCTATTTATAGGAAGAAGAAGGGCTCAATCTCCGAAGGAAGTTAAGGGGCGAAGTCTCCCACGCGTTACATGGGACGCACGCCTTCCTGTCTGTTGACCAGCGATTCCTGTGGCGCCACGTGGAGACATCGGCCCGTTTCACTCATCGGCCGTATCACCGCGCTTATTGCTATTTATGGTCTCAGAATACAGAGAATCGGCACAGACAGCTATGTAGACCGTTTGATTCTCCCTACCTCGAGGGTCATGCGTCACAATAAAGGCATTCAATACCATTCAATAGCACATCCAGAAACAAAAGAGAGAAAATATTCAAGTAAAGAAGCCTGTTTTTCATTGATAGCAGAAAGTATTACAAGGCTGAAAGAAAAAATATTACAGATGAAAGGCCACGGGAAGTAAAAGGAGCAAGGCTACTGTGGTTTCGGCGACTCCACTAGGTCGATCACCATATCTGCTGAACCAGTGGCTTCGGCCGAAACCGTGACCTTGCTTGAGCGTCGCTGGCAGAAGGGGCTTCAACCGGTACCTCAGCCGAAGCAGGGGCAGAGGAGGCCTCACCTTGGGGCACGGCCGAAGCGTCGCTGGCGACCGGGGCATCGCTCGGGGCCGGGGCAGCTGGAGCATCGTCTGGAACAGGAACGACTGCAGGAGCTTCGTCAGGGGTACTTCCAGCCGCAGGAGTGGAGCTCGGCTCAGGAGCCGGGTCCGAGTACTTCGGCAGGTCCCGATAGACAGGGTGGTCTTCAGGAACCCCCGCACGTCTCAGTGCGGCCAGGCATCCTTCTTCGAACAGAATGGAGGTGATCTCCTCCACCTGTTTCTCATACAGCTCCGTGGCATGGTCCACCCCCTTTTGGAAAGCGGATTCGGCCTCGGACATAAGTGAGGCCTTCTACTTTTCCAGCTCGGCGTTCGCCATTTTCAGCTTCTCCCTTTCAGCGCGTCCGGCCAGCACCTCCCCGCGCAACTTCGTCCCCTCGGCCGCCGATTCAGCCTTCGACCTGGCCAATTCCGACTCTAGCTCGGCGGTCCTCTTGTTCCTCGCCCAGACCTCACCCTTCAAATGATTAGCTCTCGACGTGAGCTCGGCGACATCAATCAGAGCCGACACCAGCCGAGCAGACTCTTCAGCGCTGGCCTTCTTCAGCCCCTCCATTCCCTTCCGCTGCTCTTCCAGCTCCTTCTTCAGCTTATCCCTCTCGGACTCCAGCTGAGTGACCCTCGCAGCGTTCCTGTCACTCCTTCCCACCACGGTCAGGAGCCTCTGCACGTTCTGCAAATGGAGAAAGATGGGTCAAGCTGGGGCAGTCGAGCTAAATTACTTGTAAGAAAACGCTGAAAACACTTACCAAAAGGTTAGCCTGAATCGCTGAGACCATCAGGCTCTCGTTGTCGAACCTCTCGTGCGTCTCCATGTCCTGCGGCAGAGGGCAGACCTTGGCGAGAGCTCCGATGACGTCGGCGTTCCCCAGCAGCCGATCCTCGACGTTCAGAGGCTTACCGGGTTGCGTTTCCATCCTCGGCCTCCATGGCGCGGGGGCAGTTCGGGGTCCGGAGGACGATCCAGACCCTTGCCGAACTCCCATCAGCCCCCAAGTCCTTCTCCCCCGCCTTGGACTTCTTCCTGGGCGGGGAACCCTCCTTCGAGCGATCCGGCGAACGTCGCCGAACTCCCCCGCTCGGAGCGGGGGCAGGGGCAGAAGAAGCGCCAGCACCCCCCGAGCCCGAAGCTGAGCGGGTACTAGCAGATGATGGCGCCCCAGAAGACGATGACCTCAGCCTGAACTTGGCCGCCAGGTCCTTAATGACTGGCTCCCTTGAGCTCCCCTCCATGCCTTCTTCTCGATCGGAAGAATAAGCGTCCACTATCTGCGTCAGGTTCGGTGGCTCCGAACTAGAAGTGGACGCCTCGGCACCAGACGCAGCTCGGCTCGCAGCGGGATCGGTCAAAGGGATCCCGGCAGGCACTGCAACGGAGACGGTAGGACGATCGGGATGCGCCTCATCCACCTCGTCTACTCCGGTTCTCCTGCAGTGACCACGATACCTCGGCGTGTAACCAAGCAGCTTCCACGCCGATCTGGTCTCGTGCCCCTTGTATCTTTCAACATTGTTGATGTCGTCGGCGTTCCTTCTCCAACCTTCACTCGCAGCTCGGCGTCTCCTCGCGCCTGCCTCTGCACAACATATAAAATGTGTGTCAGCTCGGCATCATCGAGATCAAGCGAAGCAGGTAAGAGAAAAGGAGTGGTGTTTACTTGGGACAGTCCCGGGGCGACGTGGGACCATCAGCCTCCTGCTCTCGCCAGCGCCGAACTCCCAGTCCCCCGACACACAGAAGAAAGCTTCTTCGACATTCTTACTCGAATCCTCCAAGGCCAGGACGAAGCCTCTTCGCTGCGGCTTCACCCGGAGATAATATTTCCCTTCCCCAGCCTTGCAGATATCGTAGGTGTCCTCGATATCGTGGACACCTAGGTCGGTCCCCAGAATCTCATTCAGCTTCGCCGTGCCCATGATGACCTTGTAACCATTGGGCATCAGCTGGCACGGGGTAAGGGACCAACTACTGAGGCAAGCCCTAAGCAAGGGGTGCAGTGGAAATCCGACCCCGCCCTCGATCACGGAGATCAGAGGGAACGGCATCCAGCCGCAGGACCAGCGCATCGTGGCATAGTCGACGGAGTCCGCCGGCTTGAGAAGGACTCCCTCCGGAATACTGTAAGCGGCCCTAAATCTGGCTATGCCCTCTTCAGTATCTAAATCGAACCTAGGGGTGCCCATGTCTAAAAAAGGGGTGACAGCAAAAGCTAAACCCTAAAAGTCGCGAAACCCCAAAGAAAAGCTGGACAGAGGCACGAAGTAACTTACAGAGACAAAGGGGCAACTCAAGAACAGGTCCGAGCACGTCCTATGGTCGTCCTCGCTAGAAAAACCTCGAGCAGCAGAGCAGAAATCAAAGATGAAGGCGAAGGCGAAAAGAAATCAGAAGCAAGGAAGGGAGAAGACGCCCCTTTTTATGGAAAAGGGACCCTCGGCGCGCGCTGCTTTCGAAACTCGAAAGGATGAATTTCGCGATCTACGCCCGTTCCATCAATGAGACAGCGCAACCAGTGAAGAGGCTACACGTGTAGCCGTCGATTCGCCTCCCAGGACAGATAGGGCAGAGCATTTACTGCTTCACAAAAGTTGAAACGACACCAAGCAATGATCGCCGCATCCCCAGACGAGCTTTCTAGCTTCCGACCACTAAAGGCTAGGACGCTAAAGAGGTCAAAAGCTAGGGGGCAATTGTGTGGGGAGATTTCTGGAACACAGGATCAAGCTAATCACAACCATCAGATGGGACTAAGCACTCTCACGTGCCATCCGCGTGCCATCCACGTGGCACCAAACTCACCTCGGCTAGCAGGGCAGAGGCCTCGGCCGAAGTCAAGCAGCTCCGGGCCGCTAGCACCGAGCTCGGCTACCCCGTGTGCCCATCTCGGCTGAGAGCTCCACCTCGGCTGAAGGAACCGGGACGAAAGCCGAAGTACGAAAGAGCCTCCACTCGCACCCCTCGTCCCCCACGTCATCAGGCACGTGGAGGAATAGGAGCGCGAGCTAGTGAGACAGATGCGACATCCAGCCGTTCACAATCTTCGCCAGATCCCTGATAAGGCGGCATCCAGCAGCTGAAGCCACATCAGGGCGAGGCCCGAGGGCGGATCCGATGGTACCCCAACCGTCAAAGGCGCCCAGCACGATCTGGCCCAACGTGACGCGCATTTAATGCAACGTGGGCTGATCCGACTGGCATTAAATGCAGAGTGGGCTGGATTGGACCGCATTAATTGCAACGTGGGCTGATCATGACTTACCAGTCGAATCATGAGACCCATGCCAAGATATCGTCCAAGATATCTTCCTAATCGTCTATAAATAGAACTGCATTTCACATGCAAGGTACGCACAATTAAATCCACAGAGCTGTTACTCTGCCCCTCTTCTTCCTCTCCTTCCATTGTTCCAGTTCCTTCACTGACTTTGGCATCGGAGAGCCTTGCGCCGCCCAGGCCAGGGTCCTCTGACCGTTTGCTCTTCTCTTTCAGGCTTTCGGACGGTACCCAGTCATCACCACCTTGGATAAGTCCTCTAAGGCTCCCCAGTTATTGTGGGTCATTATTTTCTGCACCTACAATTGTAATCCTCCAATTTGTACATTGGAAAGGTATCCTTCTGGGGATCTTCAAAAGAAAGAAAAGAGAGAACTCCAGATTTGCAGCTTTCTGGGCCTTAACCACACTAATTTTAACTTTATAAATATTATCATTTTAAATTCAATAGTTGAAAAAGAGTGGCCTCTGCACACACGCGCACAACAATAAGGGTACTGTGAGTCCACATCTTTCTGTCTCATATGCTGTGGTCTATTGTTAACTTGCTTAATCCTTTCATCAACTGCCTCTAAAGCCTTTTCACCTTTGGGTTTCTAATTAGGTCAAGCTAGAAGGAAATAAGAAAAAGGTTTTGGAGTGCAAGTAACAAGACAAAGCGATTAAGGTTTTGTGCAACTCTGTGAATGAAATGATCAAGTTTGAACACAAGTCAGATTGTCAGAACATAAGGACGGCTATAAAGGCGCTTACAAGGGAGGTTACAAGCTAAGATTGTCATGGCTGTGAAGTAACCACTATTCAATCTGCCTTGAAGTGCATGCTGGTAGAGCATAGTAAATCTAAGTATATTGATTCAGGCAGTACCTTTCATTGTAGCATGCAAAGGGATTGAACTTGTGAGGGGTCAGAAAATTATAGAAATATTGTGAAATATGTCTAAATGCATTGGTCCCTACAAGCATTATATTAGGAGGATTTTACCGAAAAAATCCGCTCAGATTGTGTGAAGACCAAAAAGGATCTTTAACTTCAATATCAACCAAAAAGGCCTTAAACGGGGATATCCTTGCTCTCTTCTTTTGCTAAGCGGCAATATCGCAGCTCACCTGTATGAGTGGGGTTATCCCTGTTTAGGGCCCTTATTATCGATATTGAAGTTAGAGGACTTTTTTGGTCTTCACAAAGTGTCAATGGATTTTTTTGGTAAGACTCTCTTATATTAGCCTAGAAACAAATTCAAAGAATTTAAAAGTAAAATGGCTACAGCAGTGTGCAGCAACCTGTAATAAAAGGAGATGTTTATAAAGAGAGGAATGTTCATATGCATCTTTCTCTCACCATAGAGTGAGGGACACTCCCTTTTTAATTAAAGATATTCTGAAGTTCGAGCCTATAAAGGAACCAAAAGAATCTCAAATTTATAATTGGAATGACTACTTTAAAGTTGGTCAGAAGCTATGAGAGCCCTGTTTCTATGACATTATTTCGGCCCAAAATTATGATATCTGGCCAAGTTAAGAATGGAGTTTTTCTAGTGCAAAACACTACACCATTTCAGGGCTTTTACAGCGTGAAATGCGCACCGTAAATGTAGGTTCACGGCTCACGGGGGTCGTGCCGTAAAAGCGCCTGCCGTAAAAGGTTTGAACTATTTACAGCGTACATATACAGGCCGTAAGTAGGATCAATGCACGCCGAAAATGATGTTGTTAGGACTTTTTGGACCAGATTTATGGCCTATTAAGCAGGCCGTAAATGCTAAACTTTTACGACGCAAACTGAGTGCCGTTAAAGCATTGGTGTGCTTAAGTTTATGGCACACGTAGTACGCCATGAATACTTAAAACGAAAAATGTTTTACACAGCTTGCATTTGTGGGCTATAAATGGGTTGTGTACAATCTGATTAATGGCTCCAAATGCAAGCCGTAATTAAGTATATGTTTTTACGACTTGCAAATGCAGGCCATTAAAGAATTGGCAGTTTTAATTTACGGCTCGCAAGACGCGCCTTAATTATTTTTTTTTATAAAAAAAATTAATTGTTTTTTAATTAAAAAAATTAAATTAGGGTCAATCAGGGTCACTACCAGTGAGACCAAATGCAAGAGACATGGTGGTGACGAAGATGAATTCATGTGTAATTCAATTAAAAAAAATAAAACCAGTTAAAAAGTGCTATATAGAGTGTAGACATCTTGCTCTTTACAGTTGCCAATCTCGGTCCTGCAGATTCAAGCTCCACAATTACTGTCGAGCACCACTAACATAACTGCAACATATATCTTGTACCAGGTGAGCAATCATTTTGTGCTTTCTACAATACTAGTTCCTCTACCACGAGCAACAGTGCAAAAATAAAGTTTAGATAGTCAAAATCTGCCTCAAAATTAGAACCAAAGTAACCACGAAAATGATGAGTGTAAATGTACACTAAAAATTAGAATCTGCCAAGATCAAACCAATAAACCCAAAAAAAAAGGAACGAAAGAAATCTCATGGGCCTTTTTCCATATTTCATATGCAAAATTAGTTTCCTTACAAACTATAATTTTCATAGGGAATTTTCTGAGTGTCACACAGTAGTAAAACAATCACATCTTTTCTCTCAACCCAAAATTCAATTTCTGTGTTTAGTACCATGATAGTAAGCAATCCAGAACTCATGATTCCTTGTACTCCAAAGAGTCTTTGATAACCTTGCCTTGCAACAATGACAATGCTGAGAGCCTCCCTTGAACTCCACTCACTCTTGAGCTTCCTGAAAAAAACATAATAATAATAATAACATATGTTCAAGCTTATCCCAAAGTACAAGAAACCAGGCGAAGCCCGACAAGCTGGTTTGGTAATCTGGTTTGGTGCTAATTCAACTCAAGTGAATTGATAATCTGGTTTGGTGCTAATTCAACGTGTGGGTAGTGGAGACACACACAAGCCCCACAAGCTGGGCCGCTTAGGAATGATTTCTCCATTCCTGAAAATTTTGGGATACATAAACATACACATATGCCCCAATTATAGTTTATACCTACATTACATAAACATAATGATGAGTAGAAATATCGCAATAATCATTTATAAGTGCATGAGTAACTGATCTACATTTCACATGGAAAATGAGAAAAAAAAAAATACAGAACCGCTTGCAAATTTTAAGAGGAAGTTTTGCATGCTCTTCAATACACTTACACAAGAAAAATAGTGTAAATAGCTCAATAATAATCATTTTTGAAATAAAAAATAGGTCTTTTCCATTTTTACATTAACAATAGTGTTTTGAATTACTCCATAGTTCACATAATCAAACAGAGTTGCACTGATGGCTGAGTGTTTCAGAAGTTCTGAAAAGTTAAAAATGATAATAAAGAGATGCCAATACTTTGCACAACAAAAGGAAATGAAAGACACCAATGACTCAAACCATTTAGCAGTCTGCACGGGTCTACATTCACATGGTTATCAAGATTTCAATGTCAAGGGCAGTTTGGTCTGATCAAAATGCTTGCATTGGGAGAATTTGAATTTAGAAAGTTGTTTCTAATATTAAGCTACCTTGGAAAGTGAGTTATGTTGGTTCTGTTCAAGTGCTATTTGTACAAAGAAGCATATGATAGGGATAAAGTTTGCTAATATGATAGGGTCGATTCACCTGATGAAGACGGTTTATAATCAAAAGGTTCTCCTCCTCAGATAGCAAAGCCTATTATAGATCATGAGCAGCAATAGTAATTAACGACAAAAGATCTTACTTCTTCAAACTGTAAAGAGAGATGAAACCTGTGGGCTACATTAATATGGTATCAGAACTTACTTCATCAGGTGAATTATCACCATCTCCTTCTCCATTCTTTTCTTTCCCTTCTCTTGCTCCTCCTCTCTTACTCTCAGGCCATTAAGGTATATAGGCTCAGGCCAATGCCAACTTTTGAGGGATTTCTGCAAACCAAATGTTGTGTTAGGACCTTAGCAGGCAGAGATTAGATAAACACATGCACTCATCTAGTAGTATGAGCAAACCACTAAAATAGCTATCATAGATGGATCTTAAAACTTAAAAAACAACAAATCTTTTGCTATTGCATGCACATGGCCTTTGAAGTGTGGAGTACACTTCATTGCCCACTTACAAGGGAAGTTACATCCTCCATTATAAAATAGAAGTTAAATGAACTTAAGAAAATACCTCCTCCACTAATCTCAGCTTTTCCATGTTGTTATAAAAAATGAAAAGAGAGTTCAGAAAATAAAGAGATAATTTGGTTGGTTTTAATTTTATAATGGAAAATCAAGGATAATAGCTGACTCATATGACTGCACATATACCATTCCATAATTTTATTAAGAGCTTTTATTAGTTCTTTTACCAAATACATAGATCATTTAAATAATCTAAAAAAAGAAAAGCATAAATAAAAAGTATTCCATAAAATTGAAAGTGAAAAACCTTGACATAACAGGGTACTATAGCACATGGCATAAAAAATGAAGAATACAAGCAAGGTCGAGATCCATGAATTTTTTAATAGAAAGATGAAGCTCCATAAAATAACCAACTAATTGGACCATACAAACAAAAGCAAACAGAAAACTCCTGTAAGAGTGAAAAAAGGCAAACAATCTAGGTAAGTTAGAAATACTTATATTATGATACGAAGCATTCTCACCAATTTCATTGTAAAAAAAAAAAAAAAAAAAACAATAGTGAGCACACACACCTCTTTATGTCTTCTACTGCCAATTTCTTATTAACAAGATAACTCATCATTGGTGAAACTAGCACGGATCACAAAACATTAAATAAAAGTAAATTACCATGAATCAACTAGATTTGCACTCTAGATCGTACAGTGACAGATACCATTACCATAAATAGCATGAATGGAGAAATTGAAACTACAAAATAGATCCCAGGTAGATGTATGAGGTTTCAATCAAGATAATGATGATTATTCAGTACTATCACTTAATGAATTCCACACAAGCTAGCGCTTCAGATAACAAAAACAAATACAAAGTACTTACACACAAACAATGACCCCATAGAAAAACTCTAAGGTGAGAAGCCATGATATCTTTCTTTCTCCCCATTGAGAGGCTTTCTTCCAATTTCCCCCATTCTCCCTCAAAAAGTACATATGTACCACAAAACATCAAGAAAAAAACCACTATATAGTGTGAAGAGATAACACTCTTATTTTCATCTTTCAAACAAGAAAACTTCATGGTGATGCATCTGCTGTACTCCAGCATACAAGCATGCCAATCCATCATTTGCATTATGTCCCTATTTAAGAACCAAATGGTTCCACAACAGTATGGAGTCAGTTCCATATTGAATTTTAAAAAGATGGAACAACATATTCAATCATAACATTAAAAATATCTCACTGAAGCAAGGCACACATGGTGTAATAATGAAATGAATAAATCCCCACCCTCTGATGCTGAATGATGATGTGCAACGAGCAAATCCAAAGGAGATGATGGGGTGTGTATCCAAGTGGCTTGGATACACCCGGCCTCTTTCTTGATCTGTGCAACAAGACTTGAACTAGAGCAGAATGTCCAATAATATGATACTAACCACTATCGGCAAAATCTTAGCTAGAAAACCCACAACTGTCGGAATTATTAGCAAAGTTGATATCCAAGCCATATATCTACTGCAACCACATCATAAACAAACTAACTGGACACTAATATAAGATAGAAAAAAAAACAGCAACCACATTATACACCCGGCCTCTTAAAGTAGAAAGCAATAAACAGAGATCATTTTCAAGCATTACCAAATACAAGACTGAACCCAAAAAAAAAAAGTAACAGAAGCTCATAATAAGGCATGAAACATACCAACAAAGTTCAATCTCATTCAGTCTGAAAGTTCCAGCTTACAATTACTTGTGGACATGCTTTGCACTTCCACAAATCAGAAACTAAATAAATTATAAGCAATAAGGAACTCAATCTGAGTTCATGCAGACCTGCACACCCGGAAGTGGTTTACCAACAGTACCCCCCTTACGATTCCTCTTAAAGGATTAGATAATGCCATGATAAACTGCAACAACATCAATCCAAAAATAATCAATATGAGAGTACTCGATCTTTGAGTATGTAGTTACGAAAAACTATATAAGTAGCCAGAGAACTCTTTAAGCAGATAGTTAAGAAAAACCATTTAAGTAGCCTTGCAAATTAGAAGGTGAACTTCAACTAGATTCACACCTCGGTCATACCATAGCGCTCCAAAAGGTGATGGCCTGTTATGCTTTCCCATTGTTTCATAAGCAGGATAGGGAAGTGCTGATGAACCACACATCTGGAAAGATGAATAAACTAGGTTACATTAAAAGCCAAATTTTCAGTTCTGTAATAATTGGAATTAATTACTTGTCTAGGCTCCATTTTAAAATACACAGCACCAGTAGCTGTAGCATTTCTTTTTATCAGTAATGCAAAAGGTTACATTAAAAGTTGAAAACATGATGTCAAGCACAGGCTTCTGGTGTATGTGTTTCTACTGCTACACCCACTAATAGTGTCAATCAATACATCAAGACGTTTAACATCTAATTGGAATTTTCAACCCCCTCTTTACTGTTACACCCAGTTTATAAAATTTTGAACTGGACCTTCTATAAATTGGTTCCAGTCATAAAATTATTAAGTAGCACATCAATCCCATAGATTTTATTCACAAATGAGTGACTCGGCATTAACTTGTGATATAGGAGAGCAAAGTGAGATATTATACTTTGTCTCACTAAATTTTCTGGTTCTCTTTAGAAAAATTTAGAGTAAAAGACTCTATCACTACAACTATAAGCCAATAAAGTGAATAGAATGACTAAAACTCAACACACTTAAAAGTTGCTCAATAAGAACTATTGACAAAGTCTACATGAACTTTCGGTGTTCAATACATGTTCACATTTACCTGGTTGGGCATGGGCAAATAAACAAAGTTCCATGATCTAGTGTTTTCAGTAGTCTAGAGTACCAATTTCATATTTTTATTTTTATTTTTTTGCTCCCTGACCTCTAGGTTTAAATAAAAATACAGGGCTTGATACAATCATACAAGATACATATCCCCACACAATAAGTATCAGTTAACAGCTACCATGGCCGATTTTTTCAGAGGCTTGGTATTGAGGCATATTTACAAGTTCAAGCAACAAAAGAGATAATTCCATTTATTTCACCATCACACCCTGGCAAAAAATCCTAAGAACAGAGAATGAAAACCACACCTCTGCCTTATCATCAGCATTGTAGTTACATTGCAAACCATTCTTTTCCTCATCCTTGCATGGAGAACCTGGCTCTTCAACAATAAAACCCATCATACATTATTCGATTCCAGATTATCAGAAAAGCATTTTACCTTCCAATGAGAATAAAGATGAGAGCTGATTTCTCGATACCAAAGGATCCTGATGAAAGGGGAAATTACATGGCCAAACCGAACCCAAGATCCCGATTTCAGCAACATTTCACAAACCAAAAAAATAAAAAAGAAAAGAAAAGAAAAGAGAGAATGGAAAATGGAAGAAAGGGGCGGGATTCACATACCTGGGCGAGTTAAGACCTGAGCGCTGCTCCTCGTCCGATCCACCTCCTTTCCCTCTCTCTCTCTCTCTCTCTCTCTCTCCTCCCTCCTCTTCTCTGCTTTCACTCTCCCTACTCTCCCTTATGCGTCACTTGAAAAAGCAAAAGAAAGAAAGAAACGAAAGAGTGGGAAAGAGGAATGAAAAATGAAAAGGGGGAAAGTACCCCAGGAAATAGAAAGAGAGGGTCCACGCGAAGAGGAATCGTTGGAGGATCTACTCAGTCTCCTCCTCTCGCCTGAAAGTTCCAAATGCTAGGTTATCCTCACTGGAGGCAGCCTCGCTGTCGGTCTCGGAGGCGTAGTCGTCGTCGGCGCGCGGGAGGGCATAGTGCAAAGCGAGAGGGAGAGGGAGAGAGAGAAATAGAGCGATAGAGAGGGAGAGGGAGAGAGAAATAGAGCGATAGAAAGGGAGAGGGAGAGGGAGAGGGCAAAGCTAGCGCGGGAGCAGGGGAAAAAATAAGGGGGGAAGGGAAACTGAATGAAAATGGGTTTCGGCGGGGGTACGTTAAAAGGGCTTTAGCGACCACCTAATGAGCCCAGGTGCGACCGCCACCAGCGGTTGCCCGCTTTCTGCTGCGCCAAAGCCAGTTATTCTAGTAGTGATTACATAGATTCAGATTTCTCTTACTTAATGGCGTAAGAGATTTTATTAAGAGCTGCAAAATTAGGTGGAATTAGAAAGCACATCTACAAGTATAAAGGAAATAGAGTTTAGGATAAACTTGAGAGAATACTTTCAAGTCACAGTTCTACTTCTTAGTTTGCTTACTCTTAAAATCTGATTGTCTAATTTATACCCAAGGCTTGTTCAACAATTTATGCATCTTCCTATCATATAGGATAGAAAAATGATTTGATTTTCAATACAACTCAAATAGAAAGAGAAGCAAAAGAATGATTAAGAAAAACTAAACATTTGATCAGAGAATCTCAGTTCAACAGAAACTATGTCAGGTCGCAAAACATCATCAATATCTGAAGCTCAATTCAGCTCATTAAACTCCACATAAACCCAATCTAGTAATAACTTTCAATCAGGAAAACAAATTGAGATCAAATTTATACAAAGAAAACAGATTCCCTCACCCTTTCGCATAAGCATAATCCCCACCAAGTTGCAGCAGGAAGTAAACACTATTTCCATCATGCAAAGCCTGCCAAAACAAGATAGAAAAAGGTTCATTTTGATATCTTTAAAAAAAATTAAACAAGAACAAAGCAGAGAAAGAAACAAAAATCACTCTTCACAATCAGAACCATTCAAAGAATAATCAAACAAATCATTATTTCACTCTAAAGCCTACAATCCCCTCATCAAAGTTAATATCAGCAAAAACCCATAGAACCATCACCCAAATAAATAGCACTTAGAATGTAAAAGGCTACATCAAGTCAACAGTGTTGAGCATTTGAAACTCAATTGTAGTGTAATAAAACAGAACAGGTGGTGTACTCTTGGGGAATAATAGTCCTTTCACAAAAATTAATTATGGAGAGCCTTCTTGGGTATTTACAAAAGCAGCTAAACTACAAAGGCCATTGTCATTCAAAGGTTAGAAAAACATAAACCCATGAGAATCACATATTCACAAGTATCATTTGGAGTGGCCACATGCTCTGGAACCACACTCAAGAAAAAGAACTATGGAAAGCAAGCAACTAATCACCAAATACTTACTATTGTTTTATAGAAGAGGGAAGGCTACCTCCAGAAATATTTGGGTGGGTGCCTGAGATTTCTCAAAGTCCCTCAATTTGGAGAAAAATCCCTTTGTCTATCCCCAGGTCAGATTGCCATTGTGACATCTCAGTATGGTTTGGGTAGAAAACAAATGACCACAATAAAAAACAATCTCTATCATGGGACTTTCTCTAACCCATCTGAAGTCCAGGTTCCAATGGACTCAAACCACCATCACTTCCTGTAACGGGCCTTCCAAGGAAAGAAAGGTGGGTGGCGTGGGGGAGAGTAGAAGGGGTGGAGGACTCTGGGAAAAAAAGGGTGGGTGGCATGGGGAGAATAGAAGGCGTGGAGGACTCTGGGACAAAAAAGGTGGGTGCATGGGCTTGCAGTGGGCGCTGGGAAGAGGAAGATGAAGAAGAGAGGGAGGGGAGGAAGAAAAGGAAAGAAAGAAGAAAAAGCAGGAGAGGGTGCGCTGGCGTGCAGGAGAGGTGCAGAGGGATGTGATGATGATGCAGAGAGGAGGGAGAGAGGTTCTTACCTATGAATGGGATGAGTTCTACGCGTGGAGGGAGAAGAGGGAGAGATGATGGGGCTCTGCGCTGCGGCTGGTGGTGGTGTGGTCTGCCCGTGGAGGAAGAAGGGGCGACGGTCCACGGGCGTGAGAGAGATGAAGATCAGAGAGACTGGAGAGGGTGGCTGCCTCCGAGATGGGTCTGCGCATGGGGTTGCTGAAAGAAACCGCGATTCAGATCTGGAAAACACTACCAGAAGATGCCCATGGCTGATTTAGAACATGACAGATTTTTAAAACAAATCTGATTTCAGCATATACGCAGCATAAATCAGCCATATAAATCGCATTATAACTCCACCGAATCATGATCAACAAGTGTATAATTAAAGGAGATACAAGAAGACTATTACCTTGATGATATGTAGACTTCAAATCTCTGAAATAAATGATCCAATGGGCTGAACTTAGATTTGCAATCAGCTAGCACCTTGCTGGAATTTTTCTGCAGTAAAATAGTTTTTGATCTTCTTCTCTATTTCACTTCCAAATCTGATTGGCTAAGATGGTGGGATCTTAATCTAGATTTCTAGATGAGTTTTGAGAACTTTCAATCTATGGAAAAATCTCAGACCTGAAACTCTCATCAATGAAGAAGAAGAAGAAAAGCTAGACATGTGGGATTTTCTCACATAGGATGGTCATAGCATATGAGATGTGTTAGACTTCCATGGTGTCTTCCTCCTTATATAGAAAACTTAAGGATACATTTAAACATATCATATACACCCATGATGGAGATTTTGAAAAAGAAAACCTATCTTTTTCTTAGTGCTCTTTTTTTCTAAACAAAACTTGTACAACCATGAGGAAGAATTTGAAAAAGAACTCCCACCTACTACTTAGTGCTCTCTTTTGTTCAAAAGGAAAACAAAGAATGCTTTCCTTTAACATCAACAACCAACCAATATGGGTGTGCAACTTATTCTAATGATTTGTTTACAAAATAATTAGAATACTATAATAGTAGGATATTCTTATCCTAAGGTAAACCAATTTACCAGTAAAGATTCCTATGTAAAAATGTAAACCTTACACAAGGGGGGCCCACTTTATGGCTGGCCCACACCATGGCCCACAAGTCAAAACTTTTCCAAAATAGTTCAAACCTCATATTAGGGAAACCATGCCAATCTAGGATAGTGACTAGAGAAGGACCAAAGACATATTTTGACCTTGGCTCCCAAAATGACCAAAAATGTCCATGCTAAACCCATAGCAACATTAAGATCATTTTTAACCTTAACTCATTCCACTATAGAGTTATGGTTGAACTCCAGGGACAAATAATAATTATAAAATGAGCTCGTCATAAAATGACAGTTGTCTTCGACCTACTAAGTAAAAATGATCTAAATTGCCCCTCTATGTAACATCCATAATCAAGTCAGGTTTATCCCGATGTACTATCAACCTTCTCGATTACATCTAAACCTTAGAACTTCATATCCTTTAAACTTAATCAATCATCCGGATATCATTCTCTTGGTCCAGGGAGCGACCCACAAGTTCAATATCCATATTGAACATCCATATACTAAGATCTAGATTTTGATGATTAATCGGATAATTCTAAGGGGACGATCATTCCATCATTAGATGACATAGGATTCTTTATTGCATCTGCACGTCCCAACTGATCAGCCCGAGCACCCAAAACACAGAGCTGTTGACCCATCTGAAAGATCTCACCCATAGTGAATTAAAGCACAAGAACTCGACTTCGTCAGTTCATCCACAAATGCTCAAGATTAAGAGCACTGATCACTCAGTAGCAATGAGGTGACTTGATCTCTCTCAGTGATAGTACTATTTTAGAGATCACACCTACAATGGTCCTGTTCAATGCATGACATATGCACTAATGAGATAAATCCGGAGAAAGACCTCCCTGGACCTAGGTAAGTCACCCTGAATACAGGAGAGTATCTCACTATAACTTACACCAAGATGAAGTGCCCAACTCCATCTCTCAGTTATGAACAAATTTATTGTTTTCCAGTGTCCATGAATTAGACCTATCTGTGTGTAGCCACTACACACCTAATTCATTTACTAGAAACAATGGGCCTTACACAACCATACATATATACATGTTTATAGAGAAAAGAGTCATTCCATTAAATAGCCAGTAAATATCCAGTGACAAAAAGATGAGAGTGCAGCTAGTGGGCTTTAGGGCATACACCAATCCCAACAGTTGCGAGATGGAGAGAGAGAGGGCCGAGATCGAGAGGGAGAGGAGGTGATGGTGCTACGCCTTGGTTCCGTTGTGAGAGAGATGGACGAGGTCTGCGTGTGAGGCAGATGGAGGAGCGCAAGTCGCCTGGAGAGATGGAGGAGTGTAGGTCTCCTGGGAGATGGAGGAGAGGGCTGAGGTCATGAGGGAGAAGGAAATGGAGGGATGGCTGACAAAGAGATGCGGGATTGAGGGATTGCTGGGCGAGAGAGGGTCAGAGAGATGAGGGATTGAGAAGAGGCGAGGGAACTGGAAATGGTATGCACTTGAGCGGGCGCGGGAAATGGAAAATGGGGCGGGCACAGTGGAATGTTATTT